>JAJEJO010053636.1:0-131976 GCA_020662805.1 Glaucomys volans
AAGCACAAGAGACATGAAAAGAAAAGTCATTAGTAGTGGTGTAAGATCTCAGAAGGTCAGAATTCTGAGGTTCTGTTGCAAATCTTAACTGTAGACAAATTCGAGGGATTTGAATTCCAGTTCATGAGATTTGAACACTATCTTGGCACATATAAAACTCTCAATAACTATTTTTTCATCAAATTAGTGATCATGTAGACAATAGGGAGTGTTGATGGTTTTTACTGTAGAAATAAAGCATAATAACAATATTGTTCCTTAATTATTATTTTGATGACATTATTCAGCTGTGGCAAAATTGTAACTTGAGGGTCATCAAAGCAAGAGCTTTGCGTAGCAACTGTTTGTCAGATGTTCAGTTTGTGAAAATTTTTTCATATTTTGTAAGTTTTCCTTTCACTCTGTTGCTTGTTTACTTTGTTACACAGAAGGTTGCTATTCTTATCAAAATACCGAAGGATTTCTTCAATGAAGTATGAAAAACCACACTAAAATTTATGTGCAACTACAAAACATCCTGAATAGCCAAGGCCTTCTTGAGCAAACATGAGAAAGCAGGAGGCATTATGCTATCTGACTCCAGGAAGTAGTAATCAAATACACTTTAAAATATACTCCAAAGATGTAGTACTCAAAACCACATGGTATTGGTGACCAATGGAACAGAAAAGAGAGCCTAGAATTACATCTATGACTGTACAGACAAAATTGATTTTCAGCAAAGGCACTAAGAACACACACTGGGGAAAAGGCAGTGTTTTCAATAAAGAATGCTGAGAGTATTGAATATCTGCATTCAGAATGAAACTAGACCCCAGTCTCACCAGTTACAAAAATCAGCTGAAAATAGATTCAAGATTTAAATGTAAGCTTTGGCTACCAGAATACATGGGGGGATGCTTTAAGACAGCAAAATGGGCAAAGTTGTTTGTTTATTTGTTTGTTTGTTTGTAGAACATCCTAAAGCACAGAGAAGAGAAGCAAATTAGAATAATGGGATTACATAAAATGAAAAAGCTTTTGCACAACAAAGGAAAGAGTTGGTAGAAGATTTTAAAAGAATACATAGACACATTTAGAAATCATAATCAGGAAGTCAAATATTATGAGTCTCAAGAAATGGAGTAATTTATGAGGTACTATTCAAAAACCTGCATTGAACACCTATTAGTTGCCCTATGACCAGCTGTGAAACCAGAGGAGACCAGAGGATTTACAGGCAGAATTACAGAACACATGGAAAAGACCCAGGAGCATAAGAGAGGGAGAGAGGTACCATGAGATTAACAGTAGCAGTTCTACCATAAGGGACAGCTAGCTATTTTACCTTTTTAAATCCTTTATGAGTTTGTATTGGTCCATTATAATTATATGTGATAATTGTATTTATTATGCCATAGTCATACTTGCACATAATATAAATTGATCAATCTCATTCTCCAGAATCTACCCTTTCTCTCCTTCCCTCCCCATGATTCATTTGCTCGACTCTACAATCTCTCTTCTATTATTATTATTATTATTATTATTATTATTATTATTATTTAGGTCTTGGAAATATTTTTATTTGCTATTTATTTTTTCTATCTTTATTTTTTAGTACATTTTTGTTATACATGATATTAGGGTTCATTTTTGACATAGTTACAGAAGCATGCAATGTATATTCTTTTCCAATTCAATCCCTAATTCTTCCCCTTTCCTTCTCCTCTGTTGATCTTTCTTCTATTTATTCATAGCTTTTTAAAAAGATTGGTGCCTTGTGAATATACATAAAGGCACAAAGGTGAGATTCACTGTGTATATTCATATATATACATAGAATTTGTTGTTCCATGGATTGAACCCAGGAGCACTCTCCCACTGAGCTATACCCTCCGCCCCCCCTTTTTTTTCAGGTACTGGGGATTGAACTCAGAGGCACTTATCCACTGAATCACATCCCCAGCTCTGTTTTGTATGTTATTTAGAGATGGGTCTCACTGAGAGGCATACGGCCTGGCTAAGTTGCTGAGGCTGGCTTTCAACTAGGGATCCTACTGACTCAGCCTCCCAAGCTGCTCAATAGGATGTTGAGGCTGGCCTCAAACATTAGATCCTTCAATCTTCAGCCTCTTGGTTGCTGGAATTTCAGGTGTGATCCACTGTGATCAGCTGAAGAAAATTTTCATTATTGCATGCAGTAATACAAAATTATTGCATTATAATTATACATAATAGAAGGGCTCATAATCATGCAAGCATGAAATATAATTTGCAGCAATTCAGTCCCCAGTACTTCACCCTTCCCTCTACTCCCTGCTACCCCTGTTCCTTTTCCTCTGTTCTACTGGTCTTTTTTCTATTTATTTAAAATTAGTGCACTATAGATATACATAAAGGTGAAATGCTCTGTAGAATATTTAAATATTCACAGGATAATTTGGTCAGTTTTGTTGCACCAGTTTTCCTTTTTCCTGTCCCTCATCCTTCCCCATAAATTCCCTTCTTCCATTTTACTAATTTCTTTTCTATTTTCATGGGATCCCCCGCCCCCGCCTTCCCCACTTACTTTGGCCTGGTTTCTGCATAGGAAAGAAAACATTGGACCCTTGACTTTCTGACTCTGGTTTATTTCACTTAGCATGATGTTCTCCAATTCCATCCAATTTACCAACAAATGACATAATTTCATTCTTCTTTATGGCTGAGTAAAACTACATTGTGTGTATAGATCACATTTCTTTATCCCATTCTTCTGTTGACCAACTTATAGGCTGGTTCCATAACTTGGCAATTGTGATTGCACTGCCGTAGATATTGGTATGCATGTATCACTGTAGTAGGAGGATTGTAGTTCTTTCAGATAAATACTGAGGAGTGGGAGAGCTGGGTGATATGGTGGTTTCATTTTTAGTCTTTTGAGGAATCTTCTTACTGTTTTTTAAAGTGGTTGTACCACTCGTCAGTCCCAAAGTAGGGAATCTTACATTGGAACATATCTAGACTTACAAAGCTTCAGTAATTAAGATAGTGCAGGGAAACAAGAATGAATAAGTAAAGCAACATACAGAGATCAGACACAGTCACTTGAATTGTGATGAAGTTCCCCTCCAGGGATATTGGGAAAGCATGCTCTTTTCAAGAAATGGTTCTGGGTCAACTGGGTATACACATGGAAAAAGTCATCTGGAGCCCTTCTCTGAATAATGAAAAAATAAATCATGTCTCAGTGGATTGTAAATATAACTGGAAAGTAAAGCAATACATCTTCTAAAAGATGACAAAGGACAATGCCCCCATGATTTGGGATGTGATAAATATTTCCTAAATAGTTACCAAAACTACGAAACTAAAATACTTGTAAAATGGACTTCATTAGAATTCATTGTTTCTATTCATTTAAAGTTACCAATAATAAAGAAAAGACAAGCCTCAGAGTGAGGCTACCTTGGCACTACATATGCCCAAGAAAGACTCGCTTCAGGATTATGCAAATAACTTCTTTAAATTATTAAGAAAAGAAGACATATTGAGTGAGATTCTCACAAAAGAAGATATTCTAATGTCTAATACACATGAACAAAGTTGCTCAACATCATTAGTCATCAGAGAAATTCAAATTAAGACCAAAATGAGATAATATAAAAAATGAAACAGATTGAATTAACTTAAAATGCAGGTTAAAAATTTAAAAAGCAGAAGATGAAAATTCTTGATAATGATATCAAGCAAATGAAACTTTTATATTCAGATGTGATTATGTAAAGTGAGCCAACCACTTTGGAAGACAGTTTGACAGTGTTTACTAAAGATGAACATTCACAAGTTGTATCATCCAGCAATTCTTCCATAGGCATGCACCTAGTAGAAATGAAAACCTGTGTTCACCAAATGACACGTGTACAGTAATGTGCATGATGGCTGCTAAAACTTGATGCAACCAAATAAATAGTTACAAATTCACATAAAGTGGTGCTCTACAATAATGTAAATGAAGGCACTAGCACTGCTCATGAAATCATGGGTGATTCCACAGACACAGTGTGGAGCAGAAGAATCATAAAAGACTAGGTATAGCAATACTCCTGCTCAGGTAGCACAAAGAGAGGCCCAAGAAGGAAGCCTACTTGTTGCCTTCTGGGAATAGCATAACTTGGAGCTGTCAGGAAGGAGGTTTCTGTATCACTGGAATTACAGACTTTATCCAATAGAGTGGT
The DNA here is from genome assembly GCA_020662805.1 of Glaucomys volans. NCBI lineage: Eukaryota > Metazoa > Chordata > Mammalia > Rodentia > Sciuridae > Glaucomys > Glaucomys volans. The sequence goes on from JAJEJO010053636.1 coordinate 4,200, forward strand.
GAGTGTGTGGATGTGCTTCTCTCATCAAACTTCCTCAAGCTGTACCTTTAAACCTGGATTACCTTATAGTGTGTAGGACGGTCTTCAGTGAAAAGTATCATTGATTAAAGAAGAAAAAATATCCTTGCTGCTTCTTTAAGAAATTACTTGTTTTAGTCAGCTTTTTTGCTACTCTAAAAGATTTGACCAGAACAATTTTAGGGGAGGAGAAGTCTATTTGGGGGCTCACAGTTTTAGAGTTCTTAGTCCATAGAAGGCAGAGGTGAGGCAGAATATCATGGTGGAAAAGTGTGGCAGGGAAGCAGCTTGCAACATCAGGAAGCAGAGAGAGAGAGAGAGAGAGAGAGAGAGAGAGAGAGAGTCTCCACTCTCCAGATACAAAATATATACCCCAAAGCTACACCTCAATTCCCACCTCCTCCAGTCACACCCTCCCACTTCAATTACCACTCAGTTAATCCCTATCAGGATTAATTCACCTTTTGGGTTAAGACTCTTACAACCCAATCATTTCTCCTCAGAACCTTCTTGCACTGTCTCACACGTGAGTTTTTTTGGGGCACCTCATATCCAAACCATAACATCACTGAATAATTTTTTCTTAAACTATCTTGATGAAAATATAAACTTCAAACCAGAAAGTTGTGTCTGTGCCTATACATTGGATTCTTGGAAAGGGTTACTTAAATTATTTTACAGATAAGTAGAATCAGTAGTTTGTACAACTTACAGGAATTTCTCCAGTGTCAGACACAATTTTGCTTCTTGTTCACAGATTGTGAAATGAAATTATAAATGGAGTAAACAGCTTGCTAATCACTACAATCAGCAGAATATGAAAAAGAACACAGAATTAATAAAATTCTACAGTATTCTCCATCAATCAGAAATTGTTGGCAGTTTTCTCTTCCATTTTGTCATTCAAATATTTTTTAAAAATTCTTCTGTACATCAGGTAATTTCCTCAAATATAAGAATAATGTTCCTGTAGACATTTTGTTGTTGATAAGTTAATGATACTTTCTGACCTGTGTCTGGTTGTGAACTTCAGAATATAATTATGTAATATCCTAACACAGGGAGTACCACGGAAAGGGTCCTTCTTGACCAAAGTTGTTATAATCAGTGTTCTGTGCTGTTTCTTGCTGTGCATTTATGTAGTTTTATTATTATTGTTTTGAAGATGCTGTTTTAATTATTGATGTAGTACCCTGAATATGATAGTGAAACCTTCATAATAATTAAAAATATTATTATAATAGTTTCTTGAAGGTAAAGAAATAAACAGATCTCCTTAAAGCAGAGATCTATAGGGAAAAAATTGTACCAAGAATGTACATATTTCCTCTGGAACGGTATGGAGTAAGATTAAAAAGAACATCTTTTTGCTACTCTGAACCCTCTTTTTACTACCATTGCTTTTGTGACCAACAAGGTTTATATTTTAAAAATATTTCAATTTGATCAGTATCAACTTGTGTCAGCCATGACATCAACTAATCTCAATGGTAGAATCCCAACCTGAGAAATACAAAAACATACAGTACACATATGCATTGCCAGGGCTACATTCCTTTTGTATGGACATTTTAGCTTTATTTAACATTTGTTACTATTTATTACTATGAAAACATACTAAATTTATTATTAACTTGTTTAATGAAAGAAAAGAAGGCTAAAAGTTGAGCATTTCTGTTCATTGAGTTTTATTATTATCTTTTTTATTATGTCCTAATAGATTTTTTGTTGCTATGAAAATGATTCTCATGGACATTTCCTATATTTGAAAAGGAACAGTTCATTAATGTTCTCATTCATGCGTTTGTGTGTGTGTGTGTGTGTGTGTGTGTGCGAGCGCGCATGTGTGTGGTCAAGAAAATAGTGGTTGTTCTGGGAGAAGGGATGTTGATGGGTGACTATATACTTTTGAACACATTCTTGTCTTCTCTACCAAAGTTCATGTGTTATTTAAGGTTTTCAAACACTTCATTTGGCCATGTAGGTCAAATAATGTTTATGTTCCTCTTATTAAGTTAATGGCTATGCATTGGATATTATCATATAGAGACTGAACTATTTTTTAAGATTGTATTTTATAATGTCTGCAGTGAGGAAAACCTCCAACTCATATTTATTCATTCATTTTATTTTTATGAGAAATAGACCATGAACTATTCCAACTGATCAATTTCCATAGACTTCATGAAGGTAAGAGTATAAAACAGACATTCATATTTTAAGAGACTTTATGCTATAAATAATCACATCAATATCACCTGGAGAATACTAGAAATCTGCCAATAAATGTTCTATTACTAGTTTCCGCATATCTCATGACTAGGAATGACTTCATTCTATTGACAATTATTGTGAAAACAAAAAATGTTACCACGAAATGGAATTTGCAGATCTGGATCATGAAAATCAAAAACCTTTTTATGGAAAGCATTAGCAATTAATTCTATAATGCTACAATTTTATTCTGAATTTGCTTGAAGGATTAAAGATGAGAAGTGGTGGCACAAAGTTGTGTTTCACTGAGAACACTTAATGTATAATTTTTTTTATTTTATACTGATGAAATGATTTTAAAGTATGCATTTTAAAAAGAGGAACTTTTAAAAAGGAGAATGGATTACAAAAATACATTTCCTAAATTTAATTCTAGCATATATAAAAAGTATGAAATACATCAATTTAATTGGATTCCTTCTAAAGTGAGAATGGACATTAACTATTTGGTGGAAAGACGGACTTCACTGGGTTCTGAGATAGAGATAAAACAAAAACAAGGTTTTGCAGTTTTGCGAAAAGACTCTGGGAAACAAATACCTTTATTTTCCCAGTTGGGGTCAACATTTTGCAAGCTATGAATTCACTTTTGCATCTGGATACAGAGAAGTGGAGGTTTAGGAGAGCTGACTTTATATACTCATTTGTCTATCATGCTTTCTTCAGTGTTAGTTTAATGATACACATATGAGTTACATATGATCTTATAAGAACAGTGCTCTAGGAATCCTTGAGCTATAAAATGACCATTATTTCTCCACAAGCAGAGCTGACCATTCCCCTTTTGTCACATTTTGTTCACTTACTAGTATATGTGTTATCTCTCCCCACTACATTGTAATGTGAATAACCATTTCTTCACAATCTTGAACCTTTACACTGCCTTCTCACAAATGCATACTCAATCAAAGACTTCTAAATGATTAAATGGATGAATAAAGCTTTTGTAAACCTCATTGTCCCAGAGATGTGTACATAAAATCTTAGCATATATTTAGACAGTTATTTTAGAAGACCATTCAAGAACTAAGATCACCCATTACTTCTGGGTAGTTGGAATGCAACTCAGAAAGCAATCTGTGGAAGTAATCAGAAGTTACTGAGAGGATTTGCAGAACGCCAACTGCAAATTAATGAACTCCCATACTTTTTGGCTCTGAGTGTATCAAATTAGGAGTAACTCCACTTAGAATCACAGAGGTTTAAATATATACAGATTCTATATAAGGCTGTAAAGTTGAACAACAAATGTCAGAAATCTTAAGATTTCTTTGAAAAGGTGTATCAGCACAAATATAAGGAAATGCCCTGTGTGTTATGGGTCATGGTTGGACATAGGTAATGCCTATATGGTGGACACAAAAGAACCAGAAAATTTACATGAGATGAGTATGTTCATAGACCCAAACTAGAGGCATTTCTTACAGCTGGGAATTTTGCTCATTCCACAGAGCTAAGATGGCTAGAATTAGTGTAAGAACTTCATGCACACATAATTTCCATTACAGTTCCAACTAATTATGCTTTTGTTTTGAAATTTTGATATATGACACAGAGAAGGTTTCTAGGGTATTAAGGAAGTAATTTTATAATTTCTCTTTTCCATATTAAGCCATTTTTTTCAAATTCTCATTTGACAGGAACAACTCATTAGTGTAGTGGTTAGTAGGAGAGGAGTCAGAAATAATCATGCTGCTCTTTGGAAGTAGAGTTGGAATACAACACAGTAGGCACGGGATCAAGGCTGCTCTGCACCAACCCTTGATGGGTGCTTTGGGTACATAGTGGTAGGATTGGGGCTGGCTATTCAGGCCATTTGGACATGTGCCTCTGTCTTACAGTATTACTCTTTTGTAGGAAGCTGACAGAGCTGCCAAATACTTCCCAAGTTTGCATCTGGACATGGACAGGACTCAGCTTCTTGTTGTTTTATGTTTGGTCTCTTCCTCTATATGACGTTTTGGATAAAGTTTCTTTTAAGGTATATAATCTTCACTGCCTAATATTAAAAGTGCATTTCAGAATTCAATCCACCTCTTAGCTCTCCAGTGTGTTCTTCACATTCTCTCATGGTTTTCTTATAACAATTATGCAATGCACATATACATGCAGCATGATGAGAACTGTAGTAAAGGGAGAAATTACACAGATCAGACAGATGAAGCCCAGACTACTTCCAATTCTCTGCGTTGGAGTATTTCTTTTCATTCTCATTTTGGATAGTTTCCCTACTTTCCATTTCACTTTTGTATTCTGGCAGGCATGCAAATTTAGCTGCAGATATTTTTTCCTTTGACCTTAAGTAGAATGAATCGCAAATTTTTATTCAAATCAAAGCAGAATTTTCAAATATAAGGGTTGGAGACAGTTGTGAACACACAAAGGTATTTTGAAATGAATGAAGAATGAAAAGTAGACAGTCTGAAAAAAAGGATGGGGAAAAAACTACAGAATTAAGTAAATGAAATTCTAAAGTGTATGATAAGGTAGTAATTAAGTGACGTCGGTGTAACATTTATAAGTTAAGTGACATCTCATCTGTTATTTACTGAGCCTGTACAGGTTCACTGGACATTGTGATGTACCAATTAAGAGTTCTGAAACCCTATCCTTCATTAAATCATCTCAATGTATTATTAAAATAACGAAATGACTCTTCTCCTGGCAAACTAAATAAAATAAACTGCAACAACTTCATGCTGTGTCTGTACAAGGAAGAATGAAATGGAAATTTTTCACTCTACCCTCATTTTGATCAATGTGCATAATTGAGTGAGAAAGCTAGGACCACTTCTTTACTGTGGCCTATGGGAGATTGTCATTTTGGTCTGATTAAAACAGTAAATGCCAATTTTGAGGGTGTTGAATTTGGTTCATGTGTGTGTTTCAGAGGGATTCCAACTTCAACAGTTGGTTATCTGTTATTCTGGTTTTCTTTTTAAAAATCACATTGCCTCACAAAAATAAGATAAAGGAAATTGAATATGTTTGGGTGAAAGAAATATAAAAAAATCAATATGATTAAGATATTCTTAGATTGATAGTCAAGAAGATGAAAAAGAATTAGAAAAATCCCCTTAGTAGTCTATTTTCTATAGACTAGCATTTGCTGATTCATAAAACATGGATGATATTATGCAGTAAGTACTTTTCAGGTACCTGTGCATGGAAATGCATATAGAAATTATAATCTCTATTATCAGGATATTTGAGAAAGAGGAGAGAGGGGAGAGAGAGAGGGAGACAGAAAGAGAGAGAGGGAGAGAGAGAGAGAGAGAGAGAGAGAGAAAGAGAGAGAAGAGAAGAGAAGAGAAGAGAAGAGAAGAGAAGAAGAAAAAGACTTATTTACTTTATAATGGAAAGAATAATGTATGAAATAGGATGAACTAGGGATATATTGTAGGACATTTCCTTATGGAGACAAATTTACTGTCGAATTTGGTGATGATAGAGATTATGTCCTAAACAGTATGTACTAGGCACTGGGTTAACTCTCTACCTGCATTAATTCATTTATCTTTTATCAAAATGTAGAGATACTGTGAGCACCTCTCATTTTATATACGAGAGGACAGTTTTCGGAGACCTCTTTTCCAAAACTTCTTGGTAGAAAAAATATTTGGATTTAGTACAGTAAGATATAGCTGTAATCCAACTATAGCTGAGGATTCTTAAACTCTAGGCTTAAGAGCTCCTAAAATGAGGTAAACTAAGCAATGAAGGATGATGATCCATGATTTGTCTTCCACTGGGACTTGCACTTCTAAGTACGTACACTAGGGGGTAGTCCATGGGTATAAAAAAAACAGTGGAGGCCAGGATATCTGCTTATTTTTTAAAGTGACTGGGGATGTCACTCAGAGGTAGAATACTTACCTAGCATGTGCAAGAAGACCCTGGGTTCATCTCTAGCACTGTCAAACAAAGAAATGCATAATAGGACAATTGTTCACTAACAAAAGAATATTAATTTAAAAATCTTAAGAATCTATACAGAATGGTGGGGAATACTGTATTCTGCTGTTTTCTCGTACTTGACCTTAAGAAAGTAGCTCACCTTCCCTCTGACTTTACTTCCTTATCAGTAAAATGGAAATGATAATAAGAGTAATGAACTTATTTGTGAGAATCAAATGAAGTCATAAGAGTAAAACACCAAAACTGTCAGGCATCATAGTGTTTAATAAATATTGTTATTATGTAACAGATCATCTACATAGTTAAAAGGACTTTGCACCAAAAATGGAAAACTCCCCAAGACAATTCTGAGCATAAATGAGCAAGTTGCAGACAATTGACATGGAATAATATTTAGGAAAGCGTGTTTTCATAGAGACATGCCATGTCTCTATGGTGTGCATCTGACAGTCTTTCTCCCTCTTTTTTCACAAAGAGCACTTCAAAGAATCAATAGAGCTACCATAACTATGTTGGTCTTTTCTTATTGTGTTTATTTGTGTCTGTCAGAGAAAAAGTGACTTGGGTTCAAGAAGAGGGAGGAGCATCTGTTAAAGTTACACTTTTCGTTTGCTTTGACACAAACTTGTACACATATGAATATGGGTATGCCTTTGTAAAACTGGAGAAAGGCCAAGTTCTGTTGTTCCATTGAGAATAAAAATACATTCTGGAAAGATTTCAACCATGCTCCTGCCAAATATGGCTTTCATTTTATTTTCAAACAAATATTGATGTCTCTTGCTAGCAGGATTCTTCAAAAAGATGATGAAGTATAAATATTTTCCTGTCACTTAAATGATGTGTCCCTTTGGGAGATAAGTAGATTTTCTTAATTTCCTGGGGATTTTGTAGCATTATGAGGGGTAATTTTGAGTAATTGTACTGTTTCTTAAAAATTCATCACTGAGGGTATAAAGGCTGTAGGATTTGCTGTCAGTCTGAATGCACTTTCTGTATTATCCTTCTTAGGCATCAGAGCTGGGCCCATATCCACTGTTCCTGAAGGAGAGCATGGCTGGGCTGTCTTCTTTGATCTCTTCTTCTTTCTCAAGCCATGCCAATCATTTTGCTTACACATCTGGAGGAGTCTCAGCAAGGTTTGTGAGAACCACAAACTCTCTTAAAAGTACGAGGAATGACCAAGTTTCTGAAATGTCATGAGAAAGAAAGATTTGGGGATGAGGGAAAAACAAGTTTTGCTATCATCTGAACTTTCACAAGTTCAAGCAAATGAACATTTATCTTTTGATGTTAAATCCATCACTTTTTTAATGATAAGGGATGGAGTATTTTCTTTTTATTCATGTGTAACCTTATTTTCTGTAATTTAAAATTTTTTTCTGTTTGGAAGTGAATGTGCACATGTGAATGTATATACATATATGTCTAAATATTTTATTTATCAACGTATCTGTTCCTATCAACTTACCAGTCAAGAGTGCTAATCACAGCGTTTCTTAAAATCAAAAAGTGCCTTCCTATTTTTAAGGTTGACAATTTTTTTTAAAGAAGAGGAGATCTTTTTTTTTTTTCAAGTGTGTCTTCCCATAAGAAGTATGTAGCACTTCTAGAGACTAAAATGTTTAAGATATTGCATTCATTACTGTAGACGTTTGTAATTTTTGAGGTCATTGGTAACAAAAGAAATACTCCATCTTAAATATTTTTAATATAATTAACAAAATAAATGTGCACAGACTCTGCAGTTTATAAAGCTCTTTCATATTCATTTTGTATTTTTATCTTTATACAAAACCCTATAAAATAGGTCAATTGCTTTATATTTTATTAGCGACAAGTGATTATCTTTCTAGAGATAATCAAACTTTAAAAATTAGGTGTCATTTTGTCCCAAGATACTAACATTTCTGATAAATTGTGAAATGTTTTAAAATTAAATCATTGCTTTCTCTACAGTGAGAAGTTCCTCTGAGCAGAAGCCTCATAGGTTTGCATAAATCTACAGAGAGCAATGGCCCTAAGTAAAGAGGCTCATCTGAATTTGTTTTATCACTGTTTCTGGCCTTTTGCAGGATAATATGGTAACATTAACTCCCCTGTAAAAGTAATTTTTTTCAATCAGATATTTTAATCATCTTTTTGGAATCTATTTAAAATATCACTTAGTAAATTGTTAGAAGTATTATGAACAAATCCCTCTTTGTAGAAAATTGAGAAATTATAGAATAACAATATAAGAAAAATTAGTCAGTCAAAAGTCTACTATGTAGAATTTTTTAAAGGTATTATTTTGGCTTATGTATTTATAGACTTGTACATTTGGTTTAAAAAGAGAGCTTACATTGTTTCAAGTGATAATATATCATTATACATTCCAAGTCCTCATAAACATTTTAAAATCACATACTGTTTCTTATATGCTTATATCAAAATTGTTTTATTAACCTAGCTTTATTCATCATTTAAATTGTCTTCTGATTTTGCATTTAAGATCAGTGCTGCAATAAACATCCTTACAATTCTTCTTTTATCCACTTATGAAATGTGCTTTTCTGTACGATAAATTTCTAAAGAATCTACTACAGAAATAAAGACTTATATTCTCAGAAGGCATTTTCAGCCACAATGTTTCCCCAGATAGACTCCACTGATTTACACTGTCACCAGAGGGTTTTGAGTACCCATCTTCTGTCACCTATACCCATTTAGGTATGAACACATTTTAAAAATCTTTGCCAGTATTTTGGTGAATAATTGTGTGGTATTGTTACTTCAATTATATTTCCTTGGATTTCAGTATAGATAGACAGCATTAATAGCTAACTTACTTCCCACTCAGGTACTGTTTTTATTTAATTTTCAAAATTATCACTAGCATTTAGTTTCTGTAATAAAACGTGTGGTATTTATTTATTTTCAGTTTTTTCACATTAGAACATAAGCTCTTATTTCTTTCTTTTATAATTTTTTTAGTTGTAGATGGAATCATACCTTCATTTTATTTATTTATTTTCATATGGGCTGAGGATCAAACCCAACGCCTCACATGTGCTAGGCAAGTGCTCTACCACTGACCAACATTCACAGACCTTATTTCTTTTTTACAAATTTTTATTTGTTCTTTTTAGTTATACATGACCATACAATGTATTTTGACATATCATACATACATGGAGTATAACTTCCTATTCCTGTGGTTGTACATGAGGTGGAGTTACACTGGTCATGCATTCATGTATGAACATAGGAAAATTACCTTCAATTCATTCAACTGTCTTTCCCATTCCCATTCTTCCTCCCTTCCCTCCAATCCCCCTGTCCAATTTGATGAATCTCTACTCCTTCCTCTGAACACCTATTATGCGTCAGCATCTGCATATCAGAAAGAACATTTGGTCTTTGGTTTTGGGGGACTGGCTTATTTCAGTTAGCATGGCAATCTCCAAGTGGCATAATTTAATTCTTCTTTATGATTGAGTAGTAGTCCATTGTGTATATGTACAACATTATCTTTATCTATTCATCTGTTGAAGGGCACCTAGGTCAGTACCATAGCTAAGCTATTATGAATCGAGATGCTATACACATTGATGTGGCTTTATCACTATATTAAATAAGCTTTTATTTCTGATGTGGGAGTGCTTTGTCAGGTAGAATAGTACGTGCTATGTTGTAGGTTTTTAGACTGAAGAATAATTTTTTGCCATTTTTGGTCTGTGAATTAACTGCTTTTGTTATTTATGCATTTTCTTTTGAGGTATTTATTTGCAAATTTACTCTGTAGAAGAAAGGGGAAGGCAAATTACTACAAAGTTACAATTTACATTAAATCATATGTTATTTTGGATGTGAGATAACCCCCAAAGCTCATGTGTGAAACAATGCAAGAAGTCTTAGAGGAGAAATGATTTGATTATGAGAGTTGCGATCCTGATAGGATTAACTGAGGGGTAATTGAAGGTGGGTAGGGTGGGGTTGGAGGAGGTGGGTCATTGGGGGCCTGTCTTTGGGGTACGCATTTTGTATCTGGTGAGTGAACTCCCTCCCTCTCTCTCTGCTTCCTGATAATGGGAGCCGCTTCCCTCTGCCACACTCTTCCACCATGATGCTCAGCCTCACCTCCAGCCCCGAGGCATGGAGCCTGCTGTTGATGAGACCTCTGAACTCGTGAGCCCTCAAATAAACCTCCCCTCCTCTACGATGGTTCTGTCAGGTCTGTTAGTCACATCAGCAAAAAAGCTGACTAAAACAGCAGAGAGGTGACGGATTAAGCTTGAAGGAATCAGTAAGTGTGGCATTCTAGGTACTTCAGAATTTGAAAAAACTGTGACTGATGTCCTGGGTAACTGAATAAATATTGGTGAACATGGGGGACCTGTTATTTGAAAAAAAAAAAAAAAAAAGGAAAGTTTTCTTATTGAGAAAAAGCACTTTTTAAATTGGAATGATAACATCACATAACAGATTTTTCTTAAAATAGAAGGTGAATGCATGCTAAAAGTAAAGATTTGACTGTGGGGAAGAGCAAGGATGCACTAGATGTGGAGGTTGAGTAGTGGAGGCAAGCACTTGCATGGCATCGTGGAAACTCTGTGAGAGGGAGCCAGCAGGAAGCCAACAAACTAAGAGGTCGAGTAGAAATCATTTTTTTAAATGCACTTGTTTTAAGTTTTTTAATTTTTGTATGGGGAGTTGAACCCAGGGAGGAGCACTGCTTAATCACTGAGCCATATCCCCTCCCTTTTTTATATTTTATTTATCGACAGAGTCTCCTTTCATTGCTTAGGAACTCGCTAAGTTGCTGAGGTTGGCTTTAAAGTAAAGATCCTCCTGCCTCAGCCTCCGAAGCCACTGGGATTATAGGCGTGTGCCAACATGGTCAGCTAGTGGAAGTTGTTTTTAGAGACTTGCTGAGAACTTGAGGAAACCTCTGACTCCTTTCCACAAATGCATATTCATGCTAGTATGCCAAAAATTTCAGTAAATAAGATGATTCTCCTAAAGTGAACTAAGGACCATCACTCTCGGGGATGTATTAGTTTTTCCTCCTAAATTTGTTCTGAGTCCAAAGAAGCCTTATATCTAAATGAAAAAATGAAATCTTCAGAAACATGATGTCTTAGTCAACTTTTTCACTGCTGTGACTAAATGATCTGACCAGCACAATGGTAGAGGAGGAAGAGTTTATTTGAAGACTCACTGTTTCAGAGCTCTTCGTCCATAGATGACCGATTCCATTCCTCAGGACTTGAGGTGAGGCAGAACATCATGGTGGAAGAGTGTGGCAGAGGGAAGCAGCTCGCATCATCAGGAAGCAGAGAGAGAAGGAGAAAGAGAGAGTGGAGACTCTCAAGAGAGGGAGAGAGTCTCCACTCTCCAGATACAAAGTGTATACCCCATGGCCACACCCCAATTGCAATCTCCTTCAACCACACTCTACCACTTCAATTAATCCCATCAGGGATTAATTACTGATTGGGTCAAGGCTCTTACAATCCAATCATTTCTCCTCTGAACCTTCCTGCATTGTCTCACATGTGAGCTTTTGGGGGCACCTCACATCCAAACCATAATACAGGACAATGCCATCATTGTGGCCTGAAGATTTTGAAAGTAAAGAAAAAAGTGAAGGAATGAGACATGTTCAGTTTGGTTATTGATTTGTCCTTTATCTTTGGGTATGTGGTGGTTAATTTTATGTTGCAACTACACTGGTGCATGGGGTACCCAGATTAATTATTATTTCTGGTTGAGTCTGTGAGGGTGTTTCCAGAAGACAACAGCCTTTGAATCAGTGGATTGAGTAAAGCAAATTATTTTCTCTAATGTGGGCATACATCATCCAATCCATTTAGGGAAGCAGAGATTAACAACAAAGAAAAGGTAAAGGAATGAGGAATTCACTCTCCCGGCCTCTTTGATTGGGCTAGAACATCAGTCCTCTGCCCTTAAAGGGCATGGACACAATTAGCTTTCCACCCTCCAGTTCTTAAAACTTGATCACTGGATTTTCTGGGTCTCCTGCTTGCAGTGGTAGAGTTTGAGGCTTCTTAGCCTCTAAAATAGTGTAAGCCAATTCTTCAAAACAGATCATATATGTGGAAAAATCAGTAGAATGTGTGTGTGTCTCCATGCGTGTGTGCACATTGTATTGATTTTATTTCCCAGGAGAATCCTTGTAAGTACAAGGTGAACTGGTCTCTTTCTTCAGAGTTGCATTTCTAAGGGATATGCATGTTCCTTGACGGGACTCTATGAATTTGAATGATGAAATAATTCTCCCAAGATGGTTTCCACTGAAGACCTTAAGCAAAATGTCCAAGAATGGCATTCAGTTTATACATGATCCAGCCCAGGTTCCTCTGACAAGAGCCCAGCTGGGCACATAGCCACGAAAATGGAACTATGTTTCACTCATCTACTCACTTTAGCAAGGATTGCATTGAGAATTGGTAAAGTTATCCCTTCTCTTCATAAAGGATTTGAAGGAAATTAACTCATCACACTATTTACTGAAAATCTTTATCTTTCTTCTCAGACTGTGTCTATCCAACTGAGAAAGAACAGACCATATTATTTTCTGCTGTACTAATGCCAATATTAATGTCAGTGTGGATTTCTTCATGGTCAATTTGATCATTTCTTTGGAGATGGGCCATTCTTATAAAATAATATCAGACAAATGGAATCAATTATACTGTATTGACAAGGTTTATTGCCTTCTCTAAAGTCATTTGAAAAGATAGACATATGAATTTCACTCAGGAGAAAACTGATGTTGGTTACAAAAGTCCTTATGCTATTTGAGTCCCCCTGAGAAATACTTGTACTATTAGGATGATATTTTAACTATTATGTGAATAACTATATTGCATATGTTGGATAAACCAAGGTAAAAATGAAAAAAAACCTTGAAATAAAAGTAACAAAAAGAAAATAATATATGAAACGATAATCTCAAATTAATTATAACTGAAGCAATTCTTAGAAGATTTTCTCTTGTGGGCAGATATTTAGTGCTGAATCTGGGGAACATTACACTTCAATAAAAGTGAAAAAGAGCCTGATGAGATTCATCAAAGTGGAGATGCAGGCAAAATCACCTATGGCAAGCCTTTATGCACTGATAAATATGACAAAAGAAAAAAATCTGGTATAGAAAAATTGGAGAAACAATGGATACTTGCTGTGCATCTACAGAAGTGATATCCACAATGCTGTAATACCATATGGAGAGCAATTTTTTTTACCAAAACAATTTGATGTTTTAATTATGCACAATTTATAACTGAAAACATATGTTCTTAAAAAAAAAACTTGTAGCTTCCTAATCCCCTGCACTGTTTCATGTAGGATCATCAACAAAAGAATATTTTAACTATGACAAAACTTATATAATCTCTTTGGAATTCTTGAGGATTTCAAAGAGTAAGCAGAAGTGAAATGGAGAAAAAGTGAATAGATTTATTTAAGCAGTGACACAAAGATGGTGAAATAAAGAAAGGAGTTACTGACTTTAAGAGAGAGAGACTATGGAGATCACTATGTTCTTTAAGTTTTGATGAAACTCAACACTTTAACTCAGTAGCTTAATTGACAGTGAAAGAAGTTACACTTTATGTCCCTGTGAAAGGGCCAGAAACAAGTCACTGATGTAAGCTCTGGGGAGTGGAGGACCATAAGGTACAGGCCCAGCACTGGAAGGTGAGATCCTCTGAAGGACCAGGAGGCTTGAAGAGTCACCACTGTGCTGTGCCCAACTCTTACACCCAGTTTTTCTTTCTCTCCTTTCCCCTTAGAAGGGTCAGATATGCATTAAGATCAGTTGGTTCTACAGGTCCTCCGTCAGGGATGTTTCTCACAGTGAATTTTGTGCATCTAATACTGTCCCATTATCATCACATTGGAGTGCCCACCCATGTAAGTAGTATGAGGAGTTATTAGAAAAACCGACCAGTAAGATTGGCCTTTGAACTTGTTTTCTCACTAGCTGGTGGGTGAAAAGGACATTGTCCTGTTTGGTAGGTAGGGCAGTGATACTCCCCTATAAGGTAAAGATAATTGTGAGGATTTCAGGTGGTGACCAGGAGGATACCCAGTGAGAGAGGAATGCTGTGGTAGGACATAGAGGTAGACATTTGAAAGGTTTGGGTGAACAATTATTATAAAGACAGTAGTTTTTGTTATTATAAGTTGTACTGATAAACTTGGGAGTAATAAGAAACTGAGGACTAGTATCAGGCTCTGGTATATTACACAAGGCCCTCCTGTCCTGCAGTGGAAATGAAAGGAGCTGTGAAGGCTGAAGATCTAATAGTTCCAGATGTGGAGCACCAGAGACATTTGAAAAATCCCCCAGTGACCTCCTCTGCTATGTGAAGGTCAGAGTACCGGTTGGGACAATCCAGGTCTTGAAATGTGGATTAGGATATTTTGATAAATGCCCATGAACCCTCTGGAATTCATGGGTAGATAATCTCTTCCTTGCAAAGAACTCTGACCTTGCAGAATCTGTTCCTCCACAAAGAAACAGGTGATTACTCAGAAACTGCTCCTTTCTTCACTTCTATCTGTAGCCTGACAATTAGTTCCAAATCCTGGAGAAATTATGTTGGGTTTCATAAAGAAAAAAAGAAACCATATACACAAGAAAGTTGAAAAATTAACTAGCAAGTACTGGCTTGAACAGTGAAATGCCCCTGTAGTGGGATTTTGAAGGTCAAAGAGGACAGACTATGTAAGCAAGTTGTGTTATTTCAGCTTTCCATCACTGTGACACAATACCTGAGATAAGCACCTTATAAGGAGGAAAAGATTATTTTTGCTCACAGTTTCAGAGTTTTCAGACCATGGTTCATTGGCTCTGTTGCTTTGGGCTTGTGAAAAGGCAAAACATCATGGTATAAGATGGAACAAAGCTGCTCACCTCATGGCAGCCAAAAAGCAAAAAGGGAGATAAAGAGGGATAGGGGTCTCAATATTGTTTTCAAGCTCACACTTCCAATGATCTAACTTGCTTTCACTAGAGCTCATCTCTTGAAGGTTCCACTACCTCCCAAGAGTGACACAGACTGACAAGAGTACCTTTAGCATATGAGCCTTTGGGAGGCATTTAATATATAAACCATAACAAAATTATTCTTTATGTGAGACAATTAATTCTTGGTATGAGACATATCCTTGCAAGGATCCTAGAAGATAAGAGAGTCTTGCAGCTGGGGTGACTTTTGGAGGTTTGTAAAAAGTGATGGCTAGCACTGAGTGAGGTAGAAATGCCTGAAAGATTGTGTTAAATGTTAGAGGCAGGAGCAAGGAGAGTTGGAGACAGAGGCATGCTGGAGTAGTTATGTCATGAGAGACCAGAAGACTCAGCAGAGGGCCCTGAGGTCATCCTTCCCCAAGGCCATCATCATTGTGTTTGTGAGAGCAGTTCTAACATCCCTAAGAAATTCAGTGCGGGCTTCATTCGCAGGCCAAGCTGATGGCAGGAGAGGCAAATCCAGTCTAAAGAGTACATTGTAGTAGAATTCAAACACTAGACACCAGAACCATAATTGTGGCCAAGTCAAAGGGACAAAGTAGGAACTTGCCCCTAAGTGTTGTGAAGATGGCTAATGAAACATGGCATCCTGGAGAGCTTAGTTCTGTTTAACAACACAAGGGGAGGAAGGGATGGAGAGAATAAAGATAGGAAGAAAGGAAGGAAGGAAGGAAGGAAGGAAGGAAGGAAGGAAGGAAGGAAGAAAGAAAGGAAAGGAAGAGAAAAAAAGAGGGAGGGGATGACTGCTTCACTTAAAAGAAACAATCACCTTCTCAGTTCCCTCACCTGAACCAAACTGTGGATCCAGAACCCACTTTCTGAATAGGTGCCCCACTGTATAGACATGACAAGTACCACTATGTGATGATTTCTTTATTCCTCTATGGACTGTATGGTCATGTATTTGAGGGACTTTATACTGGGGAAAAAGGAATAAACAGACAATCCAGGAACCACTGGACACATATTGTGAGCTGGCATTGATGCCTGGAGATGCCAAATACACTCATGATTCCTTGGTTAGAGAAGGGACCTCTGGGAGCCAGTTAATTAATGATGATATTGTAACATTCCATATTAAAACTCTATAAGAAAGAATATAACTGAAGGATCATGTTAATGAACTATCTAGAATTAATCCTATCAAATATGTGACTTTTGCTTTGAAGATAAGCATGTCTACCAAATATGACTAAACAGTAAGAGTTTAGGTAATGATAATGTGTACTAAATACTTTATCTTAGGATTGCTTTCTGGGGAAAATAGGCTAAGATAGTTAAAATACCCTGAATTAACTTTGGTGGAAATATTTATCGTGGAGGAGATGGTGCTATGACATCCACAGTAGAGGTTTTAATTAAGTGAATGTGTAAATGCTCCAATATAAAGGTTGTTCCTGGGGCAGAGATGGATCACTTTTCAATATCTCCTAGCAAACTCTAACACATTTATTTTTCTTCATTTTGGAAAATTACCATTAGCAGCTAGTTCCATGACATGATTGGAGCAGAATCCCATGGGATGGACAATGATTTTTATGCACACTTTTGTCTGAGGTCTAGGTTTACTCTTATTGAATGTGCTGCATGACTTGAGTGGTCCACAGAGCCACTTTGATCCATTTCATGGATGACATCATGCTGACTGGACAGGGATGGGAGAGGATGGCTACTGCACTAGAAACCTTGGAAAGATATGTGTGCTCCAGAGGGTGAAAGATAAATTCTATGAAAACTCAAAAGAACTGCCCTTCAAAATCTGACAGGTCCCATGAATGTATCAGTGATGAAAAAAACAGTGTGGAATTTAGTCTGTGCTAAGGTAAAAATGGTATGTTTGTGATCACACTGGTGCCGTTTCAGAGAGGCAAACCACAGGCTAGGTAGGCCAGACTTCCATTATCATACGGTGGTTCCTGTGTTAGCAGCTAAAACAAGAGGGAGAAGGCTGGCTGGATTTCTGTTTGAGTCTGCTTAGTTTCTGGATGCAAACAAAGAGTGCATAATAACTCCATTTCTGTCATTGAGAAACAGTAGAGGGAAACCTTCCCAATGGGAAAAATCATGAGTGGTGTACCTGGTGTGTTATACTTTGTGTGGAAGGTAGAGTGACTCAAGATAAATGTTAAAAAAACCCCTGCCAAGCAGTGGTTAATGGCCTGATCATTTGGTAAGAAGTCTGAAAGGAAAAAACAATTTGACTATCAAAGTAGGAATTTTACAGTGAAGGCATGTGGTAAAACATGTGGGATTAGGGACTCATTGTAAAGATTTATTGTTTAACACATAATGCACAATAGAAAATATGCTCACCATAGAAGGGGCACTGAACAAGCAAGTAGACAAATTTAACTTAGCTAGTTGGTACCAATCAGCTTTCATTATCAATTATTCCAGATTTGCCATGATAGATACATGCAGCATGCCCATGAGAACAGAGAGAGTCTAAATGTGGGCTCAATGGTATTACAGGCATCTCTCTGGCAGACCAAGAAGCCAGTTGCTGCCATGTTGAATACAATGAGCCCCTTTCATCATGGAAAGGCCAGTAGTTTGTTTTTAGGAATAGATACATATTCTAGGAATAGGTTTGCCTTTCTTTCCTGCAGTCTCAGGTGACACTGATTTGAGGCCTTATAGAACACCTGATCCACAGGCAAGGAATCGCACACAGTGTAACATTTAACCAATGGTCACACCTCACAAAGAAAGAGTTAAGGTAAAGACTGGACAAACCCAGAATTCACTAGTTATATCACATATGGTACCACCCAGAATGAGTCAGCTGCAGAGAACTCTGGAACGACTTATAGAAATCTAGTTCTAGGATCTGGAATCTTCAGAACAACATTTTGAAATTATGGGGAACAAACTCTGGAATGTGATTTATGTATTAAATCAGAAACCCCTTCATGATCATGTGTTCCCAGTGAGAATAATATATGGATCTAGGAACAATACAGTGGAAGCAGAATCATCCTCACCATCATTCACAATAACTTCCTCAGGAAATTTATTCTGCTATTCTCTGAAATTGTGGATTTTATAGAGTTGGACATTCTAACATGAAAACAGGAAATCCTCTTGCTAGGGAACACAGATGTCTCATTGAAATACATGTAATAGTTATAGCATGAGCACTTTGGTCCCCTCGTCCCCAGAGACCACCAGGGTAGAAGGGAAGTCACATAAAAGCAGAGATAGGGGACCTATCAGCAGGAGGATATGAGTCTACTTTTGTATTATAGAAGTGGGGAGGAATCTGTTTGAAATCCAGGTGGTTGACTGTGTGAAAACTACCTTTTTTCTCTTTCTCACTAGAAAGATAGACTCATGGAAAGTGTGGAGGAATGCCCCCCTCCCCAATCTGTGAAAAGAAGTAGAGATGAACTGTGGCAGCCATCAGATTGTGCCTCTAAAGTTCCAACTGGGGTAAGTATAATTGAGCAATGACTCTGGTGCTGAGCTCTGACATCCATCAGCACTATTGTGCTAGCCTGCCCTTCCCAACTCCCTTTTCCAGTCAATGCTGTGGACGGCATCAGGGTAGTTCATTCCTGGAAGACAGGGACTTCTCTGATGGGTTACTTGGCTCAAGTCCTTCCCATTGATCAATGACCTGCCAAACTTTCTTATAACTGATTTCTTCCACTCATCCTTCCTTCCTAGTCTTTTTCACAAGGGAAAGATAAATGTCTTGGTCTGAGGATTCTCTAAGACTCTCATAGCTCCCTCCTAATTTTTCCTCATTCATTTCTTCTAATAAATCTCTTGATCATCTGTATTAGCTTCATTATGATAAAAAAAATAACTATGGCAATTAACTTATAAAGAGAAAGGATTTATTATGGCTCATGGTTCTGGAAGTTTCAGTCCAAGATCAGGTGGCCTCATTCCTTTGGGCATTCTGGCAACGTGGCACAACATGGTAGGGGTATGTGGCAGAGCAAACAGCTTACTTACATCATGGCCCAGGAAGCAGAGAAAAACAGGGACCAGTGTCATGCAACCCCCTTTTCATACTTGTCCCCAGTGACCCAACAACTTCTCACCAGGTCCTTCCTCTTAAAGGTCTAGAGAACTTCCCAATAGTGCCATCCTGCTCACTGACCCTTAACATATGGACTTTGGGGCAACATTGCCCATATTCAAACCACAGTACGATCTAATCCTGTCTTGGCTTCTGTTTTCTCTGAGATCCTTGACTGAAAACACAAGTTGATTCGTGAAGTTTACATAAACTCTACGCTAAATTTTGAATGCTTTGTAATACTAATGTCTCCATAAATATGTCTTGATTCTTGAACACACCTATTGACTGTCTTTTGTTCACTAGTAACATTTGTGCACCTAATCCACCCAACTTTTCAATTCTATCTTAAAATAAGGCAGATATAATTAGTCAACAAGAAAATGTGATCAAATCTCCTTACAATTACCAGAAAAGTAGCTCAAAACAAATGCCCTTCAGATAAAGAAATACGTCTGAGGCAGATGTTTATTTGACAGTGAAGTAGAAATATGTGTGAGGCAAAGAGCAATAAAAATCAAGACTTCCTCTTGCTTCAATATTCTCTCATGTGTTCACTGTTTAGTCTTTTAGTTGGTTTCAAATTCTAAAAATTCCTTGCACTAATATTCGTCTGAAAAACATTCTGTGTTTCTCACAAAATGAGAACTTTACCCATGCGTCTGCTGAAGAGAAAACCGATGATGTTAACTAATTTCTTAAACAAATAGATGCCCATGATTGGACAGATTTATAAATTAATGTCTACTTTACTGATGTCATTATTGGCATGAATATTTCATAGCACCTATTATAGCAGCTTTCAGAAATATTTGGAGGCCTTCAGGAATATTTGTTGATCTGAAATGAAAATATCTCTGAGGAGTGGGTTTGATTGGAAGCATGCCACACAGGTGAAACTGATTCAAGAGCTGGGTGTGATAAAGGAATAATGGGACCAACGTGCCATTGGCTGGTTCCTTCTGGTTCTATCAGTGGGAGAAGCACAGCACTGAACAAAGGTTTTGTCTGTCATGATTCTAAGTGACAGCCAATGGCCTCAGTAAATACAGTGCAGTTGATCATTCAGAGAATCACAAACTTGACGCAGAGGATGCGGTTGGAGGTAGGACTCAGTCAGATGTCTCTGCTCGGTGCAGTCAGATCTTGGTTTCTGACTAGGTAAAAGGCAAGTTTCTGGCGTTGGTATGTTTTTGACACTCTGAGAAAGAAAAGTTCTCCAATTTTATCCCATTTACACTCCTCATGCCTGTGTTCCTTACAGTGGAGGTGAAAGGAAGTTAGTTACAGAGAACTTCTATTAAATATGGGAATAGATAAAGAATAAAAGGGAAATGATGACATATGCCAAAATTAAGGGGGGCAAGAATCCTTTTTAGAATGTGTTTTGAGGAAACCAAACAGTTCTGTGACATTTTAGACAGGGAAAGCGATTTCATACTGAAGTAATGTAGGGTTGTGAAAACCTTCATATCAGCTGATAAAGAAAAATATTACTTTCATAGGTTCACACAAGAAGTTCAAGTATTTCATCTCAGCTTCGATTTTTAAGCCATTTTCCTGCAAACTGGCAAATTTCTGCCTACAGCAAACTGATGAAAATTCATGGATGTTTTCATTCCTCTAGTTTAGGGCAGAATAGTAAAACTTTTGCCTTAGATCAAACTTTTGAATATTTGAGGGGAAGGAAAAAAAAAAAACACATCACTTCTCAAATGTGAATACCCAAAGTGAAATGTGGCCGTTTCTTACATTTTTAGATGCCTGGAAGTTTTCCACAAACTTCTATAACAGTCACTCTGCAGGCTTCTGCTATAAATGTTTCAGGAACTATCTAGGGAAATATTCTATTGAGAGGGAAAGCAGGATTATCTAGCAGATAGAGCGTGGAATTTGGACTTAGACAACCATCTGAGACCTGCACCTGCCTCTTTCATTGCCTTATGGTGAAACGCTGTATAAATGATTCAGACTCACTTTGCTTATATTTTTCCCTGTGGCGATAGAGGGAAATGGGCTAAGCATTAGCTCCTTCACAAATCTCTGAGAATACCATGAAGGTAAATATGACATTGTCTCTAAAGTGCAATGACCTTTAATGCAGGTAAGTGGTGCAGAGGCGAGAGGCTGGACAGATTCTAGAGATGTCCTGGAACTCCAGCACGGAAGCCTGAGCTTTTGCCTCACTTCTGTGTTCAGTCAGGGTGCCCGCGACACACAGTCAACAATTAGTACTCCCAACTGCTAATTACTCCAACACAAATCTTCCCTTCAGCATCTGAGACCTATCAACCTCCTTTTCACAAATTCAGTGAGGGGAAACAACCCCTAAGAGCCAATCAGCTTGCATCTATTAATTGTCTAATATGCAAAATGCATTGTTCTGAGCTTTAGACCTCTGAGAGTCTATTTGAACTATAATGATTCATAAAGCATACTCACTGTTCTCAAAACACTTGGAATCATGATGTAGTTTTTAAAAAAGAACGCCTGATTATGACAAATCATATGTGAAAGTCACACATAATAGTTGATAGAGATAATAATTCAAAGGAATTTAAAGGAGGAAATGTACGACTTATGACAGGATACTTGACTACCCTTTTCGTATGACTTCGGTTTGTAATTGGACATACCAGAAGGTACAGAAGGAAAAATGCATATATGCCCACAAGTTTTAAAAAATAAAATATTATCCATCTTAGTCTATTCTGTTGTGCTGTAAAAAATACCTGAGGGTGAGTAATTTACAAGGTAGAGATATTCATATGGCTTAGATTCTGATGACTGGAAAGTCCAAGTCGTATGTCCTGAGAAGGCTCTCTGGTTATCTTGCAATATGGCAAAGAAGCAGAAAGGGAAACTGCCCCATGCAGAAGCAACCAAGCAAGCAGCGGGGTGATCTCACTTTATAACAAGCTGCTCTTACAGAGTAAACTCTTTCATTCCTATAAGTCCTGAAACATTCCTCAGAACCTGCATTAATCCTTTCATGAGTGGGCATCCCCTATTACCCTCCATAAAGCCCCACCTCTTAAAGTCTCCACCACCTCAATGCCTCCACCCTGTGGATGCAGGTCCAGCACACGAACCTTTGGGAGACAAACAGTATCCAAGTCACAGCAATATTCATAGCAGTTATCATGGTCAAAATGGGATGTGCTAATATCTCTCACTGTCATATCTGATTTCACTGTCTTCATTAATTTTAACATATTTGGACCTATCCACAGCTTATTTCTTTTTTATGCCAAGTTTTTGAAAGTTTGATTGCTCATTTGTAAACACCAGTTCAGTAAATCAATAGGATGTGTCTTATGAAATAACTTCAGAATGAAAAGAAGACTACATGAAATATTGGGAAGATAATTGGTTGAAAAAACACTCTGATCCCACTCTGAGACTATTAGTCCCTTGTTCAACATCCCCAGAGTATCTCTTGTTTCATTTGTAAAGTGAGGGGGTTGGGCTAGATTTCATGGGCCAGTTTTACAATTCTCTGGAAAGTGCTACTTAGAAGTTGTATATTTCCTTGTGCTTCTGAAAGGCTCATTTTGCTTTTGTATTGTGTCAGAATCCATGATCATTTCTTGTCATTACGATCAATATCTCAATTTTACAGGCCACGGATGCTTTGGGTAGAAAAGAACCAGATGGCAATATGATGCTTTCAAAACATGCTCTAACTGTAATTCTTAATTTAATCATAGTTAAACTGGACTTTCCCAAGCTCTATTAAATTTTAATACTCAACTCAGGAGAGCTTTGGTCTTGCCTGCAAGTACTAAGTTAGACGAATAGGCTGGTTCTTGGTATTCGATCTTGTGTGGCAGAAACCAAGGCATCTGCAAAACAGAGCAGAGGCAGATTGTCCTTGAGGGGTATATTGGCACTATACCTCTAATTTAAAGCATAATAGTAAGGCATTTGTTTTAAATATGATAGTAAGTGACACCAAAAGCGTTAAAAATGTCAAAACATCTAGCCAATTCAGAGATAATAGTAATCCAACTTTTAATAAATTATGACGTATGTCATGTGGTTTATATGAAAAATTGCTAAGCTGATTTTGTTTTAAGCAGACATGTTTTAGTGTGTCTTGTACACAGACTATTTGAAAAAAAATAAAATTAACCTGTGCTGCATGGTTTAAGGAATGTGAACCAAAGTAATATATTGAAAAATAAAGTCAGCTATGTTGAGCATAAAAGAGAAAATCATTTCTCAAGGAAGTTTTCTAGAATTTGTTATAACATGGTTTTAAATAATATTATAAATGGAGGACAAATCATTGTGGCAAGAAACAAATATTTTAACATCTTATGGAGTATTTCCATTTATTTACAAGGTGAACATTGTTGAATGTCTATAACATGTTACACACAGTCTAAATCAGTACTGTTGAAGATAAATATACTGTGTAATTTTAAATTTTGTAGTTTTAGGTTAAGAACAGTAGAAAAGACATAGGTAAATTGTATTTTTATAAACTCTCATAGCATGCATATAGAATAGCAGCATTTTAATATAAAAATTATTGAAACACTTCATATTTTACTAAGGCTTCAACATTCTATATGTATTTTATTCACAGTGAAACTCAAGTTCACCTTGACACATTTCAAGTATATGATAGACACGTGTCCAGAGACATTTGACAGGTAGATCTGGATGTGGGAACACATAGGGGACAGCACACATACAGCCAGTACCTCCTTACAGTTTACAGTCTAGTATGGAAAATAGACTCAGAACCACAAATCAAGTGTAAAACTTTAAAGTACAGTTTTAAAGAAGCATTGCATAAAATTACTATCACTAGGCACTGAATTGAAGAAAATTATATTCCATGCTAATGTCAAAAGATTAATATCGCCAAATACATTCCCTGCATTTAACAATTTTTTATTTTGCTTACAATACAGATAATGTGTTTTTCTATGTGGGTGCAATCACTCCATATTTTTAAGGAATGTGTTCTGAATTAACACTCTGTTGTAGTCTGCTACCATTCTTTTATCTCTGTGCTCCTCTTTATTCCTATATCAGTATTACATTGTAAGTTTGAAATTAAGTATGAGACAGGAATATGATTATTATTTCATTCAGTTATGTGTGATTAAAAAATTAAAGTAGGGTGATATTAAATAAAGAAAAGTTTCCAGAGGAACTTCATCTAGTATGAAAGAACATTCAATATTTTTTCATGTACTTTCTTTAATTTTATAATTTCTGTGATTTCTACTGACGTGTTTGCAAAGACTTCCCACTAAGAACTGTAGTCTTTCTTTAGTTTATTACATAAGTAGTTTATTTCTAATGGAATCTTGCAATTATACCTAACTTATATGTAACTACTGATGTGAAGTACTTAAAATAAGAGAAGTATAATAAACCAAAATGTGAAGAAAATATACATAAAATAGTCTTGTTTAAAGATGTGCCTTAATTGATTCCATGTAGCTTTGGCTTAATTGTAGATGGTGCTGAGGATGGTTGTCTATTTATTGAGATTTAAAGTGTGCCAAAAAGCACAGATGAACTAAAAGTTTAGTGTTCACTCATCTAACTAAAAATATATGTCTTTTGCCACGTTGCTTCTTAAACTAAAATTGCTATAGAATTTCAGACAGAGGAGAATGTATGCAGTGGAGAGTCAACTCCATGACAGAAACTTCCATAAACTGGAATTTAATGATTGATAGATATGGATTGTTCAGGAAGGAGGAAGAACGTCTATTATCATTTGGAAAAGCAACATAAAGGAAGAAAGTGGAACTCGGCAAGATTTGTTGGGAGAATAAAGTAAATGACCTTAGTTTGAGACACCACGAAAATTTTAAAAAGCACAAGCAATCTAAGGCTAGCTCATGAGTCCCTAACACTCTATTCAAAAGGTGATATGGTACCAACATAGTGTTAAGTCAAAGAAGTGGCGTAATGAAAATGGCATGTTTGGAAGACTCATCGGGCAGAGGTGACAGGAATGATTTGATGACACCGAAGGGAAATATCAAAGAAGTTGAGGTCAGAGATCAGATTCATGAATAGATTTGGAAGATTTAAATGAGATCTCTTAAGATAGGATCCCCAAGATATTTTGACAGCATAGGATATGGAATAAGTAAGATCAGGATGGGGAAAAAAAGGTACAGAATGAAGTTTGAAATCAGGGCTGTAGCATGGCATTGGGTGGACATAGAAAGAAGAACAGATGACACTTCCATAATAGCATTGTGTCAGGCCACGATATTTTGAATTGTGAAGTGAGTTCTCTTGAGTTTCTGGGCCCACTGTAAAATACAAAGGAGTTACATTTTCTGTTATTATTCTTAGACCTCATTCCTCAGAGCAAAAGTAAATTGAAAGTTGGTTGAAAAATTACTAAGTGAACTATGGCAGTACTTCCATCTCCTTCTGAAAGCATACATATTTTGGTTTGAATTATTTAGGAAGTTATGAAACAAAACAGGATTTATGTTCTCCTTATTTTGACATATGGTTTACATTTTGAAAACTTTGCCCTAGGATGGCATTGGATAAAATTATGATGATAAAATTGAGCATAGCCAAAGCAAAATCACAAAATTCAGAATAGTAATAGACTTTATAAATCTTGTAATTACATGTATAAAAATGCAATAAATATTTTTTGAGTATCTATCAGTTGTCAAGGCTGTCGAGAACATTGGGTCTATAGATATAAAAAAAAAGAAAAAGAAAAAAGAAAAACTCTCCTTGTGAATAATTTTACAGTCCAGAACAGAAAATGGTCATTAAACAAATGAACAAACACACACAGTTATAAATTTTGATCAGTCTTTGGCATGGGTTAAATTTTGTCTCCTAAAATTCCATATATTCGAGTCCTAAGCCCTAGTCTCTCAGAAGTGGTCTTATTCGGAAATAGGGTCACTGCACATGTAATTGGCTATTATGAGGTCATATTGGAGGGGTTCAATATAATATGACAGGCATCCTTATGAAAAGGGGATATTTGGACACAGACATATAAAGCACCCGTGAAGATGAAGGCAGAGATCAGGGTGATGCTTCTCCAAGCTTAGGAGTACCACAGATTATCATCAAATTACCAGAAACCAGGGGAGAGATGTGGAATCTATTTTTCTTCACACCCCTAAAGGAAGCAACCCTATAGCACAATAAATGCTGTTGTTTAAACACCCTGTTTTGTGACATTTTGTTACAGTAGTGCTAGCCAACTCATATAATGATAAAAAATGAAAATTATTGGGAAAATTACTGGGAACACTGGAAGTAAAAAAAGTGATAAAGACTCTCATTCTATCAAGTGGGCAGTGGAGAAATGCTGAAGGAAGTTGTAATTAGGCTGAGACTTACAAGATGAGAATAAGCCACTATGTGGGTATGGAGGGGGAGGGAGCTGGGATATAACAGGACATGTGCAAAGGCCTGGGTATAGCAGGGTATGGTCTAAGGATAGAAGTGACAAAGTATGGCTGGTGCATAGGAGAGTGGCATGAGCTGAGCTGATAGAGCTTGGACCTGAACTTACCTATTATTCTACCACGGTAAGGAACACTCCTGGGTTTTGAGCAAGTTGTAACATGATCCATTTTACATAGTAAGTAAATTCTAACCACTGTGTTAAGAAAAACATGGAGGAAAATAATTAGAAAAGGTTAGTGATGAGTTAGGCCTGAGTTGGATTCGTGGCAGTAGATTTGAGACAATTTGAACAAGTATTTAACCTGGGGACGAAGGGAAAGTGTTATAAAAATTCAGTCTTAGATTTATGTCCTGAACTACCTTTTTAAAATTGAGATGTTATTTATTAATAGGCTACAAGAGGAAAAACTAAAGGGAAGGCAGAACCAGAAGGAGTAAAGAACAGGATTTCAGTTCTGCGCATATTACCTTTGAGGTGCCTGTGAGATAGCCGGGTGGAAATACCAAATGAGCAAGCTGTTGTTTTAGAGGAAGTTCTAAGGTAGAGGCAGAACACAGAAAGGGAAGTGTTTATGTGCAGTGACCTCCAGGTGTTAACAGCACAGCTCAGATGGAAGGAGGCTCCTGATTCCCAAGTCCGTGTTCTTGCAACTTCCTGCAAGTGCCCAGTTAATGACTCCACAGTATTCTTTGATTAAATAATGAGAGAGTCATTTCTTGGATTATATTGACAATAATTCACAAGCACCTGTGTAGTGAATAAAATGACATAGTGACATGGTGTCAAGTGCACAGAAACAAAATTAAGAAGGCTCAGAACTTACTTTAAGCTTTGCCACTAATTAGCTTAATTGTATTTCAGTGAAATGCATACATGGTATCAGCTGGTTGATCTCTAAGATACCTATTAGTTATAAGATCTGTGACTCTAGAAATTGAGCTTCTGGGCACATGGTTTAATTATATTATTGCAATGTGCACAAGGAGGTAAGTATAAAGGTTCTTAGTAAATCATTGCTAAAAACAGAACTTGAAGGAACTTAAGTGTTCATCAACAGAAGGAAAAAATAAAATGTGCTGTTTATGTGACATGCCATTCAGTGGCTTAAAAAGTGAACTAGCTCTGCAGTCCACACTTCAATTTTACTTTTATGGTTCCAGTTGTCTGTAATCAATGAAGACCCCCCAGATTAATGGAAAATTCTAGAAATAAAAATTCATAAATTTTAAATTATCATTCTGAATAACATGATACAGTCTTGCTGTCCCACTCCATCCCTTTATCCCATGTGTCTATTCTACATATGCAATTTGTTCCATGGCAAGATAGTGAGAGAGAAATTGATCATATTCACATAACTTTGATCACATTTGTCATAAATGCTCTATTTTATTATTATTGTGATTGATTTCTTATTGTTCTTGATTTGTAAATTAAGCTATATCATAAGTATGTGTGTATAGAAAGAAACTACAGATATAGTGTTCTGTACTACCCACCCACGCCCTCAGGCATATGCTTGGGGTCTTGGAAAGCGTCCTCTGAGTATCAGGGGAGATTAGTCAGTAAAAACATCACACACACAGCAGGTCAAATGTCAGAAGAGTTAGGTCAGATGATACTCGAAATAGCTTATCTTTCATAGATGCATGTGTATCTATAAGTCCTAAAAATAGGAAGGATGAAACCTGGCTGGTTATTGGAACCGGGGAGGAAACCAACTAGGGATGAGAAATACAGCTTCAAACTCACAATGTTTCTGCAGAAAGCAGGAATTAACAGCAGTTTATTATATTATTCCTTGTATGTTTATACTTACTACATTAATTGTACTATCCCCTAAGTAAGTTAAAACTTACCATTTTTCATTTCACATTGTGGAGGATAAAAAGGTTAATTTCAATATAGTGATTTGAATATTTTAATACAGCATCATTAATTTCCTAAGATTAAAGATATCATTTTGTACCTCATAACATTGTTTTCATTTTTCCTTTTTAAATGTCCACTCCAGTTTTATTCAACCAACCATTATGTGTGTGCTTTATTTGTGTTGGGCACGGTCACATTAGGATTTATTTTTGCTTAACAGATCTTTTGCAGTGGTGGCATCCATTTACAAGCGACAAATGCAAGGTGCCTACAAATTAAAATCTTTCCCAAGATCACAGAGCTGGTCAACAGAAGAGATGAAAGTTAACATTCAATTGTTTGATTCCAGGTCCAGTTCCCTCTGTTACACCATGACTGACAAACGTCTCCAGGGTAAACACATAACATGAACATCATTTGAAAACCGATTTTCATAATTTCTTACCAAGTAGGAGGCTCATTCAGGTAATATATAGTCTAAACATGTTGAATACAGTATTCATGTATTTTGCCTATAAATACTAGTAAAAATTCCAGAAATATACATTGCTACATCAGTGTAGCAATGATGTAGCAATGTAACTTTAGGAATTTCATCTTGTTTTAATAATAGAAAGACTACTTTCATTTTGAAGCTCTGGTTCTGCTTTTGTGAATATCTTCATAAAATTTTGTGTCTCTTTTTAGAACTTTGATAATATATTGTTGCTTTTGTTGTTAAAATTGACAAGATTTCAGTGTATTTAGAAACCAATTTATGACTGTTATGGGATGTGGAGAATTGGTTAATTTTCTAGAAAAGGAAAAGTATAAGACAACTTGAAGAAAAACACTAGGACATATCTGACAAGAAGTTCACAAACAGAACTTGACTGTCATTCAATGTTTGCATCTTTCTTTCTTGTTTTCTCAAACCTATTGTCCCTGATCTTCATCTTAAAATTTTGTGTTATATCTGAATGATGAGCCCAAAGCATAAAAAGCTGTTGTTTTCAACCTTTATTAATGTTTCCCAACTCATTCTCCTGTTTGCCGGCTGACAACCTGCCAAAATCACCCTCTGGTGAATAGTAATGAGATTGGGGTAGCAACTGTGGGACCCAAAATGTGTTGCAGATAATTAGTAGATCAGATCTTTGTCACAGCAGATACTTCACTACCCACATATCTCTATTTTTAGGCCTTGTATGTCACACAATGTGTGTTCATTGTTGTAGTGTGAGGAGCGCCTCTTTGCATTGCATACAATACAGCTGAGCTGAATGAGAAACTCCATTATTCTTTTGTCAGTTGTTTTCTCACTGGTTGACATGAGATATATGTACATGGAGAATAACTGAAGTCACCTTTGACTTCCAAATAGCTTTAGGAAGGGAAAGGATTACCTGCTTTGTTACTTACTGAAATAATTCAGTCACCATAGACTTTGTTCTCCAATAAAGACAAGAAATAAAAATATCCTTAGATGACCATGTTTGTTTCCATGCTAATTAGTTCTGACTATTTAATTGGCAAGAATAGCTGACCAGGAGATTCGTTCTCAAATTGTGTGCAAACACACACACACACACACACACACACACACACAAAGCTTTTTTGGTGTAAGATAGGAGGTGATAAGTCGAGGTAGAAAACAAAAACTGGATTATGGGATATTGAAAATGCTATGGTTATTTATGGGTTCTCAGAGTTATCAATCCGAGAATCTTAGGTAATGAATTATTATTAGAAATCTGTTCTGTAAGACTTCAATTGCATGTTCTCTGTGCACATGCAAGCACATATATATGTGTGTTAAACAGATTCTCTGTGTTGTATTATCAAAATGAATTTATCACTTTACATGGATTCAGTGGCTGTGGTCTCAGTATATTCGGTGACTGTGGTCTCAGTAATTTCAGTGGCTATGGTCTCAGTATATGAGGGCCAGGTAGCCATGACAAATGGACTGGCTGCTGTAACATTGTAATCAGGACTGGTTTATTCTTTGTATGTTTTATCTTTTTAGAATACTGGAGATCAAACTTAGGGTTTAACATATGTTAAGGAAGTACTCTACCACTGAGCTACATCCCCATTCCTTTCTTTCTTTTTCATTTTATTCTGAGAAAGTCTCACTAAGTTGGTCAGGTTGGCCTGACCTTGCAATCCTCCTTGCACCATCATTGATTTATTGTTAAAAGAGTAATATCATCAGTCTAAAAGTTTTTTTTATGAGAAAAATCATGCTGCTTCTTATATCTAAGGAGGTTAACTTGGAGAAAGCATATAACCTCTAAAAATCACAGATTCTTTATCTTTAAAATGGGCACAGAAAAAGCTATTCTAGAGACCAGGGTTGTGACTCAGTGGTACAGTGCTCACTGAGCACATGTGAGGCACTGGGTTCATCCTCAGCACCACATAAACTAAATAAATAAAATAAATATATTTCAAAAAATTATAAAAGCTGTTTACTTACCTGACAATACTCTTATTAGGCCTGGCACACACCTGTAATCTCAGGTATTCAAGAAACTGAGGAGGAGGATGACAAATTCAAGGCTGCCTTGGTGACTTAGCAAGACCCTGTCTAAATTAAAAAAAAAAATGGACTGGGAGTGCAACTCAGTGGAGGAGTACTTGCTTAGTATGCATGATTAATCCCCAGTACTGGAAAAAAAAAGAATTCTTATCAATATATGCACTGATATAAGTAAAATCTCTTGGAAATTTCAGATCCTTTATCTATTTTAGACATTAGATAATAATCTAAATGTTAACACTTTTAAGAAATGTTCTTTCCTAATATGGAATTCACTCCTTTATCAAGTATGAATAGGTACCTGCTATGTTTCAATATGCACTATTTGGGTATCAGGAAGACAAATGTAAATAAAACAGACAATCATTTCTGCCTTAATAGACCTTACAATTTAGACAATAAAAAAACAATAAAAGATAAAGCTTATAGTATGCCAATAAGAGTTAAATGTTATAAAGTAAAATAAGACAAAGTAGTTGTTTTAAATATGAGTCATCTGGGGAATGACTTGAAAGAGACAATGGCCTAAGCAACCAGTAAAGACCACATTGTGTATTGGAATGCTATCTTAAAGAAAACATTCATGCTTTTGAATGGTCTTTCATTACTCAATCAGAACGATGTATGTCATTTACCAATATTTTATAGTAAGCTCAGAAAAGTGATTTGGCAGTTAAAAATTGCTTCTAACCCCATGCTATTATATTTAGGATAAAACATTTTAAATGAATGCACCTTATTTTTCAATTTTTTGAAAGTCACACAAAAATGATTAACAAAAATGTTATGTTTATTATGTATAAGGTTAGAATGTCATAAAAATTAACTTGATACTAACATATGCAAAAATATAGGTGTGAATCTATTATCCAAAATAATAAAATGCACTTGAAAGTCTATTAAAATAATAACATTGGATTAATGTCATTCACAAGGTTAATGCACTGTGTCTTAGTGCAGTTGTCCAGAAAATATGTCTGGAGGCCAAAGCTTATTTGCCAACATTTTGTTAGGGAGCATGACACTAACAAAGCAGGAGAAAGGAAAAGAAGGGAATGCGGCAGATAAAGAGGGAATGTATTATGAAATTGACCATAAAGTCTTAGGCATGGGTGATTGCTCAGTGCCCTCAGCAGATACCTTCAGAGAGTGGGTAGTAAACCACTGGACCCTCTCATACTCCCCACAGTCTATTGAGGTGGTAGCTGAGAAGTAGTGAAGAATGTCTCATTTCCCACTGATCTTTCCATGGAGTTCTTCTGGAATGGGCCAGAGCTAAGACCTCAGAGGCCAAGACAGCCCCTGTCTTATCGCTTATTCAGCATTACTACTTATAGCATCCATACCTGACTACCCACAGCCTGCAATTTCATGGGCATGAGGCAGGCCAGGTGAGCCTGGAATTTGCCTAGGTGGATCTGGGACCACCTCATCTTTCAGGGGCAAGAGGGAAAGGCCATTGTAGGGGGTTATAGAATGGTGCAGTAGGAAGTGAGGGGCCATCTCACCAAGCTCATGAGAAACAAGAGGAACCAGTGCAAACTGTTACTTCACACCTAACCTACTGAGCTGATGAAGTGTAGAACAGCTTGCTCCCACCAGGTGGTGATGGAGCTTAAGGAACTTTTTCTCCAAGTCTTTCTTTTATCCTTCATAGCCTGGAGGAATGTTTGATGTCAGGCAATTTTAGTTGGGGATGGAGGGAATTGGCATCAGTATGACTGAGCCAAAACTATGACCTAGTCATTCCTGGTGAATCATAAACTCATCTGGAACACAGTTTTGTTGTACCTATTAGATTAAAAGATTATTTAAAAAAAAAAACTAAAGAAAATCTATAAAATAGAAATTAAACCAAAAAGACAAAGTTGACATTTTTTAATATAAGTCAAATTAGTTAAGATAAATCAATAAGATGTACCATATTTTTATTTTATAGAATTAATGTATTTTCCTAAAATACCAATGATATAGTAGCTGATTCAGTTTTCCTGGAAACTTGTTTCATTGTTTAAGGTTATTCACTGCTTAAGTTAGGAAGGAATTCTCTCTCACACACAAGCACACTCATACGCAAAAACTACCATTGTGGATAGAGTAAGTCAGATATTTATCAGAAAGCATAGCTACAGGATGCAGGGGAAAAAATGCCTAACTTAGCTCAGCAGTTTTTGGTTCTTTGTTTCATAGGTAATAAAGTACAATCGTCCATAGTACAGTATGTGAAGACTAGGGCCCTTCCAGACTGGGAAAGCCCACCTATTACACGCATAGTCTCTTTATGTCTCTGTAAACCAGAAAGGCAAGTGAAATCTGTACTACTGTCTATATTATAGATATGTTTTTATTCTAGCATAGACACACTCATTTGTTTATGCATTATCTATGACTGCTTTCCAGAGCTCAGTAATTGTAATAGAAACAAAAGGCCTGTAAACCTGAAATATTTATTACCTGACCCTTTAAAGAGAAAAAGTTTGCTAACCCTGCTTATTTTATTGGCTTGCCTGGAAATTCACAAAGACTTCACAGTCACAAACAATGTACACTCTTAACTAAGAGTATTGGTGGGCATTTAAAGCATTCCTGAACTGCAAGCCATAAGTAAGTTCCCATCCTCCTTAAGGATGGGTCAGTTTTTTAAGTTTCTCAGAAAACTCGTTTTCACCTAGTTTATCCCCTGATTCCATCTTAATATCTATGTTTACTGGGTCATTTCAACTAAAGACTAACAAAATATCTAATCTTTCACACATATATATAGCAACAAAATATGCAAAATGCCCAATGTTCTAGGAAATTAACATCTATAAATGTATACCAAAGATTTGTTTATGTATGATTTTGCTATAAGATTTTTTATTCATATCCCATTTATATAAGGGAAATAAAAACAACTCTAAATGTTCAAAGATTGATAAAATAGTTTTCTTTATGTTGTAATTATTATAAATGATAATAAGCATGTAAAATGGCAAAAATAGTTTACTATAAATGCATGGAGGATAATCACATTTTTTAAAACTGTATTTGTAAATAGCAAAACAGTGTTTTAAAATATAATTGGCACCCTTTTCTGTTCTTGATAACTACTTTTGACCCCTCCATCCCTCTGCCTCTAAGACCAGGCTACAAGGTGGATACTTATTGCTCTAGGGAGATAATGGTCTTTAATCATTTTTAAAGATATTTCATTATTCCTTCAGCTTTTAAAATAGTGTTTTAAAATTCAAATGTCGAAGCGATAGTCCACAAATCAAAGCACATGTGGTATGTGATAACTAGGGACTGAAGATAGAATTTTTGTTTGGAGTGTCTATAAGATGTGGATTGGAAGATCATAAGAAAGAGCTTGAGGACTCCCACCAGGGCAAACGTCAGCCAGCACAGTCATGGAGCCAAGAGAGACAGTGAAAATGATAGTGCTGCACACTGGTGAAATCAACTGCTCCAAGTTCTCGTGTATTCACTTGATGAATCCCTAGAAAGTGGGGCTCTGTAGTATTGCCATTTTAGAGATGAGGAAACTGAGACACAGGGAAGATAGGGCATGTCCTTCCTTGAGTAAGGTTATACCCAGCTGGCAAGTGGTAGTATTGGCAGTTCAGTTCAACCACTGTGGCTCCAGAGAACATGCTATTCACCTCTATGTAATACAGATTCTACAAGATATAATTATATTTCTATGGAAAACTGGAAAAATGATTTAGCCACTTGAGAGCTCAGGGAGGAAAAGAATCAGAGAGGAGATCAAGAGGGAAAGTGTAGGTGCATAAAAGTGATTGATCCCTGGTTTTTCCTATTCACTTTGAACCTTAAGGATATGGATGGTAGGAAGGCATCCAAATCTCTATTTCTTTACCAGAGAAATTTCTCTACCAGAGAAATTCTAAATAAAAGCCTAAGAACAAATTCATTTATAAGTGAATGTATCTCCACAT
Organism: Glaucomys volans; assembly: GCA_020662805.1. Lineage (NCBI taxonomy): Eukaryota > Metazoa > Chordata > Mammalia > Rodentia > Sciuridae > Glaucomys > Glaucomys volans. The sequence continues at coordinate 39,252 of JAJEJO010053636.1, forward strand.
CTCTGGACAGTCCTAGTTTTCACCTACTCTTGTACTATTTTAATTATCAACCAGACACCTTTTCACTCTCAAAAGCATTCTAACTTAGACAATAAATTACATGGTCTCCCCATTTATACTTCAGTGACCACATGGACTTAGGTAGATGGCTAACCTACAGAGCACTGGTTTCCTATAGGGGCTGAGCTGCACAGCCAGTGTCCAGGTAGAAAGAAGTCCTGAGACAGCCAGTCTCCCTCTATGTCAGTTATCTATTTTGCATAGCAAACCCTCCTACAACATAATGACTTAAAACAAAGTCATTTTTTCAGCTCTTGGTGCTGTTGTCACTGGCTTGGTCTGGCCTCAGCAGAATTCAGTTTTCCTCTGTAGTTAACTGGTAGTTGTGCCATTAGTGGGCAGATGGTTCTTGGGTACTGGCTGCTCTTAGACTGTCTCCCTCACACATATGCCATTGACTTTCTGTTGTCCGTGGCAGCTCTGTTCACACTCTGTGGCTCTTTGTCCCCAGTAGGCTAACTAGCTTGTTTACAGTGTCTAAGCAAGTGTAGAAAGAGAGAGGATGAATCCAAGTGTCTAAATGAATTTCCCAGCTTCTGCTTGATCCACTTTTTTAACACTTGAATGACCAGAAAGTGACATTGTTTAGCCCAGAATCAGTCTAGAGAAACAGAGAAGTTCCCATGTTTTAAATGATAAACTGTAGCCCATTAATATATTAGAGTTTACACCACTTCTATTCAACATCGTCCTTGAAACACTAGCCAGAGCAATTAGACAGACCAAAGAAATTAATTAAATTGAACATTCAGTGATTCATGAATTGGGAAGCACAAGAGTGAGGGTGGTCCAGGCTCCCCCACAGGAGTACTAGGGATCTTTTGTAGGGTGAACACGGAAGGAAGGCAAAAAATTTCTTGATTAAAGTGGACAGTAAGTAGCCTTCTTTGGGAGTAGCCTTCTTTTCAGCAGAAAGTCTTTAGTTAGGATTTAGTAGGCAGTTTCTGGGAAGTTAAGCTTAAATTTCATTTTGATATTTATACTAAATTGGGCTTTTGATTGACTTACGTAGAAGCCCACGGCACTAAAGCTACCTCACATAGTGACCAACTCAATTACTTTGTAATACGTGGAAGAGAAATGTCACCAGAAGGAGGGGAAGAATTTGCAATATTTTGGCATGGATGTGTTAAGAAGTTAGATTTGTCCCTTTGGTATCTGTAGTGGATTGTTTCCAGTTCACCCTGTGGATGCCAAAATCTGCGAGTGTTTGAGATTCTTATTTTAAAAGACATGGTATCTCCGTATAACCTATGAACATCTTCCCGTATCCTTTAATAATCTCTAGACTGCTTGTAATATCTAATACAACATAAACACTACGTAAATAGTTGTGCTGTGTCATTTAGAGAACAATGACAAGAAAAAAAGTCAGCATATGTTCAGTACAGGCATAAATTTCATTTCTAAATATTTTCTATGACTGGCTGAATTCAATAATGCAGAACCCGTGGTTAAGGATAGTGAGGGCAAAATTTTGTACCCCACTGCACAGATGGGAGTGTGTGGAAAATAGCTGGGTGTCCATTTGTCAGAGAGCTCACTTGGAGCAATGAGCAGAGGGCCTGCTCACCCTAGGACCTGAAGCACATTTTAAGGTGACAACTCAGCAACTGGGCAAGAAGCTGCTCTGCAAACAGACTACCAGGTGCTGCCTGTCTCCAGAGAAGGTCGGGAGCAGATGCATCAAGAACACAGACTCAGACTCAAAACCTGTCAAGACCTGTCAGTTGAGGGCTGAGCCTGTGTGCAAGCCTGGGGCCTCCCACCATGCCAACTTATTATGGAGAGAAAGAAAGCAAAAGAGAAAGGGGATGAAACTTTGAAATAATGAGAGTGAGATAATACACCAATGATTAAACTAAATGACTATTTCAATCCCTTTAAACTGGAAAACTCATTAATTCTCCACTGCAAATGTAAATGGGAGATTTGTGAACAAGCCCAGAAATAAATAAATCCATGTCTGTACTGTTAAGTGGTGACATTAAATTTTAAACCACATATATTTTATGTACACATAAAAGCAAGGAAAAATTAACAAAAACAAGTATATTCACCCAAATATAAAGATTAGTAATCTTAGGGGGTGAGGTTATGGATCCCTTCTAATTTTTCTTGACTCTTAAATATTGTCTAAATGTCTTCAAATGTACGTGTATCAGCTTGGCAATAAGAAATGAAATTAGTTTTAGGACAGATGCATTTTTGCTTTTGCCCATTCTGTGCTCACTGAAGCTTGTTAATCTGAAAACTATTCCATCTTCAAGTGTTAATGAGCTAATAAGTCATTTTGGGGTGAATTGCTTTTCAAAACTGCTGAAATCACACCTCTCACTGCACTTCTATTCTTTCTACTGGTTGGGAGACCTGGCTATTCCTACTGCAACTTAACATGAGAAAACAAGATAAAATAAGCATAGATTCTTATAATTATCTAACTAATTGAAATAGTTCCACTTTAATAAGCTAACTGCCCTTTGCTATTTTTTTTATAATTTTTTTTTTTTTTTAGTGTAGATGGACACAGTACCTTTATTTTATTTGTCTATTTTATGTGGTGCTGAGGATTGAACTCAGTGACTCACATATTCGAGGCAAGCGCTCCACCACTGAGCAACAAACCCAGCTCTGCTAAATACCCTTTGAATCCACTCATTCCTGCATGTGCGGATTTGGCAGAACAAGGCTTAATCTTTCATGAAGTAGCAGTAGAGTTCAAATTTACCCCACTCGTTCTCAGAGACTTTGCCAGATGTTGGTATATAGTTTTAAATCTCTTCAGGAAATTGGAATGTATCTGGAAAAGATGAACTATAAGCTAAGCAGTGAAGAACTGTGGATGAGAAGTGTGTAATGAACCATGATTATAGTATCAGCTCAGTGCTCCAGTTCCTATAGTATAGAGCTTATACCTAACCATAATGTTAGAAAATGCACACAGAGTACTGGATCTCGGTGTGCAAAATACCAAGTGACATAATCTTAGCTTTCAGAATGATTGACTTACACGCTGGTGGTACACATGTATGCATATGAACACACACACGTGTAGTCAAACACACCCACAAACTGAAAAACAGAAAAAGATCTTCGGTTTTTCCCTTGAGTCTGAGATTGTCAAAAAAATTTGGCTTAGTCTCCTTCCTATTTATTCTTTGATAATTCATATGGAATTTTTCCCCATTTAAATTTTTCTTTCTCTAATAATCATTAGCTACAAAATGAATTGCATATATAAAATAAAATAAATTACAAATAATTAAAACCATGAAAAAGTGCTGGAGTTTAAATATCAAATGGTTAAGAATTTTTATTTTTATATTTTACAGATAAAATCTTGGTGCTATCCCACTTATTGGTTTATACCCAAAGGACTTAAAATCAGCATACTACAGTGAGGCAGCCACATCAATGTTTACAGCTGCTCAATTTGCAATAGCCAAACTATGGAACCAACCTAGGTGCATTTCCACAGATGAACAGATAAAGAAAATGTGGTAAAAATACACAATGGAATATTATTCAGCCTTAAAAATGAATGAAATTATGGTATTTGCAGGTAAATGGATGAAGCTGAAGAATATCATGCTAAGTGAAATAAACCAATCCCAGAAACCAAAGGCTAAATATTTTCTCTGATATGCACAAGCTAATTCACAATAAATGTCAGGGGGGTGCTAGTGAAAAATAGAGGACCTATGCATTAGGCAGAAGGGAGTTTAGGGAGGGGAGGGGGTATGGCGTTAGGGAAGATAGTAGAATGAATTGAACATTATTACTCCATATACATATATGATTATATGACCTGTGTGATTCTACATCATGTAGAACCAGAAGAATGAGAAGTTATTCTCCAGTTACACATGATATGTCAAAATGCATTCTACTGTCATGTATAACTAATTAGAAAAAATTTTAAAACTTGGTGTATTTATGTTGCAAATAATGAAAAATGCAAATTGGTATCATGATTAATGTTATGTGCCAATGTGAATGGGCCATGGCACATCCAAATATTTGTTAAAACTTTATACTGAGTGTGTTTTCAGATGAGAAAACATTTAAATGAATAGGTTGAATAAAGCAGTCAGCCCTTCCCTGTTTTGGGTGGGCTTTCAACTCAGAATGGACCTATATTATTAAATTCCTTGGTCTGTAGCTTTCAGTTTTGGGGTCTCACCTCCATAATTGCCAACTCCTTGTACTCAATATTTCTATCTTTGTTTCCCTGTCATCTATCATCTTTCTATCTATCTATCTATCTATCTATCTATCTATCTATCTATCATCTATCTATATCTATCATCTATCATCTATCTGCCCATCCTTCTATCCATTCATCCTGTTGATTCTGTTTTTCTGCACAACACTGACTAATACACAAGCACAAAAAATAAAGGGGATTACTGGCTAAAACATCAAGAAATCCATAGTTAAGTCAGATTGAGGATTGTCTGAGTCAGTAGAGAATGTCATTAAGGACCAGTTTCTTAAATTCTCAGTTGTCTGCTTCATGAGTCAGTTTCATGGTTAAGCTGGTTACATTGGTGGTTAGAGAAGCTTCCAGTAGTAATTCAAGTTGCATCTTTCCTTGTTAATGAGGGGCATATTGGTACAGTTGACTATTGCTTTGGCACTGAACCAACGACTGTATCCTGGGGAATGATAGCAGACAACTGCATAAAGCCCATCAGTTACACAGCTGGAGTTGGAGGTAGTATCATCTTCCCAGCACTATGTGAGTGGAGTTTAGATAGTACCTCTTTACAAAGCCTCAAACGGGAGGTTCTCAGATTTAAACATAAGATTTGAGAGTATTATGCTGTAATACCTACAAATAATATGCAATCAACAAAACTGATTTCTGATAGAAAATAAAAATATTACTGACATGGTTTTGCAAAGAAGTTACCAGAATCTTTCAGATACTTAAGCTTCTTGTCATGAAAGTAGGGAGTAGTGGCTTGATAATTGGCGGGGGGGGGGGGGTCCTGCTGAGTGACAGGCGGTGTGAGGCACCACTGGGGTTCATCTGCCAGTGTGTGATCCTTGTGCTTTGGCAAGCGTGGGCTGCCTGATCTTTCAACGTGCAAGTGCGGGCTGCCTGAGCCCTGCCCCCATCCAGCCACCTTGGACTGCCCTAACATTTGCCCTCAGCAAACTGGAGGCCTGGGAAAGCGGTTGGTGTAGTTCCAGGCCAAGCTTGCAGGACCAAGATCCTGAAACACAGATGTTCAAGGTCAGGAGAAGGTGGGTGGCCCAGCTCAAGAAAGGGATTGTGAATTTGCTTTTTTTATCCTTTGGTTCTATTTAGGTCCCCAAGAGACTGTATGATGTCCACTCCTGATGGTCAGGGTGCCCTTCTTTACTCAGTCTCCCCATACAAATGCTTCTCTCTTCCAAGAACACCCTCCCTGACACAGCCTGAGATGATGTTTCCCCAGCTATCTGAGAATCCCTAAGTCCCATCAATTGAAGTTCTCTCTTTCTCTGAATCTTGCTCTCTCCCTCTCCTGTGCCATCCTTTTCCAGCCCTTGTGTCATTTGGTATAGATTTTTTTTTTTTTAAATTTTTAGTTGTCAATAGACCTTTATTTATTTCTACATGGTGCTGAAACTTGAACCCAATGCCTCACACATGTTAGGCAAGCGCTCTACCACTGAGCCACAGTCCCAGCCCTGGTATAGATTTTATAACCTAATTAGTCTTCTATTAGGAGCAGTTTTTTTTTTTTTAATTTAAATCAATGGCTTGACTTACAGTGATTTTTTTATTTTCTTCCAAGAAATCTATGGATCTCTCTCAGTTAGATGGGTCGTCTACCAAAGAAAATAGGTTTAGTGTGACTCAGGGCACAAAGCTTTAATAGATACCCATTCTTATTGGTTGTTTCAAAGCAATCTAGGTATTTTATTGGTCTTTTTTGTTTGAGGTGCTTAATACTACTAGTTATCAGTGATGAGTTCTGTTTCCTCAAATGGGAAAGTTTGAACATTAGAGAAGCACCAAGGCAAGCATATAAAGCAATTTTTTTTTTTTTTTAAATTAGTAACAGGCTTCTCCCAAGAGGAAGAAGTGGGCCATGACTGATATCTTGGTATCCAGAGAAGTGAAAGCATCCTGCCCCTTTTATACATTTCAGACTTTCTTTGTTCCCCTGCCCTTTCCCCCTTATCTCTCTCCTTCCTGCTTAAGAGATGTCCAAGATGTCGTTGGGTTGGCCAAAAAGCAGATGGGCAGGGGGAAGGGCCAAATGGAGTGATCCTGGCAGGAAGAAACCCAGAAGGCATTAATTAACAACTCCCTGTCTGAAACTTTTTGGGAGGGGCAGTATAGGCAGGTAATCTTCTTAATCAAAGTGTTCTGGAGACATTAACATTCCAATCTCCCAGGGGCGGTCTCCAACTTCCTGGAATCAAACTGGCGTCCATTTTCCTGATCCAACCTGATCACTTACTTACACTAACTGCCTGTCTTTAATTCTGACTTCATTAGTAGGGTGTGGAAACTAAGCAGAGCAGTATAACAACAACCTTAAGAGGTGTGTTTCTTTCTAAAATCAAATGGTTCATCCTACTATTAGCCCAATGACTCTTAGTAATGGAGAAAACGTAGTAGCACATATCAATGGTTAGGTTAATTGGATTCACAGTTGATTTTTTTCCCAAAGAGAAAAATAGGTGAAGCAAAGAAAACTAAACAAAATTAAACACCCCTTCAATTAAAAAATCACAAACAAATTCTTGATCTAAATGCTCTTATCAACTCTTTTTGCTCCACCTATAAGAAATAAATTTCTTAGATATCTAGCCTACTGGCTCCTTCTAGTCTACTGGTCTCACATAATGGTTGCGAAAAATAGCTAAGAAAATCTTGTGGAATTCGTCGTCCAGTATAAAAAGTTGTAACAGACTGAAACTTGGCTAGAAGCTTATAACATGCTTCCTGTTTACCACCATGTCAATCTGAATCCAGTATAATAGTCAACTACAGTTGAAAAGGCTGTAAGGTGCAGGCTCTGAGACAGTTCTTAGATGAGCGTAAAATCAAGAGAGAAGAAAAAGCAAGAACCCTAAAGGAATCTGAAAGCTTTAGCACCTAAATGGATAATAAATATCATACATAAAACCTTGCATAAAAGACGCACTTATCTCAGTTCCTAAAATCTGATGTTATGCCCAACTTTTGACAAAGAATTATAAGACATTGTAAGGGGAAAAACAAATGAACAAAAGCAAAACAAAACAAAGTCCGAAGAGACAAAACAATCATTAGAAACAGATTAAGATTTAATGCAAAGTTGGAATTATCCAATGGGGAGTTAAAAATACCTGTGATTCATTATGTTGAGGATTTCAGTGGAAAAGAATACCAGTGCAGCAACATTTACTACAGTAATAAAAAGAGAGAGAGGGAAACTAAGAATGTTTTTTTAAAAAATATGCTAATGGAAAAACAAAACAGAAGAAAGGCAGAATGCCTTTGAAAGGCATATCAGAGGACTGGACACTGCCAAGGAAAAAGTTAGTGGATAGATCATAGCAACTTCTCCCACTGAAATGTAAACAGAAAAACAAAGTTTAAACACATCCAATAGCTGTTATTTGAAAGTTGACTTAGATTTGTTAAAATATATATTATACACTCTAGGGTAAGAACTAAAGCTTTCAAAAGTATAATTGATATAATTAGGTTGAAATGTAATTATAAGAAATGATCAATTAAATCCAGAGAAGGCAGAGAAAGGGGGGACAAACATGTAACTATTAGGAAACAGTTATTAATATGGTAGATATTAATTTAACTATATAATAATATTTTTAAAATTAAATAGTATAAATAGACTATGTAAAACTAAAAAAAAAAAATTCAAAGAGAGAAAATGAGACCCCAGTCTCATATTACTTGCTAGAAACCCATCTTTTATAGAAAGACTCAGAAAGTATAGAAAGAAAGATACACCATTCCACATTGATCAAAATAAATCAGAAATAGCTATCTATATTGCAGACAAATTAGACTTCAGAACAAGAAAAATTATGAGGGAAAAGAGGGAAAGAGCAACATTAGTAAAGAAATAAATTCTTCAAGAAGATATACTCCTTAATGTCTGTGTTTATAGAAAGAGATCTTCAACATACATAAGGCAAGAACCTGTAGAACTTCAAGGATAGACAAAATTGTAATTAGTAATTAGAAGGTCAACACTCTACTTTCAGTAATGGCTAGGTCAAGCAGGCATAAAATCAGCAAAGATATTGGCATTAAGAGTAAATTTGATCTAGGTTGTCGTTTGTAGGATAATTTATCCAACAAAAGCAGAATGCACTGTCTCAAACTTGTATGGTACTTTCTCCAGTATATACAATATTTTGTCCCATAGAAAACATTTTAACAAATTTAAAAAGCCCCAAATCATAGAAAGTATATCCTCAGGCCACAACAGAATTAAACTAGAAAGGAAAGACAGAAAGAGAGCTGAAGATATTTAAAATCCCTGCATATTTGTAACTAACATGCATGTCCAAGAAAGTTCCAAAGTAAATTTTTAAAAATATTACTAATTAAGTTTTTGATCCACTTTGAGTTGAATGAAACAGACATTATTACCTCATGTACATGTATGACCACATGACTGATGTGATCCTACAATATGTACAATCTTTGAGAAATTATATGAATTTATGTATGATTTATCAAAATGCATAAATGTGTTCTATTGTCACATATAAATAATTAGAAAAAATTTTTAAAAATTAAAAAAAATTCTAATTAAGAGAAAATACAATGTACCAAAATTTATGGAATGGAGCCAAAGCAGTGTTTGTAAAAAAATTTATAGCATGAATGCCTGTATTAGAGAAAAATATCTAAGATCAATAATGTATGCTTCTGTCTTAGGAAAGAAGATAAAGTTAATCTTAAAGCAAGCAGAGAAGTTACTTCTAATGTAAATTGAATTTTGGTAAAAAATCAGTGAAGTAGAATACAGAGAAAAAAAGGAAAGAAAATCAAGACAACTTAAAGATAGTCTTTTGGAAAAATTAGTTGAATTAATAAGCTTCAAAACCAGTCTAAGGAAAAAAGAAAGGTGGTACAAATGAACAATGCCAGAAGTGAAAGAGTAGTAGTCACCACCGGTCGCACAAACATTAGAACAACTTCAAAGAGTTACTATGGATAACTGGGATAAGTCACAGATTAGATAATTTAGATAATATGGACCAATTCCTGAGAAGAAAAAACTATCAAGACTCCCTCAAAGGAAAGAAATAATCTGAATAGGTCTTATATAATAAAGAAATAGAGTCAATAATTAAACAGCTTTCAAAAAAACCCCACATGGTTCCACTAGTGAATTCTCCCAAAACTTTAATGCAGAAAGTTATTAGCTTTACCTTTTACAGAAGATAACAGAGGGAACACCATTCATCTCATCCTGTATGACCAATGTTCACTTACACCAAAGCTAAATAAGTACAATGTTCTTTTATACCAAAACCAATTAAGTACATTATTAAAAAGAATAACTATTGTTTATGTTCATGGCTTAGATGCACAAATTCTCAACAAATTCTAAGAACTGAGTTCTAACAATGTAAACAAAGTTTGAATTTTGATAATTAAGTACAATTGATTCAAAAGTCAATTAATGTAATCCACCACCACAGGCTGAAGAAAAAAGTTCCATGATCATTGCAATTAAATAAAAAAGCACTTGACAAAGTTAAAGTATTCTCAGCTAACTAGGAGTAGAGGGATACGTCCTCAATTTGATAAGGAGCATTTATGAAAATGTACCAGTCAACGTAATACTTAATGGTGAGAAGTATAATGCTTGTTTTCAAAGATCAGTCATAAAACAAGAATATGCTTCGTCATGGCACCTACCCAATACCATGGTGGAAGTTCTAGCTAGTACACTAATACAAGAAAAGGAATGAGAGGCATATAGAAGCAGAAGGAAGAAATAAAACTTTGCTCACAGATAACCTATGTAGAAAATCACAAAGAATGAACAAAAGAATTCCAGACACTAACAAATGAATATATCAAGATTGCAGGAGCCAAAGTTAACATAAGAAAACAACTGGTTTCCTGGATATCAGCAATGAATTGTTGAAATTGGGAATAAAAAAATAACATTTACAATTACACCAAAGAATAACTCTAAATAGACATAAAACTAATAATATATTTATAGGATCTATATGCAGAAAAATATAAAACTGATGAAATCATATGAATCATATAAATATAAAAATTGGAAAGATATTTGTGGATTTAAAGACTTTATATTGCTAAGATAAAAATTCTTACAATAAAATCCTAATCAAAATCCCAGGAAGTTATTTTGCACATGTTGACAAATGCATTTTAATGTTTATATGGAAAAGCAAAAGAGTAATTATAGACAAACTAACCCTAAAAAGGAGCAAGTTGGAAAACTTTTACTCTCCTATTTCCAAACTTAGTATAAAGCTACAGTCAAGACAGCAGTTGGCAGTAGAATGGACACATAGATCAATGAATGGTACAGAATACAGAGCCCAGAAATAGACACACACACATATATAGTCAACTGACCTTTGAAAATTGAGGAAAAGAAATTCAATAGAGAAAGGACAATCTTTCAACAAATGCTGATGGAAAAATTCAACATCTGTATTAAAAATATTATCTACACACAGACCTTAAACCTTACACAAAAGTTAACTCAAAATGGATCATAGACCTAAATATAGTACAAATCTACAAAACATCCACAAGAACTATGAAAAACAACCAACTATGATTTGTCAATGAATTTTTAGATATAACAACAAAAGCAAATCAACAAAAAGGATAGTTGGATTAAATTAAATTTAAAAATTTTGCTATGTGAATTACTTTGTTAAGAGAATGAAAAGGTAAGAGGATTGAGAAAAAATATTGAAAACACATATCTGACAGAGGACTTGTATGTGAAATAAGTTCTTTAAACAATAAAGAATCAAATGGCCCAATTAAAAATAGGCCAAAATTCTGAACAGATGTTACAGCAAAGAAGACACTGAAATTACAAATAAGCATATGTGACAAGATGCTCAAACTCACTTGTCATCAAGTCATTACACATTAAAAACAAATATGAGGTACCAACAATACACCTTTTGGATGAGCTAACGTCCAAGAAACTGACAATACCAATTCCAGAGCCACAGGAACTCTCCTTTGGGAATGCAAAATTGGACAACCACTTTGGAAAATAGTGTATTGATTTCTTACAAAACTAAGCCTATACATTAGAAAATTTACAAATCTATTATCATATCATACAATTCAAAATTGCAATACTAAGTATTCACACAAATTATTTAAAACATATTCTCATAAAAACCTACACATGAATGTTTATGTGGCTTTATTCAGAATCATCGAAATCTAGTGACAACAAAGATGTCTTTCTATAGGTGAATAGAAAAGCAAACTGTGACATTGGTATAATGGATATTATTTAGTGATAAAAATAATTGAGCTATCAAGCCATGAAAGTATATAAATGAACATTAAATGCATATTCCCAAGTGAAAAAGATAGTAATATGAGAAAGTTCCATACTGTATGATTCTCATTTAATGAGTTTCTATAAATGTCAGTGGTTCCCATGGGCTTGGGAGGAGATTTTGGCAGGTGAAGCAGAGGATGATTTTAGGAAATTGAGATTGTCATGCATGACACTGTGTGGATATGTGACACTCTGCATTTGTCAAAACCCATAGAACCCAGAAGTTGCTGGCCTAATAAAATTTAAAAATGAGTGGAGTTTGTAGAATTAAAATTAAAAAAAAAAAAAAAAAAAAAAAAAACTATGGAAGCCCTGTACTGGGGTAGATCAGGGTTAACCACTCGGATATTGGCATACTAGAAGTAGACAATTAGGTAAGTGGATCATGTGCATTATGAGCCAGTTGTCTTACATTTGGAGAGTGAGTGTGCAGATAAACTAGAGGAGTTAAGAATGTTTCAAGTGTTAACGAATTGAAGTTGGAAACATCAGTATGAACACTTGTTTAGTTTAATGTTATTATGTAAAACACAATTGCATATGGCAAGATATATACATATAGGTGGGGAGCCATTATGACCAGCAATTAAAACTAGGCTCGGTGAGCTGTCAGACACAGAAATCTGGCTTTCGGGACATGGCAGTCATTGAGACATTGCTCCAGATTGCCTGAAGTGGCTCACCGCTGGGAATTTGCAGGTCTTGCTGGGATGACCTGCTAGAGCAAATGCCTTCCTTAACTCCACCTCATTCTGTTCCTCACAGAAGCAGCTCCTCCTGGTCCCCCTTTTACTTGTACAATTATAAATAAAGGAGAGGTGGGCTCCATTTTCTGGTTAGAGCCAGATCTTGGCATGATTCAATTCATCATACACCCTTTGATTTTAAAAGATAATTGTCTCCTGTGGTTATTCTATTAAGTAAGTTTCTTAGTGATTAATCTACAGGTAGCTCATCCCTCCTACAGAAACCCTTTCCCTCACCCACGCTGGACATGGAAGAAATCCTACCCATATACGTTGATATATGGATTAGTACATACACATATTTCTTCACCCTTTTAGCTCAAAGGCCCTAAAGGCAATCACAACCCAGGTGTAAGAAGCATATATCGCATACATATTGGTTTCTAATACCAGTATCCAATGAAAAGAAACCAAGTCTCTGGAGATAGAAAGTCCATTTTATTTCAGGGAACCATAAACCAGCAAGACATAATGATTTTAAATATTTATGCTCCAAACGATGGAACATCTACCTACATCAAATGAACTCTTCTCAATTTTAAGAATGAAATAGACCAAAACACAATAATAGTGGGTGACTTTAACACACCACTCTCACCACTGAATAGATCCTCCAAACAAAAACTGAAGAAACTATAGAACTAAATAATACAATCAATGAAATGGGCTTAACAGACACATATAGAGTATTTCATCCATCATCAAGTGAATACACTTTCTTCTCAGCAGCTCATGGATCCTTCTCCAAAATAGACCATATATTATGCCACAAAGAAACCATTAATAAATACAAAAAAATAGAGATACTATCTTGTATTCTATCAGACCATAACGGAATACGATTAGAAAACAATGATAAAATAAAAAACAACTACTCCTACACCTGGAGACTAAGTAATATGCTACTAAATGATGCAATGATAACAGAAGACATCAAGGAGAAAAAAAAATTCTTAGAGGTAAACAAGAACAATGACACAACATATGAAAATCTCTGGGACACTCTGAAAGCAGTACTAAGAGGAAAGTTCATTGCATTGAGCTCATACGTTAAAAAAAACAAAAAGTCAACAACTAAATGACCTAACATTACATCTCAAAGCTCTAGAAAAAGAAGAACAGATCAACATCAAAAGTAGTAGAAGACAGGAAATGATTAAAATCAGAGCTGAAATCAATGAAATTGAAACAAGATAAACAATTCAAAATATTGACAAAACAAAAAGTTGGTCCTTTGAAAAAGTAAACAAAATTGATAAACCCTTAACCACACTAACGAAGAGGAGAGAGAAAAGTCAAATTACTAGAATTCGTGATGAAAATGGAAAAATCACAACAGACACCACTGAAAAGCATAACATAATTAGAAGCTACTTTGAAAATCTATACTCCAACAAAATTGAAAATATCAAAGACATTGACAAATTCTTAGAGACATATGATCTTCCCAAACTGAATCAGGAAGAAATACACAAATTAAATAGATCAATTTCAAGCACTGAAATAGAAGAAGGCATCAAAAGCCTACCAACCAAGAAAAGCCCAGGACCAGATGGATTCTCAGCCAAATTCTGCAAGACCTTTAAAGAAGAACTAATACCAATACTCCTCAAAGTATTCCATGAAATAAAAAAGGAGGGAACCCTTCCAAACTCATTCTATGAAGCTAGTATCACTCTGATACCAAAACCAGACAAGGACACATCAAAGAAAGAAAACTTTGGACCAATATCACTGATGAACAAAGATGCAAAAATCCTTAACAAAATTCTGGCAAATCACATACAAAAACATATTAAAAAGATAGTGCACCATGAACAAGTGGAGTTTATTCCAGTGATGCAAGGTTGGTTCAACATCCAGAAATCAATAAATGTAATTCATCACATCAATAGACTCAAAGTTAAGCACCATATGATTATTTTAATACATGCTGAGAAAGCATTTGATAAAATATAGCACCCCTTCATGCTTAAAACACTTGAAAAAATAGAGATAGTTGGAACATACTTCAACATTGTAAATGCTATCTATGCTAAGCCCACAAACAGCATCATTCTAAGTGGAGAAAAAGTGAAAGCATTCCCTCTAAAAACTGGAACCAGACAGGGATGTTCTCTTTCACCACTTCTATTCAACATCGTGCGTGAAACACTAGCCAGAGCAATTAGATAGACCAAAGAAATTAAAGGAATACAAATAGGAAAAGAAGAACTTAAGCTGTCACTATTTGTTGATGGCATGATTCTATATTTAGAGGACCCAAAAAACTCCACTAGAAAACTTCTAGAACTAATAAATGAATTCAGTAAAGTGGCTGGATATAAAATAAAAATGCATAAATCTAATGCATTTCTTTTCATAAATGATGAATACTCTGAAGGAGAAATTAGGAAAACTACTCCATTCGCAATAGCCTCAAAAAAAAAATAAAATGCTTGGGAATCAATCTAATAAAAGATGTGAAAGACCTCTACAATGAAAACTACAGAACACTAAAGAAAGAAATTGAAGAAAACCTTAGAAGATGGAAAGATCTTCCATGTTCTTGGATACACAGAATCAATATTGTCAAAATGGCCATTCTACCAAAGGCATTATATAGATTTAACACAATTCTAATTAAAATTCCAATGACATTCCTCATAGAAATAGAGAAGGCAATCATGAACTTCATCTGGAAGAATAAGAGACCTCGAATAGCAAAAACAATCCTGAGCAGAAAGAGTGAAGCAGGACGTATCACAATACTAGAGCTTAAACTGTACTACAGAGCAATAGTAACAAAAGTGGCATGTTATTGGCACCAAAATAGACAGGCAGATCAATGGTACAGAATAGAAGACACAGAGATAAACATCCAAAAATACAGTTACCTCGTACTAGACAAAAAAGCCAAAAACATACAATGGAGAAAAGACAGCCTATTCAACAAACGGTGCTGGGAAAACTGGAAATCCATATGTAGTAAAACAAAATTAAAACTCTATCTCTCACCCTGCACAAAACTCAACTCAAAATGGATCAAGGACTTAGAAATTAGACCAGAGACCCTGCACCAAATAGAAGACAAAGTAGACCCCAATCTTCACCATGTTGGCTTAGGATCAGACTTCCTTAACAAGACTTCCAAAGCACAAGAAATCAAAGCAAGAATCAATAAATGGGATGGACTCAAAATAAAAGCTTTGTCTCAGCAAAGTATATAATCAATAATGTGAAAAGAGACCCTCAGAGTGAGAGAAAATCTTTTGCACACGCACTTCAGATAGAGTACTAATCTCCAAAATATATAAAGAACTTACAAAACTTTACATCAAAAATACAGAGAACCCAATCAATAAATGGGCCAAGGATCTGGATGGATACTTATAGAAAAGGATGAATAGGCAATCAATAAATATATGGAAAAGTGTTCAACATCTCTAGTAATGAGAGAAATGCAAATTAAAACTACTCCAAGATTTCATCTTACTCCCATTAGAATGGCTATTATCAAGAACACAAGCAATAACAGATGTTGGCTTGGCTGTGGGTAAAAAGGCACTTTTACGCTGCTGGTGGAGTTGCAAATTGGTACAGTCACTCTGAAAAGCAGTGTGGAGATTCCTCAGAAAACTCGGAATGGATGCACATTTTGACCCAGTTATCCCACTCCTTGGTTTATACCCAGACAACTTAAAATTAGCATACTACAGTAACACAGCCACATCAATGTTTATAGCAGCTCAATTCACAATAGCTAGACTGTGGAACCAGCCTAGATGCCCTTCAACAGATGAATGGATAAAGAAGATGTTGTACATATACACAATGGAATACTATTCAGCCATAAAGAAAAATAATATTATGGCATTTGCAGATAAATGGATGGAATTGGAGATTATCATGCTAAGTGAAATAAGCCAATCCCCAAAAAACAAAGGCCAAATGTTTTCTCTGATAAGCAGACGATGATATAGAATCTGGTTGGGGAGTTTGGGGGGTGAGAGAGGAATGGAGGATCTTTAGATTATGTAGAGAGGAATGAGAGGGGGAGGGGGTGGGGATATGAAGAATGGTGGAATGAGACAGACATCATTACCCTATGTACATGTATGACTAACAATAATGATATGAATCTACATCATGCACAAACATAGAAATGAAAATTTGTGCCCTATATTTGTACAATGATTCAAAATGAAGTCTGTAAAAATTAAAAAAGTAAAAAAAATTAAAAAAAAGAAAGTCCATCGTACAAGTAAGACAGCAAATACAGAAGATTAACTGGCAACAGCTCATAGTTTCAGAAGGTGAAATACCCCAAACCATGGGGATGTGGCAAGGGAACACAGTTGCTAGCTGAGAAAACTCCAAATGGCCAATGCTGAGCACTGAACAATAAAATGAAGAAATAAAATTTAGATGATAATACAAAGTATAAAATTAACAACCCCAAATTCATAAATAACTGAATAAATAAATTAGTGGAAAGATAACTCTCCTACTCAGAAGAATTTCACATAATGAATGTAGATACTACACCATCAGCAGGTGGAGGATTACCCCCTCCCTTCCCATGGACAGCACTTGGTAAAGAGTACAGTAAAAATGGAGAAATCCAGCAGAAAGTTTAGAGTGGAAAAACCTAACAACAATCCAGCCAGGTGCTGAAGGTCAGTGTCAACAGATCAGTCAGGCTGATGGCATGCATTCCAGTTACAATTCAAAGAAAACATCGCTCTCCCACTCTGGTCTTCTTCCCCACAATTTGTGCCACCAGAAAAATCATGGCATTTCTCAGCCCAAATATTAGATGAATCTCAAGGAACCTTCTCAAAAATACCTGAGCTCTTCTTGAAACTGTCAAGGTCATTAAAGACAAGGAAACTGAGATACTGTCACATCCCAGAGGAATCTAAGGAGAAAATTAATATAACATGGGGGGGACTTTGGAATAGGAAAAGGACATTAGGTAAAAAGTGAAGACATCTGAATAAATTGGTATTTCAGTTAATAGTAATGTGTCAATATTAGTTCACCAATTATGAAAAATGTGCCATATTAGTGTAATCTGTTAATAATGATGGAAACTGGGACTGGGAAACTATCAACTTTGCACTTTTTTTCTATTAATCTATTGCTATTCAAGAAATAAACTCATCTAATAAATTATTACCAAGAAGGACATAAAAGTGAAATCGGAAAACTAAATTTTCAATCATCTTAGAATAAATGATTTTAGAGTTCCTTATTAGCCTTCAAACATGGGAGAATAATGGATATAATTTTGAAAAAGGAACGGCCCCAGAAAATTGAGCCCTCATGGACCCTTTGAATATCTTTTCTTTTAATTTTTGGTTGATACATAACAATTATAAATACATATATTAAAGGGTATAATACTATGTTTTAATACATGTTGCCCCCAGTGAAATTTAAATAATTCAAAGTGAATACATTTTGATATAAAGAAACAGTGATATGAATAAACAAGTAAATTTATAGTTGAGACTAAAAATTTTTTGATGAAAATGTGGAAAAAAAACCCAGAAAATGCTAGATGTTCCTGTGTGCTATGTACCTTTTGATATACTCTAGGTTTAATTATATGCATTAAATATTAAGAGTTTTCAATAGTAGAAATGAAAAAAGATATGTAATTTTCAAAGAAATAGGAACAATATAAAACAAAAGAAAGCTACCACATCAATCAAAATAAGAGTGAAAGAAAATGGACTTTAAAAAAACCATCAAAAATAGAATACATAAAGTCAAATGCCATAGATATCTACAAGTGTTCATTAATCAAAAAACATTGAATTGAGTTCCATTCTTAAAATGCAAATATTCTTAGAATGTCTTAAAAATCCCCAAAACAAAATCCATTGCTATATGAGAGCCATACTTGAAATTAAAGTGCAAAAAGATTGAATGCAAAAGGGTAGAATAATGTATTACCAGAAAATATTAATCAAAAGAAAGGAATTGGAGAAATGTTATTATCAGACAAAAATAATTCAAAGCAAATGATTTATAGGAGCAAAGGGAAATAGTTCACACTGATAGAAATAACAGTGCACCATGGTGATATGACTGTCATGAACTTTTACATGTACACAGTTTCAAAATACATAAAGAAAAAAATATATGGGCTGGAGTTGTAGCTCAGTGGTGGAGCACTTGTCTGGAATGCGCTAGGGCCTGAGTTTGACACTCAGCACCACATATAAATAAATAAAATAAAAGACCCATTGCCAACTCAGAAACTATTTAAAAAAGAAAATGAAAAAATGTAGAAAGCAAGGAGAAACTCACAAATACTAACATTAAAGGATTTTAAACGTGTGTTACACACTTAGCAGAGCAAATAGATACAATCATAACAATTGAAAGCAACATTTTGCAAGCTTCTGCATGCGTGGGTGTGTGTTTTTGTGAGGTCAGCAGGTGTCTGTGCATAGGTGTAAATATTCTCAAAAAGGATAATAACAGACCTCCTCAAACATACACAAAATGTTCAGAAACATTCATTGTGCATTATAGCACATGGAAGACAATTCTAGTTACTCACCCAACAAATCCAAATATGTGCCAGATCCTCTTTCTTCTTGGCTAAATAAAACAACAGGGGCTTTTCATTTCATAGAAGAAAGTGAAAGAAATTTAAGAAAGTGCTGTCCATTGTAGAACACAACTGTGTCATTATATTATGATGATGGACAGCAGAAACTTAAGCCAGTGGTGTTCATAGTATGGATTAGGGGAGATGTTAATTTCAGGTGGAAGACAGTGGGGAACTTTCATGCTAATGAATGGACTCCTGCAGGAGGACTAGCAAGCCAGGCTATAAAATGAAACTGTGGTGAAGTCTTTCAGAAGGGAGAGAGAAAGAGCTCTAGAGCATACAGCCGGAAGTGGGGGTTTTGACAGAAATGAACATACTTCTACTTTTAATAAAAGAAAAGGCTGACAATTATTTTGAGATTCAGTTTGTATAAAATACAATTTCTATCACATGATGGAAAGGGAAACCTCAGTTTAAGTCACTACGTGGCAAAATTAAAATGTTGGGAAGTCAAAACTTTCTGAATTAAAAATTAAAAATTTTAGCATGTTCTTTGAATCAAGTAATTAATGACAAAATTGTATTTTCCCCTATAAATTTTATTTTGTTGGGGTGATAAATATTACCAAACACTATATTATTATCATCTGAGTATTGGCAAGAAATAATCTTCTGGAAAAGATTGTAAAAATTTTATTGGGATAAATATAAAATATCTGGTAGTAGATTAATTGAAATAGAGAAATGGTAATGAGCTAATGATTTGCAAAAGGTTTTTGAAGATTATTTCTGAGAAAAGAAGAAGTGCAAATAGAGCATTTGGGATTAAGTAGTGAGAAAGCATTGTTTGCAATTTAAACTTTCCAGATTATGGAAAAATACTTCAAGTTTTTTTTTTTTTTTTTTTTCCCCCACCTGGACAAAGACATGGAAGGGAATGGTTACAATTCTTTCATTCCCATGATTACTTTTGTGCTTTTCCTTTCAAATGAATGTGAGGAGGCAAAGCCTCTGTGGGAATGA
This sequence comes from Glaucomys volans, assembly GCA_020662805.1. Lineage (NCBI taxonomy): Eukaryota > Metazoa > Chordata > Mammalia > Rodentia > Sciuridae > Glaucomys > Glaucomys volans. The sequence continues at coordinate 59,183 of JAJEJO010053636.1, forward strand.
AAGACAATGAACAAAATGTCTAAGAGATGAATTTTAGATCCCATTCAAGTAAGTTAGGAAATGCTACTCATTTTGCTCCTTTGGTTTCTCTTTCCTTCATTTTTTCCCCTGTTTTAGGGAGTAGGTTATAAAGCCTAAAATTATATAAAATCTTAGACCCGAATGTTCTCTGAAATGTTAACTACTGAGTTTGGCAATTTGAGTCTTCCCTGAATTACTTTTTTTGGGGAAGGGGCCGGGAGGAGGTAAGCAGGACTTGGGGGAAGAGGAGAAAGAGGAGGTTATCATTTCAATTTAACAAAATCAAGTTTTGATTTGTGAAAGCTCACACAGAGATAGCATGCTTTCCAGAATTAGGCTAACAAAGTGTACAAGGGTCAAAGAATGAAATAATGCATGGATGGAGCTTTGGTCTATTAAGCTTTACATTGTCTGTTTTTTCTCTGATGTAAAATTTCTCATTTTTCACAAAAAAATCTTTGAATCTTCCTACTTTGAAATAGAATAAAGTTTAGGGAATGGACAAGACTCACCTCTTGCATTCAACCAGGTGATGTTAACATTGTCCTCTTCTATTGAAGTCTTTCAGGGATGGAGAATAAAGATGAAAGTGCAGTAAAAAGGGGAAAAGTGCCAATACAAGAAATGATACTGAATTGAATGAAAATTGAGGTATTATAAACTAAACAGGAGACTAGGCAAATGTTGGCCTTGTCGCTCTCTGAGAGAATGCTTGCTATCCTGAAAATCTCAGTGAAGGCAAACTTCTAAATGTAAATGGGCAACATGCTTGTACAGAGAGTAAAAATGCCCCAGAGGACTTGAGAATTTGGAGATATTTAAAATCATGTATACAATTTACATGTTAATTTAAAAAAATTAAGAGAAGTGAAAAATGACATATTGTGAAAACAAAAAAGGGTAGAGGATAAATGTTGGAATCTGGTACAGATTTAGAAAGGACTATGCAAATTCACCAAGGTGTAGAAAAACATGCTCATTGCATATGGTAAATTATAAGACGAGAAAGAAAGGGAAGCATTCTGTTGTTTTTCCCCACAAAGCAAGCAAACACAAGAATTCTCAATGTTCCAAATTACAGTGCACGAAGTAAATATTTTTCTTTTCCCTATGTATTTGTAGCTGAAAATAAGAGAATTTTAAGGATTTGGAAAAAAAAAAAACAAACAAAAAACCTTAAAGATCACAGAATGATCATAACCATAACCATTGCCATTAAATCAAGATTTTTTTGCATGGTTTCAGTTCATATGTTCGTTTTTATGGTTGCACACTACAAACAGGGGACTGCTTGTATATGAAAAAAAACCCATCTGTTTTCAAGCTCATTGTGGAGTAAAACTATGTTATCTAGCACTTTGAAGCGCAGTGTCAGAAAATGCCACTTGACTTCCTTTAGTGCGAACAGATGATTTAGGTTGAGATGAGATGAGTATCATTGAAAAGCCCCACTCTTAAAGGTCAGAGCAGTAAGGTCCTACACAAAGTGACCAGGTTTCTCACATCAGAATTTGTAAAAAATATTTTTAGTTGTAAATGGACACAATGCCTTTAACTTATTTGTATGTGGTGCTGAGGATCAAACCCAGGTCCTCATGCTTGCTAGGCAAGTGCTCCATTACTGAGCCACAACCCCAGCCCCTTCTTACATCAAATTTTGACTTAACAATTCTCTTCCGGACCTGAACACAAAAATCAAGTTGACTTTGTGGATTAAGTCTAAGTGTAATAACTAAGTGAAAGCTGAAGAATCTATTTTAGTGACCTATAGGTAAGGACACTAATTCATTACGCAAATCAGGACACCATTGAGAGTAAAAGGGATGCTAAAATTTGTTAAAACTGTATAATTTTTTAAATTAACCAATAAATCAATTTTACTAATTTAGTGAACTAAAAAATTAGTCTATTCAAATGCTATTTTAAAGTTCTTTCTTACCACAAAAACATCATACATCTTTGTAAATTAAAGCAAATCTTTAAAAACTACTTCAAATTGAATATGTGAACATTAGAGATTGACATAAGCAAAATAATTGTACTTGGTACATATTCACATTCTTTTCTCATTTTTAAAATTATACCTGTTTCCAAAAAGATGCCACTTTTTTGGTATAGAATAAAACATTTTTTATGGTGTGGATGTGAGGTGTCCCCCAAAAGCTCAAGTGTGAGAGAATGCAAGAAAGTTCAGCGGAGAAATGATTGGGTTGTGAGAGTCTTAACCCAATCGGTGATTTAATCCCTCTGATAGGGATTAACTGAGTGGTCACTGAAGTGGTCAGGTGTGGCTAGAGGAGGTGAGAATTGGGGCGTGGCTTTGGGTATATATTTGTATCTGGTGAGTACAATCTCTGTTTTCTGATCAGTATGTGAGCTGCTTCCCTCTGCCATACTTTTCTGCCATGATGCTCTGACTTACCTGGATCCCTGAGGAATGGAGCCAGCCTGTAAACTAAGACCTCTGAAACCGTGAGCCCTCAGATAAACCTTTTTTCCTCCACAGTTGTGCTGCTGGGGTCCTTTAGTTACAACAGTGTAAAAGCTGCCAAAACAAACTTGAAAATAGGTCTGAAGTTTCCCTAAAACCAACCGTTGTCGAAGTTATACTTTGGGCATAACACAGCTAAAATTGTTAATATCTTTTAATTAACATCTATGTAGATCATAATATTTTAAGTGAAAAAATGCACTACAGTTGCTGGGCTCCCTGATAAATTTATGGCTTCTGCTATTAAATGAAGGCTATTATAAATAGAAAGTTTTTAATTTAAATGTTTAAATATTTTACCTGAAAGAAGTTCAATTGTTTGATTTTCTTTCACAGGAAATTTCTTCGAAATAAAAGAAAATAAGATTTTCAAGTAGGATCTTATTTCTATAATTCTTTACTATTTATGGTTAATTTATGATTAAATTAGTATGTTTTGAAATCATAGGGCATTCTCAATTTATCCTACTCTCACATAGATTATCAAATTATCCAGTTAAAGAAATGAGAGAGAGAGAGAGAGAGAGAGAGAAGAGAGAGAAGCAAGCAGAGGAGACAGAAAGGGAGAGAAAATTCCCGTAAGTACAGCTCAATTTATAAGGGTAGAGTAATGGGTAGAGTATTGTGGTTTCTTGGGAACAATTATTATTTGTATCTACCAAAATTAATTCCAAGAGCATCCTGCTACATAGACTTCTTAATTTAGAGAACAAACAAAAAATACCATTGCTGTATCTTGACAATGTGTTCCATGAATATTTGTATTCTTATAATTTTAGGAAAATATAATAAAAATAATTTCAACATGAACGCTCAATTTTTAAACTAAATTGGCAATAGCATCCATAATGATATTAAGGAATTAATTACCTTCATCTGAATATGTTTTCAAAAGTTTATGTTACATGATTTGGATAAAAAATGCCTAAACATTGTTGTAATTAACTGATTTTCTGTTTAAAAGTTCTATTTAAAAAGTCTAGTATCTCTAATTCTTTGTAGAATTCATATTCTAGTGGAATCAACCCATTATAGTTATAGCTTTGTTTAGTATGTACAAGACAATTTTACATTGAAAATCAGATATTAACTCAGAAGATTTACTTGAAATAAATGAAAAGTTATGCTTTACAGTACACATTTTAAAACTACATGTTACATTTTCATTGTTCATTGCACACTTCTTTAACAGAATAGTCTAATGACTATATTTTTAAGTAAAAACAGATTTTTTTTCAGCTTATGTGCTTTCTCGTTTTTATATCCCTCTCTCCCTACGGACTTAAGAAGAGAGTATAAATGTCAATAAATATTTTGTGCATGGTATCTGTTTATAATATTTCATGAGAAATGGAAATTTATTACTTTATTTTTAACTTGTACTTTTACTTTCCAGAGCTCATTGCATTTTATTGCAAAATGAAAATGCAAAGTTAAAAATTAACAGTAGAGATACTTTAGATTAGGTAGGGGGGAGTGAAGTGTGGGGAACAGATATGGGGTAGGAAGGATAGTGCAGTGAAGCAGACATTATCACCTCATGTACATATATGACTGCATGACCCGTGTGATCCCATTATATATGCAATCAGAAAAATGAGAAATTATACACCATTTATGTGTGATTTATCAAAATGCATTAATGTATTCTACTGTCATGTATGACTAATTAGAACAAATTTTAAAATTTTTTTAAAAGATTAATGGCATCTAATAAAAAGAAACTTGTGACGAGGGGTTTCAAATACACTCTATGAGCTGTGCAATTGGTGTATTTGACCTTTATTTGCTGCATATATTTCATTTGCTACCCCTACATAGTTACTCTCGGGCCAGTGCTCATCCCAGCAGCTTCAGGCAATGTGGAGTTCAGTGCTTCTCCCATCATCATCTGGGACCTAAAGGTGTTCTTGGTCTCTCCCTCCTCAGGGTCTCACTCACTTCATTTTATTAGTACTCCGTATTTGGTCCTAAAGAGAGCATTAATTACCTTGTGCATGGAAAGGGACATGCAAACAGAGTTGGCTTCTTTCAGATATGATAAAACATTAAAATGAGACAATTTACAGAAATAATATGTGGTTAAAAGTGTGTTGAAATTACGTGTTAGTCAGCTTTTTGTGGATAGGCCCAAAATATGTGACAAGAACAATTTAGAGGAGGAAGTTTATTTGGGGTTAATGGTTATAGAGTTGTCAGTCCTGGGTTGACTGACTCTATTGCTCAGGGACTGAAGTGAGGCAAACATCATGGCAGAAGGGTGTAGTGGAGAAAATCTTCTCAGCTCATGGCAGCCATGAAACATAGAGTATGAGAGGAACCAGCAACAAGAGATAGCATAAGGGCATGCCCCAGTGACCTACCTCCTCCAGCAGTGCTCCAGCTGCCCACAGTTTCAAACCAATAGTAGTCCATTTAAATTATTAATCCATGAAGTGGGTTAATCTAGTGGTGAGATTACACATCTCATGATCTAATCATTTCACTTCTGAACATTCCTGCGTTACCCAACCCATAAGCATGATGGGGAACATGGAAAATCAAACCATAACAATTTATAAAGGAAGAGAATAGGGTATTAGGAGAAAGATTAACAAGAGAGATGATTTAGAATAAAGATTAGAAAATGCTGTGATGAAGCCTTCTCAAATATGTACAGCATTCCCAATATCAGAAAAGACTGAACTGAAATAAAAATTGAGGGAGACAGAGAAAGGCATTTTTCATGCAAAATGTTCCATTGCACAATGAAGAACTGCACGCAACTCTACATATCAAAGAGTATAACTTCAGAATAAAATTTAAAGACTGGAAGAACGATAATAAGGAAGCCTGAAACACAAAAATTTGAAATTTTTCTAAAGACTTACGAACCAGGTTGATGAATATGTATAGATCTACAATAATGGGAGAATGGTAAGAAAATCTAAAATTGTCATTAGCTACTAGCAAGTCATTGGACGTTTTAAGAATTTTCATGATAATTAAGTGTTCATAATTTAAGTGAGAAAATCAGGATGCATAACTATGCACACCAATCTACCTATGCAAACATACATGGATCTATACCAAATGAATAAACAACATTTTAAGAAAAGCATCATTAAATTACTATGGAGCTTGGCTTGGTGGCGCACACCTGTAACCTCAGCAGCTCAGGAGGCTAAGGCAGGAGGATCACAAGTTCAAAGCCAGCCTTAGTAAAAGTAAGGCACTAAGCAACAATAAAATACAAAATAGGACTGAGGATGTGGCTCAGTGGTTGAGTGCCCCCGAGTTCAACCCCTGGTACCCCCCAAAAAATTACTATGGAAATTTTCTTTGGTTGGAATTTGGGTAATTTAAAATTTTTTTCTCTTCTTTTTCTCCATTTTCTATTATATGGTAAATGACATTCATGATCAGATTAACTTTTCTTTTTAACAGAAAGATCACAACAGTTAGCTCCTCTGATGAAGCATGGACACAAGAAAAAAAGATTCCAGAGTTCTGTTTACTTGCATGGTAGATTGGCAGTAAAATGGATCCAATTCTCCATACCTTTCTTTATTAACATCCTTCGCAATCTGTCTTTGAAGCTCTTCCCGTTAAGAAATACTCTCTCTTCTAACTTTAAAGACGCACTGGCCTGACAGTTAATTTTAGCAAAAAATAAACAGAAGTGATGGAACATAATTTCCAAAAATCAGATTTGAAAAGTCTTCCTTCCTTCCTTCCTTCCTTCCTTCCTTCCTTCCTTCCTTCCTTCCTTCCTTCTTTCCTTCCTTCCTCTCTTTCTCTCTCTCCTTCCTTCCTCCCTCCCTTCCTTCCTTCCTTCCTTCCTTCCTTCCTTCCTTCCTTCCTTCCTTCCTTCCTTCCTTCCTTCCTTCCCTCTTTCTTTTCTTCTTCTCTTTTTTCGTTTCTTTTCTGTCCTTGGATCTTGAGAGCCAGCCTGGGCCAGCACATTGGAAGATATGAGAGGTACTTGGAGAAGAGCAGTCATTAATAGTCAGCCAAACCCACAGATTGGAGAGAGAGCAGTCAAGATCAACCAAGCCTACAACCTGACTCAGCTCACTTAGACAACCTGACAACAGCTCACCCAGACTTATTAGTGAACACAGAAAGCAAGGATCACCTGACCTTTTCAAAGCTTTGTAAACAATAATAAATCTTTATGGTTTAAAACCCTTAAATTTGGGTTGGGATTGTAGCTCAGTGATGGATTGCTTGCCTAGCAGGTGTAAGGCACTGGGTTCGATCACCCAGCACCACATATAAATAAATAAAAATAAAGGTATTGTGTCCATCTACTACTAAAAATATTTGTAAAAATAAATAAATAAACCATTAAATTTGGGTGTGATTTCTTGTAAAATTGAATGGTGGCAACAGATAGCTGAGGTAGAAATTTATACTTCACAGAGAGTGCTGTCCTAATATTTGTCTATTTAGTTCAAGGAGAACTTGAAATGCATGGCATTGACTTTGTGACTGGTTGCAGATGGGGGTTGGAAAATGTCGTAAACTGTTAATAAAGGCTAGAAGTATCATAAGGAAACTATAATTGGGGCCTGGAAAAATGATGATGCATGTAATGTCATTACAAAATAATTGACAAAACTGTTGCCTGCAGAAACTTGGAAGATGGAAAATATATCTAATGAACTTTTTGGATTTGCCTAAGGAGCTCTCGAGGCAGAGTGTTGAAAGTATCAGCTGGATTTTCTTAATTGTGTCAAGTATGGCAAGAAAGTGATGAAGTACAAAAAAAACTGGCTGATTTCTAAGCAGAATTTAGAGGGCATATGAGAGGGCCAGAGTTATGGGCTACAGAATAAAATGTTTCTTCTCTTCGTTCTCTTTTGTCAAGAAAAGATTATCAAAGTAAGAATAGCCTGGGGCATATCAATGTGGATTAAGATCTTTTATAAAAACCTCTGGAAGAATTACAAAGGAGCTTATCTGCCCCTTATAGGTAGACAGAAGAGCTGCTAACAATAAAGGGGTCTCCCACTGATGCTAGATATGCTCCATATGAGTGTGCAGAGAGGGTTTGTTGAGTGGAGTAGATGCAAATCAAATGAGTTGAAAGTCCACAAAAGTTTTTAAGAGAATGAGTGGTCAGAAGTGTCATTATCTTGGCCTCAAAGACCATGAGATTGTTTAAAATGCAAAAAGACTTCAAAGTCCCCTCCTTCCATGAATGGTCATCTACTGAGAACCATATTAAGAGAGTATAATTTCTCCTAACTTCTTCAAAATGGAGCAGGAATGAGATGGAAAAGGAACAAGGTCTTGGAGGTGAAATTGTGGAAGATAATGAACAGCGAGCCTTACCTGAGGAGGAGAATGGAGGCCAAATCTGGGAACATTCTCTTTTCACAGAATCAGAGCACCAGGAAATATTTGCCCAGTTGGATTACAGAATTCTTAATGTCCAGGGAAGTCTGTGTGTCTCCCGTCTTAGTCTTTTTGAATGAAGCTTCTGGTTAATTAAAATCTCCTTCCTTGTCTCACCATCTTATTCTGGGCAGTGATGGTGGAATGCAAATAGCTTATTAGTTTACTTCACAAATCTCTGAATCAACATGTGCTTCATCTGATGACTTGTCTCCAGATGTATGGATTATACAATGCTGGATTTTGAGGGCAATACAATAATTGGAAAAAATGGGGGTGCATTGTAAGGAAGTGAGTGCAATTTGTCTGTGAGAATGATACATAATTGGGGTCAGAAGATGGAATGGTGGTAGGTTGATTGCAAACATGGCCTTCTTCACCCCTCACTGAAACGTTTGCAATGTGACTTTTAGCTCCTCTCATCAAAAGGTCAGTTTCACCATTGCTTGAATGTTGGTAGACCTTGTGACTTGATTTTCTAAGTGAAATACAGCATAAATCACGGTAAGCTGGTCCTTAGCCTGGTCTCAAAGAGGTTTTGTACACTTCTACCTACCCACTCTCTCTCAGATCTCTATCTCAGTGGGAGACTATCCTGGGCTAGCTTGCTGGACATATATCACCATATACAAAGAAGTACTAGACCAGCCAAGACCTAGTGACCACCACACATTTATCAGCCAAAATTAGAAGAATGATCTACCCAATTTATAACTGATGGCAGGTCTGTGAGTGAGCCTAGCACAGGTCAGGAGAACTGCCAGGTGTCTTCGCATGCTGGGAATGCTGTAACAAAATATCATAAACTCAGGGACTTAAAGACAACAGAAATTTATTTCTCTCAGTTCTGGAGCCTGGGAAGTCAAAGATCATTTTGTGCCAAAAGATTTTAATATCTGGTGAAGGCTAACTTCTATGTTCATAGTCTTCCCTCAGAGTACTCACATGGTGAAAGGGGTAAGGCAATCCTCTGAGCCTATTATAAATTCACTAATCCCATTATGGAGAGCTCTAACCTCATAACCTAATCTCTTCCCAAAGACCCCATCTTCTAATACTATAATATTGGGGGACAGGATTTCAACATACAAATTTGGAGGGTAGAGCTTAAATATTTAGTCCATAGCATGAGCTCATCATGGGAGAGATCTATGAATAGTAGAATCTGGGTGATTTTATAAATAGCATTAGCATGACAATAGGTAATAGCTGATACAACCTGCTGTAGTAATTCTCAGTGATCAATTTAAACTCAATATTGCAAATTTCAAGTTATTTTTTCATTGAAAGAGGAGATGATATTAGATAAGAGAATTACTCTTCTCTACAATTTTTGGGGTTTCTGTTGTCACTGTGCAGGTGACATTGATTCTTCTTTCTATTCTGAATTCTGTCTAGTTGCTTGGAAGTGAGAAGAATAGAAGAGAGCTGGACACCTCTAGGGGATTGTGTTGGTAGCCAAGCAAAAAGACACTGAGATAGTAGACAGCTGTCACTGTGATGGAAGCTATAGGGACTTTAATACCAAACTCTGACAATCTGTTTACAAGGTCAGTGACTGGTGACAGGTGAGAGTCATATTTTAACTCAGTTTCTTACTAGAAAAGAATAGGAGAATCAAAAGAGGAGAGTTAGAGCAACTTTCCCCAAAGAGGAATATTCAAAGCTGTTATATAAAAAAAGGGTTCAAAACATTGAACCAAACAGGTGAAACACTTGTATTGTTTCTTTTAACTAAAGAACTTCCAAGACCCTAGTATTTGTAGTGTGAATCCCCAAAAGGGACATATAGTATGCAATATTCTCCAAGTTTATTTGACCCTAGGACTTTTTATTTTAAGTGCATTTTGCAGGATTATATTTTTCCAAGCACACTTTGGGGAATGCTGAGTTCATGGTTTCTAAAGTGTGTAATTTTTATTTCCAATTTTCAAGTTTAAAATTTTCTTCTATAAAGATAACCTTTTTTTCCAGTATGTTGTAACACTCACATTTACATGATTTAAAAAAGTGATTTAACCCAGTGAAAAATTGATGTATTACTTTTTATATTCAAATACGTTTTTGGTTCTACTCTTCTAGAGCATGATGTCACATCTTTTAACACCTGCCTTTAATTATAGGTCAAATATAATGATAACAACTTGTACAAACATTCACACGTTGAAAAATTACCATGTGTCAGGCACTGCACAAATTACACGTGTCATCATAATTGTTCATCAGAAAAACTCTGATTTCAGTACAGCTATACTATTAAAAACCATATATTACTATAGTCCATGTGACATTACTATTAGTGTTCTGTAGTAGTTATGCTTTTTAAAAATTATGAAGCTGAGCTTAAAGAAGCATGGCCAACTCATGCATTGACTTATTTAAAGGTGAGAAAGCTGAGACACACCTGAAGTTCTACATGATGCTAACACCTGTTCACTCAGTGATGGCACAGACTATGCCAGTAGGCACACTGTTCAGTATTTAGAAGAACACAGCTCTGAATCACATTTTCTATTAAACATGTATCAAGGAAAAGACATATCTTAGAGCAAGTAAGTGAATGGGTTATTGACCCCAATGAAGAAGAAAATACCGGAAGACATTTCGAAACTCATCAAAGTTCTCTAATCTAGACTGACTGCAGATATTGAGATTAGAAGCTGATATTAATGGATATGAAAAGATCTGCTTTGATTCCACTGTAATGGGTTATTTTTCCCAATTCAAGGTTTGCAATTTCTTCATTAGTGATTTTTTTAAATATATATTTTTGTTGTAGGTGGACACAATACCTTTATTTTTCATTTTTATGTGGTGCTGAGAATTGAACTCCGTGCCCCATGCATGCTAGGAGAGCACTCTACAACTGAGCCACAAACCCAGCCTATAAGTTATTTGTTTACAACTAGAAATTGGAGTTTTGATTCTAAAAAATAATGAAATATGCTTTCATCATCAATTATCAATAGATAATTATTGTGAGTAAACTTGGGGCACAGAAACAAAGAAGCATTTGCAAAGAAAGAAAGTGGGTGCTGTGTATAGAATATTTCAGCCAATGTGAATACTCGTTAAGGTGCCCCATAATACATGATCAATTAGTAACATTTTTAAACAGCTTTATAAACATAATTATGACATATAATAAACTGCACATATTTATAGTGCACAGTTTGGTAAGTTTTGACATGACATTCACTCGTAAAATCGTCATCCTGCCACCTCTTTCCACACCCGAAATACCACGCAACTGTTGATCAGATGTCAATGTGGATTATTTTACAAATCTATAATTTTATATAAATAGAACCATACAGTATATACCCTTCCTTTTTTACTTAGCATAATTATTTTGACATGCATCCTCAAGTTCTATTTATTATTCATAACATTTCATTGCTAAGTAGCATTCCTTGCATGAGTATTTTAGTTTACTTTTTCATCTATTGATGGACATAGAGGTTGTTGCCCATATTTGACTATTATAAGCAAACCTGAGATGAAAATTAGTGTCTTTTATTTAATTGTTTCTGCTTTGTTTTATTAGAAGTGAAATGGCAAGATAATATGGTAGAGGCATGTTTAACATTTAAAGAAACTGCCGACTGTTTTCCAAAGTGGCTTAATCTTTTTAACATTTCCATCAGCAGTGTATGAGAGTTCTCCTTCCTCCACATCCTTGCCAATACTTGGTAAGGTCTAGGTTTTAATTTTGTCATTCTTGGAAAATCTCTATTGTGTAATTTCATTATAAGTTTAATTTGCATTTTGACTAAAAATGCTGGGCATCTTGTCATGTATTTGCCATCTGTACATTTTCTTTGAACTGTTTCTTCAGATCTTTGTCCATTGTTTTTATAGGGCTATTTTTTTTCTTATTAAATTTTAATAGCTTTTTACATATTCAGAATGAAAGTGTTTACTAGCTATATAAATTGCAAATATTTTTCCAGTGTATTTATAAGTATTATTCCAAATACACAGTGTATTTTCATCCTGGTAATAGTCTTTTTGTTATTTTCTTTTCCATTTTTTTTGAGGAAAAGATATATTTTCATTTTAATAGCCTAATATTTCAGTTTGTTCTTTAATAAATCATCTTTTTGATATTATAAGGCATTTTTGCCTAATCTATGATATAAAAATGTTTTAATTTGATTTCTTCTATAAGTTTTATAATTTAAGTTTTACTTTTAGTCCAATGTTCTATTTCAGGTTAATTTTTGCATAAAAATTATTTGGTGTAACTGAAAGCTTATTTTTGTGGCATATGCAATTTTTCTAGCACCATGTTTTGAAAGTTTCAATTCTTCCACTAAATTTTTTGTTGATCTTTGTTAAAAAAAATTGCTGACTATCTGCAGGTCTGTTTTTGATTTTCTGTTCTATACCATTTATCTATTTGTCTATATTTATTCCAATACTATGTTGTCTTTGTTTCTATATTTTTATATTGGTTCTTGAAAAAGAATTTTCTTCTAAATTTGTTCATTTCCAAAGTTGTTTGGTTCATCTATATTCACTTTGTCAATTTTCATAAAAATTCTATGGAGATTTTGTGTGCTATTATGTAGAATCTAGAGAACAATTTAGGGACAATTATCATCTTAAAATATAGAGTCTTTGAATCCATGATTATATCATGTCTTTCCATTGATTTAGATCTAATTTTCCTTGGTCATTATATAGCTTCAGTGATGAAGACTTTAACTTATTTTTCTACATATCTCAAAGTATTTTTTTTAAATTGCACCTTCTGAATGTCTATTTTTAACACATAGAAATAGAATTATTTTTATGTGTCAATATTTGGTTCTGAAACCTTTCTAAATTCACTTTTTAGTTCTAGTAGTTTTATATAGATTCCATTGAATTTTCTACAAACACAACCATACAATTTGGGAAGGAAAATAATTTTAATTCCTCCTTTCCAATCTGGATAACCATTATGTGTCTTTCTTACAATTTAACTGAATAGAACCTTCAGCACCACAAAGAATAAAAGTGATGAATGTGGGCATTCTTGTTTTGCTTCTAATCTTAGAAGTCATTCAGTATTCAATTATTAAGTGTGATGTTAGCTTTGTATTAATCCAGAAGTCTTTATTTTGTCTTTGAGTGTTGTTCTCACAGATTAAAGGATTCTAGGTTCACAATTTTTTTCTTTTTGTGCTCTAAAGATGCTATGGTGTTTGATCTCATTGATTTTTCAATGAAAAATTTACTATTCATTTCACACTTTTTCCTCTCTACATAACCTGTTTTTTTCCCTCTGAATGCTTTTTAAGATTTCCCCTCCATCACTGGTTTTCAGCAATTTATTTTGTACTTAGAAGTAGTGTTGCTTATGTTTCTTTTTTTATATTTCTATTTGTTCTAATTAGTTGTACATGACAGTAGAATTATTTATACATTTTGATAGATCATACATAAATGGAGTGCAATTTCTCATTTTTCTGATCATACATATTATAGGATCACATCAGTCACTCAGTCATATACGTACATGAGGTAATAATGTCTGTTTCACTCTATTATAATTCCTACCCCCACACCCCTTCCCCGCCCTTTACTCCCCTCTACCTAATATAAAGTAACTCTATTCTTCCCTATTCCTGCCCCCTTTATTGTTAATTAGCATCTGCTTATCAGAGAAAACATTCAGCCTTTGTTTTATTGCATTTGGCTTATTTCGTTTAGCATGAGGTTCTCTAATTCCATCCATTTACCAGCAAATGCCATAATTTCATTCTTCTTTAAAGTTGAGTAATATTCCATTTTCTTTATCCATTCATCTGTTGAAGGGCATCTAGGTTGATTCCATACTTTAGTTGTTGTGACTTAATCTGCTATAAACAGTGATGTGGCTGTGTCACTGTACTATGCTGATTTTAAGTCCTTTGAGTATAAATGGAGGAGTGGGATAGTTGGGTCTAATGGTGGTTCCATTCCAAGTTTTCTGAGGAATCTCCATACTGCTTTCCATAATGGTTGCACCATTTTTCATTCCCAACAGTAATGTATGAGTGCACTTTTTCCCCCACATCCTCACCAACATTTATTTGTTGCTTGTATTCTTGATAATTGCCATTCTGATTGGAGCGAGATGAAATCTTAGAGTAGTTTTGATTTCTTATGCTTGGAGTTCATTGAACTTCTTGTACCTCTAGGTTTATAATGCCTGATATTTGTAAATTTTTTTACCTCTTCTTATTTAAATACCTTTTAATCTTCCCTTTTCCTTTCCTCCCTTGGGTACTTCAATTACATATATAGTAAGCACCTGATGTCTTCCCATAAATCAGTACTGTTCTGCTCATTTTTCTATCTTGTATTCCTGTTTTTGATTTATACAACTTCTATGGCTTCAAGTCCTCTGATCTTTTCTTCTTTAATGTCCTAAATCTGTCATTATTCCCATTCAATGTATATTTCAACATTATGGTTTTTGTCTCTGGAACTTTGATTTAATCTTTCATATACTCTCCATATGTACTTAATGTTAAACCTGAAACACAAATGTAATCCTTATTTTAATATTCTTATCTGCTGTGTCTAAATCTGTATCATTATGTGTGAATTCCTCTTATTTTTCTCATTATTGGTCATATTATCTTGCTTCTTGGTAATATTTTATTGAATCCAGATGTTTTTCCTCAGTATTTTTAATTTGTATATTATTGATTCTTGTTCTGGCATCCAGTAAAGTTTCTCGGAAATAGTTTAATGTTTTGGGATCTTGCTTTTGAGATATGTTGGGTAAAATTGAAACATTGCTCAGTCTATGGCTAGTTATGTCCCAGTACTGAGTTAGTGCTTTCTATATCCTCTATCCAAGGCCTCAAAGATCTTGAGTTTTCCAGTCTCAATGAATGAACATGGAATCTTCCCAGACCAGTGTGACCATGGGATACTGTTGCCTCTCTAATTGTTTAGGGTGATTCTTTTCATAGTCTCAGGGAATTTCCTCAGATGCTGGACAGTATTCAGTTCAATTATCAAGGGGAATATTTTTTCAGATCTCTCTCATTCTTTCTTTGCACAGTTCTCTCCTCTAGTATTTTGTGGTATGAACTTGAGGTGCTTTGCTACCTAGAAGCCTGGTTTAATCTCCTTAATTTAGAAAGTCTAAAGCACTTCTCTGTAGTTACCTTTTCTATGACATGCCCTAGAAATTTTTTCAAGGCAAAAAGCAATAATGAATGCATTATTTTTGTTCAATCAGCAAATAATTTTGTTATGTTGGTTGGAGGGTATATCTCATCCTTATTCTTTTACTTTGGGTAGAAGCAAATGTCTTAGTAACAGCTTTAATTTTATTTATGACAGTGGTATTTATTTTCAAGTCTACTGACTTCTATTATTCACATATTTTTCCCTTTCATCAAGCAAGGATTTATATTGGTCTTTCATTTTGCTTTCTCTTAGATATTTTACATTTGTCTGCTTGCTTCCTTCTCTATTTATTCAAAATATATTTTCTCATTTACCATTCAACCAATGCTATGATAAATGCTAGAGTTACAAATATAAATAAGAATTCTTGGCCTTCTATTATGGCTTACTTAGAGAGAAAAGCACAAGAATAAGTAAAAGTGATAAGATGATGAGGATTTGCTTTGAGCCTTCATGATGCCTAACAGTTGGTACTTGCTATGTGTGTTTTAGGTAGAGACTATCACTTGGAGTCAAAACTTCCTGTCAAGCACAATGTCTGGAACCCAGCAGTATTCTTGTATTATAATACAAGAGACTAGTGCTTACTTTGATTCTTTCTTTATTCTCCAAAATTGTTGTTTAAGTGTTTCAATGCAAAAATTGTCTTATTCAGTGTTCAATGATGAAGTGTTATTTGCATATCTAGCAGGGAGAGAGATAATTTCTTAGGCTAAGAAGTTATGAAAAAATGTGAAGAAAGTGTCCTTGGATTGATTCATGAGAGATGAGTAGAACTTCTCCAGAGGGAGAAGGGTAGAAGTGCATTTCAGCAAGTCTTTGATGAGGGTAAGGAGTAATGTGCTGAGAACACTGAGCAGTTCAAAGTGATGGGACAGAGGTTATACTGTGTGCGCGTGAGTGTGTGTGTGTGTGTGTGTGTGTGTGTGTGTGGGTTGTGATGGGACTTTACAGCATAAAAGAATTGGAGATGGGGCAGAGGGAATAAGATTGAAAAGAAAATAGGTGGTACATTGTAAATCATCTCAAAGCCTTAATAAGTTTGACTTTTGTTACATAAGTAAGAAAGCATCAATTTGAATCCTAAGTAATAACTTTTGTATATAACAGATGATAGATTAGTGGGCAGATTGATTAGCAGGAGATGTGAGTCAAAAGTTCAGCTAGGAGGCTGTTGCATAGAAAATGCATACATTAATAGATTCATGACCAAAATATACATGGGATAGCAGATTGAAGAATAGCCTGGCCTAATGTTAAGCAGAGCATTAATTATATGGTTGGAGGAAACTAAAGTAGGCCATGCAATAGAAATTCACTTAGAATGGAAAGGGTGTAATTTATATGATCTGAGAAGCAGAATATCTTGATCCTGTAAATATGTTTTTCTTTCCCTTTAAGGTTCTTCAGTGTGCGCAGTTTAAAACTGTGCCGTGCTTTGCTACTACAGAAATATTGGAGCTTATATAGTAGAACTCCTTTATTTTACATCTTCCCCACACTGACACAACAAACCTCATACCATCTTACTCTTTCATTTTGCTTTAGATACACATATGAAAACCTGTGCATTTGTGCGTACATATACACACATGTACACACATATATGAAAATTGATCTTTGCTTATCTCCTACAGCATGTCTATTTTATATTTACATTATAAATTATTAAAAAATAGTATCTGTTTTAAATTATATAATTATTTGATGATTCACAGCATACTATGTTTGCTTCTCCATTCTGCTGCCTTGATTTATCTAAATAATCTTATAAGTATTGTCAATTCATTATTTCTTATAATTTTGCATTAAGACACATACATTTTATATGTATTAACCATTACTAGTTATTCAAGCTTGCAGTTGGTCATGTGCAATTGCAATGCATGTTTTTAAGTATATAACATAATGAATAAGAGGATAAATTTATAAAAATTATACACTTAAAAAATCACTATGAGAAAATTTTCTCATGTTAGCTTGGCATTATGTTTGTTTCCTTTAAATTGTTAGGATTTTCAGTTACTTTTTAATATTTGATTTGCCTTAATAATTATGATAGGTAACTTTAAGACCCCAGAAAACTGACTGTTGTTTATATGTATTTTCAAAAATTTTATTATACAGCTTCATTATTGAATCGGTACTGAGATTTTTAAGCTGGTTAGTTTAATCATTTTTATTACAATGAAAGTCTTTTGTTTGGGAGTAACTTGCATGGTCCTTCTACACAGGGAGATAAGGTAGGGCCTGGGGTTCTGGCTTGCTTATTTGGTCCTATTTATTGAAGTGTTCCATGGTTCCTCACCATCTGGGCTTGGGTATTTGGTGATCTGTAGTAGTTGCCTCAGACACTTGATCTTACAGTCCGAATGTCTAAAGGATTAAGCTTTAGACCTAGCCCTTGACTTTTGCTTACCATTCCAAGCAGTATAACTGAGAATTGAAATTTTGCTCAAAGTACAAGATAAAAACCTAGCATAGTGCTATTTTGTGCAAGGAAGAATCATCTTTAGATACCCTTAATTTTTATGTTAGGTTCATATACTCAATAAAATATATTTACTTTTTACATGAATCAGATATTGATAGTTGCTAATAATATAAAGTATAAACAAACTATTGCCAGGGATTCAATAACAGAAATGCAAGATATTTGACTCTAAAAAGCATGCATTTTGTTATGGAGTACTGTTAATAGAGTATGCATTCTAGATAGAAATAAGTAATAAATGGAAAATTCTGATTTAAAACAAAAAATTTTAAGAAGTAGATCTTTAAACAGATATCATAATTTGTTTCTATTGTTCCTAACTCCATATAATTTTTTCTGTGGGCAACGTATTTTATGTTCTGTTTTTGTTTCCGTTTTCATCTGGAAAGATGGAAGGTTAGTTAATGGTGGCCATGTTCCCTACCTCAGCTAAGCTCCTGCTTTTGTATTTGCTGGTCTTAGGGTGATGTTTTCCTTGGCCATTGCACTTGGCTTCTGTCTTCTCTCCAATTACAGCCGTCGGGGTGGTGGTGGTGGGTATGTTAAAGTGTGTGGGGATGTTGATGAAGTCCTCAGGTATTAATAACTTTTCTCTGGAAATTTTCACTTATTTAACACTCACTACCTCTTCTTGGGTGTGGATCTGGAGTTAGTATCCAAGCTGCACTCTGCCATTATTTTCTGTTTCTTTCCTTTTCTACCATTTCCTGAGCTTTACGGCATGAGTTGTAGGTTGCATGGTTGTTAATGCTGAATTATGGGTTCTTTCTCCCTTATTGCTTCTGTTGTTGTTATTCATTCTATAACAATCGAAAAAAGGACATTATTTGTTTCAGTTTTATTTTTCCATCATTACCCAAAAATCTGGACTTGCTTCTGAAATAGCCATTACATTTTTGAGCAGTTTAAACCTTGACTTGAAAATAATGGAACATACACTTTTAAAAATAGACAAATTCTTTTGATTTCTCTACATAAGCAGTCCTCTAAAGGAAAGTGTGCTCCAGAGGAGGGCAAAAGAGAAAAAGAACTAAATTTCTTTTCACCATATTGTGACATTAAAGTACAACCACCATATATTTAATCAAGCAGGCAGGCATGCGTGCAGAATCAGGCTGCCAACACTGAATTAAATTATAAAATAACCTATATATAAGACATGGTTCTTATTAAAAAGAATTTTCTTTTACTTAAATTTTTATATACAAAATCTATAATCCAATCACAAAATTTTCTCTGGAAGGGTGAGTTCTCACTCAAGTCAATGAAATAGATGAGAATTATTTCCAAAGCTGCTCCTTTTGATCTGTCTCTTCCTGGAGCTGTGTTAGTCAAGAGTTACCTGTGCTTTTGAGTGCTGCTGCCTTACTTTGGTTTAAAATTCTGTGGCATTATTTTTATGCCAATTTACTAAATGCCACCATCAGGAGGAAATGGACTCAGTTAGAGATCTTATAAGAAAGAAAAGATAATAACAGGGAAGAGAAATGGAAATGAATGTTTGCACAGTTGATATTTCAAATAGCCACAAAATCCTCAAATTTTTAAGTGTTCTGAAAATAAAATTTTGCATTGAACTGCTTGTGCTTTTTATTTAAATAATTCTGAATATTATAAAATTTACAATAAAGTTTCTGGTCAGAATATAAGAAGGTTTCATTTATACTTCCTGTCCATAAGGAATTTTTGTTTTCCTTGACTGTGTTTGTTTTTAACTGTAAGTGACCACAAGATCCCCAAATTTCAATTCTTTGAAAATGAACTAAATTATTTCCACAGACAACTCTCATGATTAGCTATAAGCTTGAGTGTTTCCAGGAAAGTATTTCACTTTCATGGATATAGGCTTGAATTTGTTCTTTCAATCAATTATATGATAATGGAACAAATGTTTATTGAATATTATTTGCACATGATTGTGTGGGAGGTTGTGGAAAATTTATAATCTGGTTTCGCAAACAAGATGCCATTTATACAAAGAGATTTAGCAACGCCATATGTAGAATTTTAGAGAAGGAAGCTGTCACTTTTATATGGTGGAGTCAGGAAGATCTCTCTCCTTTTTTCTGAAGTGCTGTGCTGGGGATTGAGCCCAGAGCCTCCTACATGCTACACAAATGCTACACCACTGACTGCAACCCCAGCACCAACTCTGGGAAGTTCTTGGGGAAAGATGAAGATTGAGTTCAGGAACTCAATGAATGAAATGTCACTGGTAAATGGCAGCTCTAGTTGGCAGAAGGGGAAAGGGATTTGGCAGGAAGGTAGGAAAACATACCGACTTATAATCCATTAGATACACTGAGGGGCCGAAGGAAAAATATCTTGACTACAAAAGATGAGTCCTTTAGGTGATGGACAAGAAATGCTAAGTGTGATAGATTGAGATTACAGTTAATTTCAGGCTGCAGGGTTTTAGTGGAGGAAATAGTAGTAAAGGGAAGAAGGAAGAATGGAAGAAAGAAAGAATAATTAAATTTATGAAAGGACAAAATAGCTTTAAGTAATTTGGATAGAGTTGAGAAAGCAGAAGCCAGATACAGGAATGACATGGGGTCATGGCTTACACGCCTCACCTTGACTTCTGCTGTGGCTGCTGGTGGGAGTAAAGGAAATGTTGAGAATCCTATGCACCTCAGATGAATCATGTTCTGATTGGGGTCATTCTGATCGTGGTGATGGCCGAGAGCAGGCTGTGCCTTGCTCTGGGTGATTCCATGATGTAGAGTAGTTCTCAGACAGCCTAAACCTGTGTCACTTCATTTTATAAAGCAGTAGTTTGTCATAAGTTACTCCATTTTGAGTTTAAATGTTGAGGTGGAATGACTCCATACCTTGTTTACACAAGTAAAAAAACCTGCCATCTGCCTACCATAACCACAGGTGCAAACTGATAAATAAATTAATCATGTAAATAAAAATGACCACATGTGGACTTATCAAATTAATCAGGAGTGCATAGATATGTTGGCATATCAACCTCCTATGAGAAAACCAGAACCATGAGCTTATGAAACACACCAGACCATTGCACAAAGCAACCCCCTCACTCAAGGCCCATCAGAGGAGGAGCACCCCAAGACTGGACATGGAGGCACCCTGACCCCATCACCCATCACCTGGTCGCCCATTATGAGTCTTGCTCAGGAAAATCACCACAGGGATCAACCTCTGAATCTCTGTCCTCAGGCTTTATTAGACTTGGATTTCTCTTACCCATGATCACCACCTCACACAGCCCACTCCAAGCTGCCGTTCCAAGCTGGCTCTCCAAGCCGATACCCTGAAATTGCAGTCTGTCCAGACAATGGCTTAGAAGAATTCCTGAGCTTTAACAGCTCTGGGACCTGAACAAGTTCTTGACTGGTTCATAGTCTTATCTGACCACCTACAGGGATATAAAAAAGGGTGGAAAACAAGAAAGGAGAGTTGATTTTTTTCCTCAGCATTTAGAAAACAAATGTCCTATGTAGTGAAGTGAATCTTAGGAGTTATAGGGGTTTAGGGGTTGTCTAAATAGCAGTTATTATTGTCTAGATACTCTGCTAAATCCTTTATATTTATTCTGTAAATTAAAAAAACAGAAAGAGTGGCTTAATAGTGTTTGGATTTCAATCAAACATGAATATTTTCTGTCAATATTAATTAGATATTACTGTCCCTTTGTTAAGTGATTAATCAATTGTCTCAATACCACTTATTATATAATGATCCATTGTCTTTGATTAAAAATATCGTTCATGACTACACTAAATTATGGTCTATTCCTATGCTAGTTTCTGAAAAGTTCATCTTGTTCTTGTGATTTAACTGTTTTTTATATTGTTACTATAATAAATTTATACTGTGACTTTAAGGTCATAAATAGGAAATCTATTGACCTTTTTGAGGTACTATATTGTATCTAATTAGCTTTAAAAACTCTGAGAGTAATTATAATAATTGTGAGTTGATTTTCTTGGGGTTTCAAATCAGCAAATCAGATCCTCAAATAATGTAGAGGGTTAAACTTCAAAATTAAAGTTTATTCATTTTTGTGTCATTAATTTGACTAGAACTTCTAAAATTGTGTTGAATAGTGAAATTTTAAGTAGGAGCTGGATGCAGTAGCATAAATCTGTATCCCTTAGTACAGGGTGAAGCAGGAGGATGGAGATTCAAGGTCAGCCTGTGCAACTTAAGAAAAACCTGTCTCAAATTAAAAAAAAAAAAAGGTCTGGAGATGATGCTCAGAAGTAGAGTGCCCCTGAGTTCAAACACCAATTCTGCAAAAATAACTAAATAGGTAAATAAGGATTAATAGGAATTACTTTCCACGAAAATAGTTTATTTTTAAAAAAGTGTATTGTAAGTTTTAAAGAATAATATGAATTTTAAAATGTTACAGTTTGTTTTTGCTATTGGGCATTGAATCCAGAGGTACTTTACCACTGAGCCACATCCCCATCTTTTTTATTTTGGGACAGGGTCTCACTAAGTTGTTTAGGGCGTTGGTAAATTGCTGAGGCTGGTCTTGAACTTGTGATCCTCCTGTCTCAGCCTCCCAAGTCGCTGGGATTATAGGGTACACCAGTGAGAGATTTTTAATTAATGAAAGATATTTACTTTCATCATATGACTTTTTGACCACTTACCAAATGATGATTTTTTTCTTCTAACCTGCTAGGCTATTAACAACATGTGTATTTCATTTCAAATTTTCTTGAAATAAAACCAACTTAGCCATGCCATTTTATTTTCTAATGTGGTATTTGGATCATATTGGGAACTGAAGGTTTTTCTCATTGAGTTTCCTTTTTCAGGAAATGGCATCAAAATCACCCTACTGAAATGCATCATGAAGCTTGCTATCTCATATTCTTTAGAATTCAAAATATGGTATTACAGATTTGAAGGAAGTAATTGATAAACATTTCTGGATCTAATAACATTTTTTGTAATAGAGTCACAAAACGTTTGAAATAGCCTTCAGATTTCTATTTCTATTGATTCACTTTTTGGTTATTGATAGATTCTCACAAAATATCCAGTTATTATTAATTTTTAAATGTATTGGTGTGGTATTTTTTCCTGTCTTCAGTTTCAGTCTGTTTGGAATGCTTACATTGTCATTTTAAATTAGATGTTTGAAAGGATAGTCTATTTTTGTTAGGCACTCCAGTATCTTTTTAAAATTTATTTCTAATTCATTAATTCAAGTCAAGCTACTTCTGGAATTATTTAGTTGGTGTTATTCTAACTTCTTATATCAAATGTTTAGTCCTCCCAAAATCTAAAACATTGAGAAACATAATTGTTAAGTATGTTTTTTCCTGCATCCCACACAGTTTAGTATACAGTTTTTAATTTTGATTGCCACTTTGATTCCTTTTTAAAAATTTGATGAGTACATTTCAATTGTTATGTGTTTCGATTTCTAAATTGAGTAACTTGTTATTCAATTCTGAAACCTCTAAATGATGTAGCTTATGTAAATAGAACTTTTCATTTTGAAAAAATAAATCATTCATTAGTATGGATAGTCCTTAATTAAGCAAGTAGATGAGAAAACTGGATCAGTGCTTCTCACACTTTCTTGGACATCAGAATCACTTAAAGGCTTGTTAGACTCGATTTGCTGGCCCCACCCTTACAATTTCTGAGTTGGTGCATTTGGAGTGAGCCCTGAGAATTCTCAGCTCAAACAATTCCTGGGTGTTCTGATGCCATCTATGTGGAAACCACACTCAAGAACCAAAATAAAGCCAAGCTCGTTGGCACACGCTTATAATCCCAGTGGTTCAGGAGGTTGAGGCAGGAGGATCGTGAGTTGAAAGCCAGTTTCAGCAACTTAGTGAGGCCCCAAGCAACTCAGTGAGACCCTGACTCTAAATAAAATATCAAAAAGAGCTGGGGATGTGGAAGAGTGGTTAAACAACCCTGGGTTCAATCCCTAGTACCAAAAAAATAAAAAAATAAAAAAAAATAAATACATAAAGAAATAATACATAAATAAAATAAAATTTAGAACTTCAATAAAATGGTACTATAATTAACAAAACTAGAAATTTTAGTTACTGGAGATCTTTAGATAAAGGAAGAAGTTTGATGAAAGCAATTTTTTGGTAGAATACATTTGAAAAGAGGATAAAGAACAGTTTGGATAGAATTAACAGACAGTAAAGCTAAGAGAAATTACTGCAGATATGGACTTTTCCAGGGTGGGTCAAGCCGGTCATGAGGAAAGGGGAAAGAATGTGAAAGACATTGAAAGAAAAAATCAGCAGATACTTGTTGTTGGATGCTGTGATGTTGTTGGAATACACTGAGATAATTGAAGGTTGTGGTATGGGGAATCTTGGGATGGACAAGGGTGAGGAACGGTCCTGGGCACAAAAGTTAAATATTCACGCCCTTACCTCATTCACCCCCTCTACTTCTAGACCCTGTTTTAGCCTAGTGAAGGTAGTGACTACTTCTGGGTCCATATCAGGGCATCCTAGACTGGAATTTCTATTGCTGTTGAAAATGTAAACATATTCTGGAATGTCAATTCTGGAAGCACTGAAATCCAAGGATTAACTTTCTAGAATTTTTTTCTTCAAACTTCTCAAGTCATGGCTGGATTGCTTTTATCAAACACAAAAGACTGAGGGGATGCAGAACTTTTTTATTAGGCAACACATCAACGAATAATTTAGAGATCTAACTTGAATGTAGAGGATCAACAGCTCATTAGGGTGATCAGAGACTGTTACCCAGTGATCCAAACTGTAGCTAATCACAGGGGAAAGCAAACAGGGCACCAGGGTTAGGTGGGCAGACACAGTTGCAGAGAGGGGGAAGTTACCATCACAACAGTTGGACCTCAGGTGGTGTGGTTTCAAACTTGACAATTTTTTTTTTTTTTTTTTTTTTTTTTTTTTGCGGTGCTGGGGATTGAACCCAGGGCTTGTGCTTGACAGGGAAGCACTCTACCAACTGAGCTTTATCCCCATCCCCCAAAACTTGGCAATTTTTCAGTGATAAACGGGTGTTCCATCAGAAGAGGTCCAGGAGGAGGGTACAATGCCTGATGTCCCAGGAGAGGATGAAAATACTAGGCCTGTTAACCTGAACTTTGGCAAAAGCCTAAATGTCCAAATTCACCATAAGGTGAGCTTTAAAGGATATTGGAAGAAGTAACTTGCAATCAAACAACTTAGTTGCATATTCCACTTTGTGCAAAAGACAAAAGGGAGACATAGCAGCTAAAACAGAAACAGCATTTAATAAATTCTGCTTATTAAATCATTCTTTCAAACATAATAACGAAAAACCAAATCAATGAACAGAAAATGCCAGCTGTTATCAGAGAACATGCTTGCCACATATCTTATGTACATGGATTACATTCTTTTTTTTTTTTTTTTTTTGGAACTAGGGATTGAACTCAGAGACACTCGGCCACTGAGCCACATCCCCAGCCCTATTTTGCATTTTATTTAGAGACAGGGTCTCACTGAGTTGCTTAGGGGCTCGCTAAGTTGCTGAGGCTGGCTTTGAACTCGCAATCCTCCTGACTCAGCCTCCCAAGTCGCTTGGATTCCAGGCGTGCGCCACCACGCCTGGCTGGATTACATTCTTTTTGGCAAACTACCATCTGTGTTCACATTGTCCCATAGAAATGGTACATTTCTGAGGATATACAGCTGGTAAGAAAAACCGAGTCAACGACCTGCGCATACACAAATAATTTCATTCTTTCTTTTGGAGAAAATTTCTGTCCAGGGGGTCTCCTTGGAAAATAAATAAAAATAAATGAAATTAAAGTAAAAATGGAAAGTAGAAAAATTGGAAAACATAGTCTAAATGACAGTAAATGTTAATGGTCTGATCACACACACAAAAATTGTCCTTCAAACCAAAGTGTGTATTAAATAGTAATGGATAGATACATTTCTCAGCGAGATCTGATTTGTCTAGCAAATCCTTACTGACATATACTCTCATTTACTACTATATAGCCTTTTGAAAATGCCATTGCAGCAGAGCATAAAAAAGGTTATTTAGATTAAGTATAGTTACAAGATAAGCAGTACACTGAGTTCATTGGACTTCATGCGCACTCATTTAATTTTCACTGCTCCATTACTCTGAATCAAACTGTCCCTGAAAGAACAAGAAGAAAGAAAAGGGCATTAAAAAACACAAATCTCAGAGTAGAGAACATTCTTCTAAAAAACGAAATGGTCTCCATGTGTTACCATTTAATACCATGGAAATACTTTCTTGACTTTTATAGCATGCAAAGAAATTGCACCGATCTATTAAAGAATGCAATAAAAAAAGACTTTGAGGTGGGTTAAGATTTTCCAGGTCTTTATCATTCTAGATGGGTTTGGAACTTCACAACACTGTAAAATATTATAAATGGTGCCCATTTGCATCTGTGTGCAGCTCATGGAGTAATGAATGCATGACCACTTAACCGTTTATTGAATACAGGAAGAAATACGATGAGACCTTCGGTGATATGTTTTAAAATGAGGCCCAAAGCCAGGTTTTAAAGACAGAGTGCCAAAACAGTTTGTCTTCTCTTTTTCTTTTAACTTTAGTGCCACTGAGTGCCAGTTTGAGGCCTTCCAGACTTCATCTGAAATCCCAGTCATTAGTGTAATTGGAGAAAATATTTAAAAGGATAAGGTGTTGTGATAAAGCATGAGCAAGAAAGGTCTAAAATTTAGATGACATGAAATGACAGAGCTAATCCAAAAGTTATCCTGGATGATTCAAGTAATTGTTAAGACCTTTCACATGTTCAGTTGCGTTTGACAGTGGCTGAACTTTATTAGCCTTTAATGGCCTTCATTAAATTCCATTTGGGACCTAGAAGGATAGGCACCAATTGGGGATCATGGCGACGTTCTTTATTTACATATCTAGTCCCACTAGGCAGGTATGAATTTCCTCAGGAGGGTTATTTTAGGGAATCATGTGCTTTTTCTCCTTACTTCAGACAGCAGACAAAAGGCAATTTTTATAGACTTTTCTTTCCGTGGGCTCCTTTCCAATAACATTTAAATAGCATCCAAAAAAAAAAAAAAAAGAGAAAAAGAAAGAAAAGAAAAAGAAAAAATATTCCCTCCATTGATTCTTCCTCCAGCTGCAGTTACTGTCCTGGTTGCTGCTGTTCTTCATAGCATCCTCATAGATAGGAACACATGATCCACACCTCCACCTTCAATGTTCTCCCCAAACTCTACGACCTGGCTCTCCATAAACTTTGCCTGCACAGCTCAGACCAGGGTCACTCTCGACTTCCATGTATAGGTCAAATTTAAACTTTAGGTCATTCTCTTACAAGTCTTCATCAGTGGCTACTAAATGGCTATTTTTTTTTTTAAGAAAAACAAAACAAAACAAAACGTTTCTCATGTGTTCTGTAGTCCTCTAGATCTCCTCCTAACTCTTGGAACTTTTCTTAGACCACACACATTCATTTTCTATTGCTTCCCATATATACATGAGTTTCTCAGGGTTCTTCCCTAAACCCCTTTGTCGTCTCGATCTGTGACTTCTCTCAAGGTTTTCGGTCCCCCTCTAACTTCAGTCAGTGACACCAAAATATGCACCTATAGCCAGGTTATAAACTCAACCAGAATAAAGTAATCAACTACATATACACAACACCAAACAGTTCCTGGCATTCAGCAGGTTGTCAGGAAACCTCTCTCATTCTATCTGCTGATATTTCTCCCTTCTACTCACCAAAGCACATAGCAAACTATTTGGAGGACATTTTTAATTCAATATTTCTATGTTACCTAAACTCAGCATTTCTCTTCTCCACAAACTACTCCCAATCACCACCTCATTTTCCCCTTTGAGGTGGAGGGTGGCATCTGACCTACTTCTGCTTTAGGAAGTAGTGCCCCCTAATTCACATAGTAATTCCACCAGCCACCTACCTGTCCAAATAAGTAAGCTGGAAGTCCTTCTTAACTCCTCTCTCTCCTCTTTTCCCACTGAGCCATGATGCTTTCTCTTTGGAATCCTTCCTTTCTCTCCACCACCATCATGTTTTGAATTTGAACTTCTTCAAAAACTTCCTGTTTTGATAATATTGTTCCTAACCTAAGCTTTTTTTTCCCCTGTGGATAACTATCTTTTCAGAAATACAAATCTAATTCCATCACTCTCTGGCTGAAATCCCATCAATTACTTCACACTGTTTGGGGGAAGGGAAAAGAAAGAAACTGTGGTATATATACACAATGGAATATTACTCATTTGTTAGCATGAAATGAAAGGAATCAATATATCCTTCTCCCACCCAGGCTTCTCTCAATCTTCATTCAAATAATAAATTCCAGCATAGTAAAGTTGGTTTACTTCCAAAAATTTATGTTTCAGAATGTATAAGTAGTATTTCCATCTGGTGAATTACTCGTTTTATTCCAGCTTTGTTGAACATAATTGACAAATAAAACTGTGTATTTTTAAAGTGCACAATGTGAACACTGATACACATGGTGAAATGATTACCACAGTCAAGCTAATTAACACATCCATCACCTCACCGTTACTATTTTCGTGTGTGAGATGACTTAACATCCGCTTTCTTAGCAACTCTCAAGTGTCTCATGCAGTATTATTAACTATAGTCACCATGCTGTATACTAAATACTCAAGACTCCGTCTTCTATCAGAAAACTTGTACTTTTAGTACAGTGTCCCCCAATTTCCCAAGTCCCCTGCCACCAACATCCTACTCTATATATCTATGGATTCATTTTTTTTAAAGTTTAGATTCCACATGCACATGATACCATATACTACTTGTCTTCTCTGTCTAGTTTATTATTTCACTTAGCATATATATACCCTCCAGTGCACCCAAGTTGTCACAAATGGCAACATCTTATTTGTGTGGCTGAATAATATTCTATTGCATATGTGTGTTTCACATTTTTGTCCATTTGTCTACTGACAAATGGGTAGCTTTCTTTCCACATCTTAACTATCATGAGCAATGCTACAAAGAACATGAGAATGAAAATACATCTTCCAAATAGAATTCTTTTCCCTTTGGATGAACTACATACCCAGAAATGGGATAGCTGCATCCTATGGAAGCTCTTTTTTTTTAATTTTTGAAGAGCCTCTCTGATTTCCCATACTATTTTCCATATTGGTGGTATCAATTTGCATTCCCACATTCCCACCCACAGTGTTAAGTAGTTCACTTTTCTCTGCATCTTTGCCAGTCTTTGTTATCACTTGACTTTTTCACAATAGCTGTGCAAACAGGTGTGAAGTGAATGTTTTTGATTTGCATTTGCATAATTAATGATCTTGAATGACTTTTATGTACCTGTAGGCCATTTGTATATCTTCTTTGGAAAAGTATTTATCCAGGTCCTTTTACCATTTTTAAATGTCATGCACACACAAACAAACACATATTTGCTATTAACTTGTATGAATTCATTATATATTTTAGATACAAACGCATTATTAAGATAAAAAAAGAAGTCGTTACTATAAGAAAGAAGTGTTAGACTGAGATCCGAGGAAAAAGCAAAGAATTTGGGCAGTATGTGTGGTTTGCACATGTGTTTCTCCATTCCATAGGTTGCCTTTCTTCTCTACTGATTGTTTTCTTTTCTGTACAGAAGCTTTTTAGTTTGATATAATGGCATTTGCTTATTTTTGCTTTCGTTGCTTGTGCTTCTACTGTGATGTCCAAAAACTCTGGACCAAGACTAGTGTAGGAATCTTTCTGCCTGATCCTTTGTCATGGATTATATTTTAATTAAATTTCTCCTAGATGAGGGAGCCTGCTTTGATCTATAACCCTGATATTTCACCTTCACCCTGCTCTATACTGTCACTCTTTAGAATTGACATGCTTCTCTTTTAAGGTATAGTGCCCTACTAGCAATACAAGAAGCATAATACAATTATAATTTTTCCTTGAGTGTCTATCTCTTAAACCATAAATTCAGTGAATACAGAAAGTACATGTATCTTAGTCACTGTGCCTGGTACAGAAGTAGGATGTTGCATATTCTCAGTAAAGGTTTGGTGTCTTGGAAAACTTGGACAGTTTAGCAGGAATGAAAATCCCTGAGTTCACAATGGTCCATATTAGGTGAAATTTCAAAAGAATTTTGATTCATTTTTAGAAAGTTCAGTATTTCATAAAAAATGAATCTTAGCTTTCTATGTATGGCAACATGGAGATTGCTGTGTGTAAAGTATTTATATGACCTATGGCTTTTTTTGTCAATAATGATTCTAAACTACCCCTGCTTCTTTTCCTGCCCAGTCAAGCCTGCTGTTATCTCAAAGATTGTATTTATATACAATAGATATAATAAGGGCAATTTATCATTCAAACTTTCATTAATTTGCCCAAATTATTTGATTTTCATTCATATCTCTGACTCCAACACTTCTCTCTGCTGGTAACAAATTCTTTTGTTTTCTTAATTCTGCATTGCTTTTACTCTAGGAAGCTCTGCTCTCTGTGTATAATTTGATATTTGGTAAAGGAAAACATAATAAAATAGTGACACAAGTTTATATAGTATTCAATATGGACTTTCTTCATTTCCCAGAGCTCAAGAATCCAGTCCTGTCTTCATATCAAAGCCCATGTTCAGTCCATTCTTTCAATTATTTTACTTGTCTTCATCTCTGTATTTGAGTATCTATCAGTCCCATTCTCTGCAATGAATGGTTCATTTTTCTGCTTCACATTGGAAGTGGGGAAGGAGAACTTTAAGAACCATAGAATATATCATTTACACCTGGATTTTTCTCATCATGCTAAATCTCAATATGGCCAACCTATGTCTTTTGTGGTGGTCTGCTTGTTTGTTGGATAGGTCTATGACTACTTGACTATTTCATTCTTGTGCTCTTTTTCTTCCTAGGGAATTTGCAGTTAAACAAAATCAAAAGGGTTTGGATGAACCCAAATAACATTAAGCATTTTGGTAGTTAGTTGGAGAAAAATCTATTTTTCCAGAGGAATTTTTCTTGGAATATTCTACTTAACACAAGCAAATCTCCACTTGCCTACATGTGAATCTGTCTTTCCTGAGAGTTTGTGTTTGTATTTGTATATTTTTTGTGGTTGTGTTTTTTGAGTTTGTGTTTGTATGATATTTTAGTCAGCTTTTCTTCATTGTGTCCAAAATACCTGGCAAGAACCATTCAGAAGAAAAAGTTTACTTGAGTTCATGGCTTTAGGGATTCTGTCCATGGTCAGATGACTCCATGACCTGGGGCTGTGGTAATGTAGAACATTATAGCCGAAGGGCATAGAGGAGGAAATCTACTCATCACATGACCACCAGGAG
This sequence comes from Glaucomys volans, assembly GCA_020662805.1. NCBI lineage: Eukaryota > Metazoa > Chordata > Mammalia > Rodentia > Sciuridae > Glaucomys > Glaucomys volans. The sequence goes on from JAJEJO010053636.1 coordinate 90,078, forward strand.
ACAGAGAGGGCTCTACTTACCAGGGATAACATAGAAACCCCAAAGACAAATGAACTCCATGACATACTTCCTCAAGCCACATCCCACCTGACTATAGTTTCCACCTTGTTAATCCATCTCAGTGGATTAATCCACTGATCATATTACAATTCTCACAATCCAAGCAATTCACCCCAGTCCATTCCTGTATTGTCCCACACATTAGCTTTGGGGGGGATACTTCCAATCCAAACCATAACATAAAAGATAGCATAGAAGCACAGATAGGAAACATCTGCTCTTTTCAACTGGCTTTGTCTCTCTACAAAGTCACTGATTCATTCTAAAATAGTTAGGCTTGAGGCAAAATATCTCATGTACAGCATATAGAAATATTTAGAATTTTAAGATCAAGGCATTTTCAATGTAAGAAATCTTTTAACTGAGACATGAGCCATTTGGATGTCCCCCAAGTCCTTGGCTTACTTAAATAGATATAACCTTTAAGTTATCCATAAAATTATGTCAAGTGCTTACCTTTCCTGATGTGGAAGCCAGCCTATCTCTCACTCTCTCCAGGGTTCTAAAAATTATTTGTTTTTATGTTCATGAATACAAATTTTATATGTTTATGTTGTACAACATGATGTTTGAAAATATGCACACGTTGTGGAAAGTGAACTCAATCTACTTAACATTTTATTACCTCACATACTTATCCACTATTACAATGAAAACACTTAAAAGCTCCTCTTTCAGCAATTGTCAAGTATATAATACATTTTTCTTAACTGAAAGCACCATTCTCTTTAAATCTCTTGAGCTTATTATTCCTAACTGAAATTTTGTATTTTGACCAATGTTTCCTCAATTCCTCCTTATACCCAACCTCTACTCCCAAAGTGCTCTATTCTTTGCCTCTATGAGTTTAACTTTTCTTTAGATTCCACATACAAAGTGAAATAAGTGGTAATTGTTTTTCTAAGTCTTTTCCATGAAATTTCTGGTGGAGTTTAAATTTCTGGCTTCAATAAACTTCCCTTTTAAACTGATCTCTGGAGTGTCTGTCACCAAATGGGTGTGCTGCCCCCTTTCCTTATTGGATCCCCTGGATCAACACCACTCAATCACTGTTAAGAAGAACTGAGTAAATGGGCTTCAGATTTTACTAAACTTCCTGACCTACAAAGAAAAGTTATTTAACAAAAAACCGACACTATTTTTGAGCGAACTTGGAAGTCATTGATTAGGCAATGATTTAACCCCAATATAGATTCACATGTCAGTCTTTATCAATTTCTAATTTTATAATTCATTGCTTTTTCCCTTAGAACACAAAATTGCTATATATTTCCTATATCTTAAGATTAAATGTTGGAATAAAATTAGTTGTAAAATTAGTGGAAATGCAGTCAATATAATAGTCAAAAGTAATTTAAGCAGTATTTATCAGAGTGTGAAATATTTGGGGAATATTATTGAATATGGGAAATATTTTGGGATATAAAAACTGCTACTACTAAAAATAACTGCATAAATATATGTGGAATATATCTTTGTTTATTCATTAGTTGATAGAAAACATACTTAAGGTCACATTTCATGCTTTCTGAATACAATGTTTTCATATAGTGACAGCATGACAACTTTTATAATGTAACAAATTTAAGAAGAAATAGAATTCCTTGTAAACCTTACAGTTCTCTTCTGAATATACATGAATAAAGTTTGAAAAAAAAAGAATTTCTCTCCTGGAGCATGAAGGAATCCCAAAGCACTCTGGCCTTTCTCCTTGTTCAGTTGACTAACTATATAAGCATCTGACCCATCACATCCCAGGTGTGCAGCTTAATGACAAAGGTAAACCTCAGTATGTGAAATAAAGTGCTTATGTAGAATCTCAGCATCAGTCTCAGTATTATTAAGAAAAATGTGTGAAAACTTCATTTTTTCTTCAGTTAAGAAGAAGAAATGCAGTTTCATATATAAAGTGTTTTAATTTTTCAGAAGTAGTTTTGGAGGAACTTTACTTAGAGGGAAATGAGAGCAGAGGGGCTGGGGGTATGAAAAATGGTGGACTGAGACTGACATCATGACCCTATGTACATGGATGATCACATGAATGGTGTGAGTCTACATCATGCACAACCATAGAAATGAAAAGTTGTATCCCCTTTGTGTACAATGAATCAAAATGCAGTCTGTAAAAAATAAAAAAGAAATGGAGACAAGAAAAAAAAAGTAATTTTGTTTTCAATAAGTTTAAAGTTGGTTAATTGTGATTTCTACACCTTTAATTCCTATTTTTCTGTTAATCACACACAGACACACACACACATACACACACACACACAGAAATGGCCTCAGGATCATTTGAGTCTCATGAGTGATAAGAATATTAGCTTTATCTTTAAATTAAGATTTTTTTTTAGTTTGGTTAAAGAAAATAGCAGCATATTTCATTTTATAATTGCTACTTATCACTTTTCATTTAACTTGAAAACTCCAGAATTTGCAAATAGTGGAAGAAATGAGTAAGAAAAAATCTGGTCACATTATTTTTTTAAAGCAGAAACCCAGAGGCAAACTTACTACAAGTTCCTTGAGTTGTCTTTCAAAGTTTAAAGCTCAAAGAAAATTAATAGAATAACCTATCATAAACAAATTTACCCAGTAATCTAGCATTTTTAAAAATATTTTTATTCAATAAATAGTTAAAAGTTGAATTTTTAATAATTTTTCCAATCTGTTTACCCTATGTCTCTAGAGGCAGCAAATATATTTTTATTTTTACTTATTTTTTAATTCTTTCTTATTAGTTATACATGACAGTAGAATGTATTTTGACATATTATATATATATGGGATATAACTTCTCATTCTTCTGGTTGTACGCAATGTGGAATTACATAGAGATGACCAATATACTTTTGATCTTTAAGTACAAATACTTGCCTTTGTGATCTCTATGTCTTATATCATTCATAAAATACATATAACAGGATCATATAATTTTTATTTGCCTTTTTCACTCTCTACAAATTTCTTTTATTATTTTGTTGTTGTTGTTGTTGCCCGAGATTGAATTCAGGGGCACTTAACCAGTTAGCCACATCCCTAGCCCTTTTTTATATTTTATTTAGAGAAAAGATCTCACTGAGTTGCTTAGGTCCTTGCAAAGTTGCTGAGGCTGGCTTTGAACTTGTGATCCTCCTGTCTCAGCCTCCCAAGCCACTGGGTTCGAAGCTGTAGATTAATCCATTATGTAGATATTTATGACTCTTGTTTTTTTCTAATTGTTTGCTGCAAATATTTCTGCAGTGAACATCCTTGTACACAGTACACAGTGCAGCTGTGCTAGTATTCTTCTAGGGTTCAGACAAAGACATGGAATTTCAGGCTCACAGATATTATCAGCTCTGTCTCCTCAGTGGTGATAACAAGCTCCAATGCCAAAGACAAAAATACTGTTCCCGCTTTCCTGTTATCACTCACTGCATTTCGTATCTTTAGCCCCTTTAAATTGTCTCCTGTACTTATTTTCTTGATTTTAATTTTACATTGACTCTTATAAAGTTCATTAAGTTTGTTCAGTGATAGAGATATTTGATTTTGGTCTTAGTTTTGGGTAGATGTTGATTTCAGTATTTAACTATTAGATAATCAACCAAAGTATGTGCATACATATCTACTGATGTATAGGGTACATCAACTTAATATCCTTGTACATAAATATGCATATTAAAAGAAATAGAAAGTGAGCCAGGCACAGTGGTGCATGCCTGTCATCCTAGCAGCTTGGGAGGCTGAGGCAGGAGGATAGTGAGTTCAAAGCTAGCCTCAGCAATTTAGCAAGACCATAAGCAACTCAGCAAGAACCTTTAAATAAATATGTGCGTGTTTGTGTGTGTGTGTGTGTGTGTGTGTGTGTGTGTACGGGGTAGGGAGTGGCTCAGTGGTAAAGCACCCCCAGGTTCAACCCCTGATACCAACAGATAAATAAGTAGAAGGTGAGTTTTGGATGGGAGCTCTCTGTCCTACCCACTAAAACTTGAAACAACCAATCCCCGAAATCCAAAGGCTGAATTTCTGTCTGATATGTGGATGCTAACTTACAATAAGCGGGTGGGGAGTAGGGAGAAACAGAAGAATTTTGGATTAAACAAAGGGGAATAAAGGGAAGGGGCGGGAGATGGGAATAGGAAAGATAGTGGAATGAACCCCACAAAACTTTCCCATGTGCATACATGAATATGTGATCAATTAATTCTATGTCATGTACAGCCAGAAGAAAGGGAAGTATACTCCATATGTGTATAATATATCAAAATGCATTCTACTGTCATGTATAACTAGTAAGGACAAATAAAAAAACACAAAATAGCTTGGAACAACAAGCAGAGTGTAGTCTCAAATTCATTGCTTTGTTCATTCAATCATTCATTCTTTTCCTGGATCCTCCTGAATTCAATACCACCCATAACCCATGACATATCTTTACTTTCCTGTTGATAAAACAAAATGCCTTAAACTGGGTAATTTATAAAAAATTAAAATTGATTTTTCACAATTCTGGATGCGGGGAAGTCCAAGATCAAGACACTGACAGACTTGAGGTCTGGTAAGGAATCACATTCTGCTTCTGAGGTGACATCTCGTTGCAGCATCCTCTGTCTTCAGGGGAAGGACTTGGAAGTTGCACACTACAGAAGGGAAGAAAAGGGCAAATCACACTTCCAAGCTCCTTTCTTTGTCACTTGTCTCGTGCATGGGGATGAAGCCCTTATGGTGTAAGTATCTCCTAAAGGCCCCCTTTAATACTATCACATTGGGAATTAAGTTTCCAACATTTGAATTTTGGAGGGACACATACATTCAAATCATAGCACACACTAATCATCAATAATAGCCTTGCACCTGGAGATACAATACAAATTGAAGATGATTCTCCATCCTCTTTCTTCAATTACTTAAAGGTCATTTTGAATTTAGTGTGTTCAACAAGTACATTAAAAAAGAAATCTGCCTTTCTTTAATTAGCTCTTGAAAATGCTGGTGATGGTACTTAAAACACTATGTGATTTTTTTTTTTTATGTCAGTTAAGTGTTCCTTTCTGATGAGAATTTTTAAATTGACATCATTCTATGGAGCGGTGTCTGTAATGATAGCTCCACTTTGCTCATGTCCCCATCTCCTGGGGAAGGCGACAGGAAAGGAGAAAGCAGTCACGTACTTGCTTTTTATGACCCCCTAATTAGTCTGAATAGAAAACATTTTATTTCAAATACTCTAGATGTAAATGAACTTTGTCTTTTTATAAATTCCAGGTGCTACTGCAGGTTACTTAAGAACACCTTTGATTCATAATGAACTGAACTCATGAATTGGTCAAAGAATAATTTTTTTAAAAAAATACAAGCAAAATTTTATTGGAAATTCATGATTTCTGCAATTACTTCATGTATCCACAGATGACTATTTCTTATACATAAAACAGAACAAGATTCAATATTAATACTGCTCTTATTTTTTGATTTGTTTTCTAATTATGCATTGGGAATTTTTTAATTTTTTAATTTTTACAGACTTCATTTTGATTCATTGTACATAAATGGGGTTCGACTTTTCATTTCTATGGTTGTGCATGTGTATTGGTACAACCACTCTGGAAAGCAGTGTGGAGATCCCTCAGAAAAGTTGGAATGGACCCACCTTTTGACCCAGTTATCCCACTCCTCGGTTTATAACCCAAGGACTTAAAATTAGCATACTACAGTAACCCAGCCACATCAATGTTTATAGCAGCTCAATTCACAATAGCTTGACTGTGGACCCAACCTAGATGCCCTTCAACTGATGAATGGATAAAGAAGCTGTGGCATATATATATACAGTGGAATACTATTCAGCCATAAAGAAGAATATTATGGCATTTGCAGATAAATGGATGGAATTGGAGAATATCATGCTAAGTGAAATAAGCCAATCCCCAAAAACCAAAGGCTGAATGTTTTCCCTGATAAGTGGATGATGATATAGAATCTGGTTGGGCGGGGAGGGGGTGAGAGAAGAATGGAGGAACTTTAGATTATGTAGAGGGAAATGAAATGGGGAGGGGTGGGGGTATGAAAAATGGTGGAATGAGACAGACATCATTACCCTATGGACGTGTATGACTACATGAAAGAATAATTTTTAAAACTTTATCTATGTTCAAAATAAAAAGTTAAGCATTTAGACATGCATCCAATGAGAAAATGTGAAAAATCTTTTCTAATAACTAATAGCAGGAATTAAAAAAACCCTCCTAACATTTATTAAATGATCTCTCCATGGTGGAGAGAATCATGAATTCATCACAACAGACCTTAGGATGTAGGTGATACTGCTATCTCCATTATACATAAGAGGAAGCTGTTTCTTTGTACAAGTGCATACAGATACTAAAGAACACAGCTAAGATACAGATCTATGTGACCCCAAAGACTGTTATCTACTTCTTCTGCTTCCCTTTAAATTGAAACAAAAAACAAAAAACAGAAAATGTGCCTGTTGACTTGTCTAAAAGCTACAGCATGTGAATCTAGTGATGCCATTGAAATAAATTGAGCTTCTCAGTTTTATAATTAAGGAAATTGGTACAGGCAGTGTTAGTGACGTGGACTAAATCCTCTACAAAAGTGGAGGCCTTGACTCTACCCCCTACTGAAGGGGTTAAAATATGTTATCCTGGCACGCTGAGTAAGTTAAAAGCACTTGAAAAACAGCAGGTGCAGAAAGGTCACTCTGACCTTAGTGCTATTTCTTAAAAGCAGACCACAAAATTCCCCAGGTGAAAGACACCTCCCTTTTACTAGAAGGAAAAGTAAAATCTTTATTTTCAAAGAAGAAAAGTCAAAACCAGAGAATTCTGTATAAACCATGTTAAAATAACTCACTTTTTAAACCTCCCATATAATTTAGTTGCTTGCTTACATCCAGTATGTAAGTAACTTGAACTGCTTCTTTGGGTCTTCCTTTCCCTATGAAGTCTCCTGTACTACATGAAACTTTCAATATGCTTTCTTCCTATTCATCTATCTTATGTCAATTTAATTTTGGGGTTCAGCTGAGACCCGAAGAGAAAATAGATGGAGTATTTTTACTCCTATCACCTATTGTGAAAAGTATATTTTTATGTAGTATTTCTTCTAATTCCATTTGCCTTTACTAATTTAATAGAATCACACCACAAAATTGATTTGGCTCCCAATTTTATGTGTGCAGACTTGGTCCTTCCATTCTTCTAACAACAGTACTCCCTTTGCTTTGGAGACATCTTTCCTTTCTTTGATGAGATTCTGGCTTAAGTGGTTACAAATCATGGTTTTCCAGCTCCTGCTGAGGTCCGGGAGTACATGTGACACATACCAGAGTAATCAAAGCTCCATTATCCTGGCCATAGTGATGAGAGTGTCCAGAAATGGACACAAAGCCCAAAACAAATAGATTCTAAGGGTTCGTTATATAGGCATTAGAGAAAAAGATTTTCTCTTTATTCAGGATTTCGGACCTTAGTTGTTGTAAGTCTAAAACTCTCTTCAGGCATTTGCTCCAATGAATAAGAATGATATAAATACACAGAGATAAATCATGGTGGAAATTAAGAGATGCTAAGGGAGGAGAAATTAAGAGATGGTTAAGGTGGAGAGAGCAAGAGAGGGATTTGATAATTTGTGATAGAGCTTCATCTCCTGGATTCCCCATGTAATGGGGTAAATTGAATGCATTTTACTTAAACTAATTTGATTAAAAGTTGTTGTAATTAGAATATTTGGATATAATCTTGAATTTGATGAAGAAATATTTTATGCTTATTGCTTATATCTTAGTTTTTAAAAGCCCTTAAGGAGAAAAGGGTAAGGGCAACACACTTGTTTTCTAGTATTGTTTATAAGTATTTTCCAGCATGTTTTGTCAAAGAATACTAGAAAGTCGTTGTTGTTCAGCTTGTTTCATTTATTATTAAAATCAGATGCCATGTATGATTACAGAAAGGAATAATTATATTATTATGGGAAACAATGATTGAGAGTAATAACTGTATTAGTGAATTTTGAATTGGTTGTTTTGCTGCCTTTTCATGATCAAATTAATGTTTCTCTGTATAGAAAGGAGTTTTAATTTTGTTCTTTAATGCTGGTAATGTGCTATGCATATTTTTCCTTTGTTTTCAGAAATAAGATTTTTGTTTAGCTTTTTAAAAATTTTCTCATATTTTTTATGAGCATAATATTTCTCGAACACAATTATCCTTTACTCAGGGGAGAAGAGACACTTTCTGAAGGGATATTGGTGAATATGTGGACTATTTATGTGAACTTAATGCTCGCTATTACTTCAGTGCTGTTATCAACATTAAATAAATGCTAGAATTCCTTTATAAAATGGATCCTTATTAAACAAAATAAGGATTTTTCTTTTGTACAACTGTATACAGATACTAAAGAACACAGTTAAGATACGGATCTATGTGACCCCAAAGACTGTTATCTACTTCTGCTTCCCTTTAAATTGAAAGGGAAAGACATTTATACCAGAAAAGTTTAGACAATGTGTATAAGTAGGTGATTATTCCATATTTCAACATTATCAAAGTGATGGTATTTCCTGAATCCACTTCCCTCAATAGCTGAAAAGCAGGACTTAAGAGAATTGCTGGGTTTGGTGATGTAAGTCTGTAATCCTAGCAGATCTGGAGGTTGAGGCAAGAGGATCACAATTTCAAAGGTACCTTCAGCAACTTAGCAAGACCCTGAGCAACTTAGTGAGATCCTGTCTCAAAATAAAATACAAACATATATAAAAAGGGCTGGAGATGTTCTTAGTGGTTAATTGCCCCTGAGTTCAATCCCTGGCATTAAAAAAAATAAATAAAAAAAATCAACTTGATATCATTAATCATTAATATTTATTTATAATTTACTACTTGTTTTAAGTGTTCTACTTTAAACAAGTAGTAAATTATTTTATTGATTTATCTCACTGATTCTTCAAAATGCCTATAATATAGCTTGTGACTCTTTTAAAGAAAAAACATGATATTATAGAGAGAACTGATAATTTGATGGTGGCAGAGTCCAGCTAGAAGTGAGGTCTCTCTAATGACCACATATTTATCCCTTAAACAACATTGTGGTCCAGACTTTAATTCCACTTTTAACTATCATGATAGATCCTAGTTTTACTCATAACTTATCAAGTTTGGCAACTAAAGAGGCAGTTATTTTCCATCTAAGCACTCTACCTAATTTAATAATCATTTTCTAACATTCACATAGGTACAAATGTATGTGCATGTGGAATGGTAAAATGCATCCTTAATACATACTTTTAACTTTTAAAAATGCATATCAAAGAGTTCATCTCTTGTATAAGGAAAAAAAATTGTGACACTGGCCATTATAAGGTATTAAAAAATTCATGGCAACTTTTGAAAAAGGAGGAATGTTATTAACCTTGGTGTCTTGACCAAATTACAATTCGGGTAATTACATTTGTCTTCCCTAATCTCCTTTTCAACTTTCAATTGGGTAGTGTATTCTTAATGGAGTTCATTACCCAGCCTCCCTTAAGATTTAAAATAGGACTTATCTTCCAAGACTGGGTCCACTCTAAATTTATGTTCTCTAACTTCAATTGAACTGTCACTGAGACTCTTCAATTCTGTGTGTGTGTGATTCATTCTTTTCTTTCTTTTTTCTTTTTTTTTCTATTTCTATTTGCTTTCTCACCTTCACTCTTCCAAACCATTCCTTTCTGCTCTAGATCCAAGATACGCAATTTAGCTCAGCAATTACCTTTGAGCCTCCTGTGTGCCACACTCTCCCATGCTCTGACATACCATGGCCAAGGAGGTATTGTTCTCTACTTTCCATCAGTTTCCACTATAGAAAATGCTGCTCTTTCACAATAGGGTTCATGGATTCACCTATTCATTGAGAAAAGTGGAAGCCATCCAGGTTGCCCTTCTGCAGCCTCTTCTTTGTGAAAATGTCATACTGTGGCCACACCATTGCCTCCAAAACTCCCTCATTCTCTCATTTCTGCTTCCTTTCTTTCTGCCTGGTTTTGAAGGAGGGTATGTGTCTTCTTTCCTAAGTATCCTGTACTCTCGTTTCTTTCCTTCTCTACTGTTCTCTCTCACTCTTAACCCAACTGCATTCACTAACTACATTCCGTAAACATGTAAAAAAGTTTTTTTTTTTTTCTTAAAGGCGTAAACAAAGCAATGATGTGTCTTGGTGCTGCAGACAGTTATATTCTCCTTTCATTCTTTCACTCCCATATCCTGTTTCCATAGTTTTCATCAATTCCGTACAATATCATTTCGTTTCCTGCCATTCTGTGAAAACTGTTCTTCCAAAAAACTAGCCAATTAAAAAAAAAGCCAATTTCAAATTGCAACATCAATACCCTTTTCTTAGCATTCAAAAGTCTTATTTCTCTGTTGACTTTAATATTGTTGACTCTTCCTTATTTATAAACTCTGTGTACTTCCCAAACATTCTGCTCAATTGATTTTTCTCCTTCTGTCTTTGTGACTTTCTTGCTGATTTCTCTTCATTTCTAAAATTTTAATGTAAGGTCTTTCCAATGTTTTGTCTTTGGATTTCCATCCTTTATGAGATCTATTTATTAGTGTTTAATTTTAATTAACTAGCACAGTTGAAGAAAAATAAGGAGAAGCAAAGGAAAAAATGCACCTCTTGTGCACTATGTAGCAGTCACTGTACCTATTAACTTATATAAATAATTTTGTTCATTCATAAGAACAAAACCAAGAATGTTAGCAACAGTTTACAGATAAGACTATTAAGGCTGGGGCTTGCCTAGCCCATGTGAGGCACTGGGTTCAATCCTCAGCACCACATAAAAAAATAAGTAAATAAAACAAAGGATTTGTGGCCATGTACAACTAAAAATATTTTTTTTGAAAAAAGAATATTAAAGCTGAGTAAAACCTAAATCACGAGTTATATACCTGCTACTGTGTTTTCTTACTTAATTCATTCAACAGTCCTACAGTTAGATATCATTATTTCCATTATTTGTCATATTTTAGACATAAGATGATAAGTAAACCACCTAAGGTTTCATAGCTAATTTTATGATAGGTCCAAAGTATAGACATGAGTATATCCAAGTATAAAATTTATGTGGAATCCATTACATTTTTTTTAGAATGAAATTTACTTTATTTTATTTATTTCTTTTTTAAAATTTATTTATTTATTTTTATTTACTTATTGATTCATTGAACACAAATGGAGTAGAGCTATTGTTTCTCTGGTTGTACACAAAGTAGAGTCACACCATCTGTGCATTCATACATGTACACAGGGCAATGGTGTCTGTCACACATTCTGTTATTAATCTTCCCCACCCCCATGCATCACTCTCTCATCTACACTTTCAGCTATGAAGTATCTCAGGAATTGTCTTTCCACTTCTCTGATAACACTTTAGTCTTATTTATATAAGGTAACCTGCTATTATCACATATTTAACATAATTAAATAGGCTAAATTTTAAAATCTTCTGGAAAAACCTAATTCTGTATATGATATCACTGAATTTCTGTGTCTCTCACAAAGACTTGATTTTTACATCAATATTTGCATTTCTATCTTTCATTCTTTCCCCTGTCATTTCACTCAGGAACTCATGACCATTTATCATTGACACAAAAAGAGTTCAGTGATAGTGAGCAAGAATTAAGATTTGGGAATACTTAACTTAGTGGTTTTTAAAAATACACATAAGTGGTTTAAAAATACACTTATCACATTATAGTGTGATAAGCTGCTAAATTCCAATGATTCTTACAAATATCTTATGATTAAAACATTGTAAAGAAATATATTGCTGTATGAGTACTATAAGTTTGTGTTTCCAGGGGTCTTCATTCTCTGTACATGGAAGCAGGGAATTTTACGATAAATTGTGCTTCTGAAAAAATCCTTATGCGAAATCCTAACCCCCAGTGTGACAGTATGTAGCCTGGGTCCTCTGGAGGAGATGATGTTTCAATGAGGTCATGGGGGGATCTTAATCCAATAGGGCTATCAGGAGAGGAGAGCGTTCTTCTGTTTCTTTCTCTTTCTGTCTCTTTCTTTCGTCCATGTGAGGACATGGTAAGAAGGTGATTCACTGCAATCTTAGAATAGAGCCCTTTTAGCAGGGCATGGTGGTACACACTTGTAATCCTAGGAACTCAAAGACTGATGTAAGGGGATCTCAAATTGGAAGCCAGACTTGGTGGCTTAGTGAGATCTGTCTCAAAATAAAGGAAAAGGACTAGGAATACAGCTCAGTAGTAAAGCACCCCTGAGTTCTATCCCCAGTTCTTTAGGTAATGAATCAGCTGATACCTCGATCTTGGCCATGCCCATCTCCAGATCTGTGAGAAAATTAATTTCTATTGTTTGAACTATTTTGTCTGTGATATGGCATCATGAGTCAACTAATACACAAATGGATACATTTTTAGGGCATTAAATCCATTCAAAGACTATAGTTAAAGGGACTATATTTATAGCTAAAATCAGGAACAACCAGAGACATGCATCAATGACATAATTTTGTGTGGAGCTGTCTTTCAGTCTCAAGTGGCAACATTCTGTTTGAAACTCAGAAAAGAATATAGAGCCCAGTGCTTTCTATAACTGTTACTCAAAACAGAGCATGATAACTGCTATATTAAAGATTTAAGGAAAGTCCCAAAGCTCTAGCCCATATTCAACTTCAAGGGCCAAACACTCTTGAATAACACAAACTATTAACATGCACCTCATGCTTCCTCTGTGCCAGAGTTTTCACGAAAAATGTTATCTTCACAACTCCTCTGAGTTTGGAGTATTATCTCTATTGCATCCATCTTAAAAAACATGGTGGGTTAGATGTCTGGATAGACTAGGAGCCACAAACAATTATAGTCTAAAATGTACTATGTGTTTCAAAAAAGCTATGGAGCAAAGTGCTCTTTCAAGAAGGTGAAATATTGCTCATGCTAGAATGAGGGTGAAAGTTGGAGAGATAAGTGGAACCTGCTTGCTTTTGTACTTAGGCATTTGCACAGCAGTTGAACCTGTGCTTGGGATTTCATGTTCTCAGTTAATGCCCAAAATATACATCGGAAGTTAATCTTCTCAGTAGTCTGAGATCCAGAGAGACTACACTGTCAGGGTGAATTCATATTTAACCTGTCTGCTCTCCTTACGGAGTACTGCAAAAAAATTAGCTTTTCTGACTCCAAGTAGGAAGGGATGAATGGGGAATGTTGCCAAGGAGTTGAACCACAAGGTGTCCTGCATGGGAATTTGCTGCCTCAATTTGTGCTTTAATTCAAAAAAGCAAACTCAGATCTTCCTTAAAATCTGTCCTTTATATATCAATCTGTCACACACTCTATCTAAAAGAAGAGTAGCAAAACACTACAGGTGAAAGAAAAAAAAAGAAGGCTCCACAAACAAACTTCAGCAACCAACACATTTAAATACCAGAATTAAGCACAGAGATTTTGAAATGATTGATTATTATGTTTAATGACATAAAATCCAAACTTGAAATGTGTGCAGCAAGCAAGAACCAATAACAAATGATCAAGAATAGTTTTTTAAAATAAAAACCTGAATAATTAAAAAGGAAGCTACTGGACAATTTTAACACAAATTCATTATGGAATTTTTAACCCTGAAGATAGATTTAAAGAAAGAACACAACACAAAAGAAGAATATAATACGTATAATAGTGTTGATGCATGAAATGCAAAGTAAAAAGGATCAATATGCATCTAATTTTTGTCTTAGACATAGAGAAGAAAGAGAATGGGAGCCTGAAGCTATTTGAAGATATAAGTTTCATCTGGAGTTGATGAAAACAAGAGAACAATCAGAAAGCTCAAGCAGAATATAAAAAATACCCACCCATGTATATGCATGGTGAAAGTATAAAACACTCCACCAAAAGGGATCCTAAGAGCAAACAGAGAGAATCAGATTTCAATGGTGCAATGGTTAGATTGACAGTCTTTGTCAATATGCAGTACTGGAAACCAAAAGAAAGTGGGCTGTATCTTCAATGGGCTGAGAGAAAATACCTTTCAAACCAGTATTTTATGAACCTTGAACTTTTATTTTAATTACAAGATCAGTTTAACGAAAACTAAGAGATTTCCTCAGCACCTTCATAGTAAAATAAATTCTAAAGTATATATGCTGAATACAGAAGGAAAGAGATACAACATTCAAGAAATAATAAATACCACAGAACATAGAAAACATAAGAATTTTTTCAGTATCATATAATTATTAACTGTCAGCCATAAATTTGAACCCAGGAATATTGATCCCTAAGTCTCATGATGACGTCCTGTATTCCTCTGAATGGATGAATGGGCATAACAATTTGTTCATTTATTTGGAACATATTGAGCTTTGACCACGTGTTGTTTCAGGTGCTTAGGATACACCAGGGGACAAATTATATCAAGACTCCTACCCATGTGGAGCTTGTATTCAGGTAGGACAGGCAGACAACTTACAAAAACTGTAAATACCAGTAATGGTATCAAACACCCCTTAGTACTAGTGGAGGGTAAATGGAAAGAAAAGAAAAAAGAAAAGTGTGGAACAGGAAGGGGCATCAAAAAAGCTGGGGTTACAAAGGACTTAAAATCAGATTGCTACAGTGATGCAACCACATCAATATTCATAGCTGCTCAATTCACAATAGCTAGATTATGGAATCAACCTAGATGCCCTTCAGTAGATGAATGGATAAAGAAACTGTGGTATATATACACAATGGAATATTACTCAGCTATAAAGAAGAATAAAATTATGGCATTTGTAGGTAAATGGATGATGTTGGAGACTGTTATGCTGAGATCAGCCAATCCCCAAAATCCAAAGGCCGAATGGTCTCACTGATAAATGAATGATGATGCATAATGCCAGGGGGAAGGGTGGCAAGAAGGGAGGAAGGATAGATAGCATAGAGGGAAGGGAAGGGTGGGGTCAGGGTGTGGGGGGGTAAAATTAATAACAGAATGTGTGACAGATACCATTGCCCTGTGTACATGCATGAATGCACAGATGGTGTGACTCTACTTTGTGTACAACCAGTGAAACAATAGCTGTACTCCATTTGTGTTCAATGAATTAATAAGTAAATAAAAAAAAAAGCTGGGATTAGGATGAGCTGCCATAAGAAAAACATTCAGGTCAGCCCTCAAAGGCTAAGTTGAAATCTTTATTTTACTTATTCAATCAGTGTTTTAAACACACTTGGTGATTCATAATTATCCACTACCTCGGAATCAAAGTATAAAACCTCTGACTCACCTTAGAAATGTTATGCCAAAGGAAACTCAAAATGAATACAGATAGCCTCAAAAGGAATTCATTCCTAATTTCCAAGGGGAGATAATCATCGGTGTTTTCTGTGGGAAATTTCCCACTCCTACAGAGACTTGATCCCCACTCTGCTCTTTGTCACAAGGCTAGATAACCACAAATAAAACTGAAAGATTTATACAGAGTATCAAAGAAAATATATGGTTGCAAATATGTTTTGTGAAAAATATAAAATGAAAAGCTTATTTCAGTCTGTAAAAGGGTCTCTCTCCACATACGCAACTTTCAACAATTTTTACAAAGGATTTCTGTCAATGTGTTTATATATGTATGTGTGTACATAGGTGTGCATATGTGTGTATGTGTATATAATATTTATATAAATTAACATGGTAATAATATATACTGAATAAATGAATAAGTAGATCCAATCACCTGTGCCAGGGTCTGGAGAAAATAAGTTCCCAAAAATGTGCTCAGAGAGCTGGAGAAATGAGAAAAATCACTGATCTGAATATCAAGAATGTGGGAGAAAAGCTGGGTGCAGTGGTCCACACCTGTAATCTCAGCAACTCAGGAGGCTGAGGCAGGAGGATTACACATGTGAGGCCAACCTAGGCAACTTATCAAGACCTTGTCCCAAAATAAAAAAAATAAAATCTTTGGGAATATAGCTCAGTGTTTCTAAAGCATTCCTGAGTTCAGTCCTCAGTACCAGAAAACCAAAACAAAATAAAACAAAGAAATGCAGAGAGAAGAGGGAAAATTAATATTTAAGAGGGACTATGATGGCTGTGATCCATGCTTTCAGTCTTCTCATTGCAATAATTCTATTATTGTGGTATCCCCTGAGAAAACACACATACACACACACACACACACTCTCTCTCTCTCTCTCTCTCTCTCTCTCTCTCTCTCTCTTTTGGAAGATGCATTAGTAACAAATTACCGCTAATTGGGTATCTGAAAATAACAAAATTTATTCTCTCATAATTTTGGAAGCCTTAAGCCCTCAATGAAGGTCCCACTCCCTCCAGATGATCTAAGGGTGCATCTTTTCTTTCCTCTTTCATGGTCTGGTAGCGGTCGATAGCTCTTGACTTCCTCAGCTCAGAGCTAATTCACTCCAGTTCCTACCTCCACCTCTGGTCTCCCTCTGTGCACTATTGTCCTCTCATTTTTGTGTACTTTTATAAAAGCACTTGTCATAATATTACAGGCCTGCCTTGACAACCTAGGATGATTGCCACATCTCAAGATTTCAGTGGTCCTATAACTCAAGTCATCGCCATTGTTTCTAAAAATGGAACATCAATACATGCACTGAAAATATTTCAGAAAGTAAAATACAGAATAACATTGGGCTGTCTGAAAATATTGACTAATCTTTGTAATAATTGGTAATTTTTTTGAAAACAAAGATGTATCTTTTGAAGTCAACTTGATTTTTTTTCACTCCTGCCATAAATCCATTAGTTTCTTAGAAAATCCCATGGTTTTGTATACAATTAAATATTAAAGAAAATATCACTACGAAAGAAAATATCACTACAAAATGAAAAATCAGAGTAATATTTTGTTTGTTTGTTCTTGCCCAAAGGACAAAAATAATTTAAAAAGGAAAAGGACTGGAAAAAATTGACTCATCAGTTGAGACAATGGGACTGAAAAAGGAAACAATTTTATTAGAAAACAGAAACATTTATTCAAAATCAGAAGAAATAAAATAGAAAAATGTCCCTGAGAAAGGACAAAGAAAAAGTGAAATAGGTGTTTGAAAACCTGATGAATGTGTAGTCTATATCTCAGATCTTCTGGCACATTCTATTTCTCTCCTGATGCTCATATGTCTGGCTTCAGTGCTGGGTGTTGGAAAACTCTTTGCCACTCTGTACATTACAGGCCTCTGCACACCTCAAGGACAACCATCTATTACGTACCAATGGCAAGTTAAAATGGTCACTAGCAGGAACACAGAAGACCCTCTGCCAACATCTGCTTACAGCCAGCTACACTGCTCTGAGCTGATCATTTTCTTCACTCATAAAACTCACCTTTCAGGGCTGCACTGAGGCCGATTTTCCTCTCTAAGGAAGTTGTAATGTATTTGATTGAATCCCTTTCTGCTGAGAGTGACCAGTGTAGATTTATCTGTTCCCTCTCTTTCTTCCCCTGTGGAAGGTTGCAGAACTTTCTGTTTGAACTATAAAACTGGACTCCAGTCCTTTTGTTCTCTCTGTGTCTGAGCAATAAAGAAATATTCTATCTCAATTCAATAGCAAATTTAAAAAAGAAAAGCAAAGGAAAACTTGCTTATTTAAGTTATTATTTTATGCTATTTTTTATTTCTTTCGAAATAGATGGAAAAATCTCTGGCAGAAAATATACCATCCCAAAGGGTTGTTGGGCATGTTTAATGAAACCAGCACTGTTTGATCAATTGGTTTCTGCATAATTGAGAGGAAAAACTTTGCTATTCATCCCATCCAGGTTTTATGACACAACTCAAAAATACCATCATAAAAATAAATACTTTAAAATTATATAGCCAAATCCATAGCATCTTACTTCCTTGTCTGTATTCAATAAAGATTTAAATGACAAATGAAAAGCTTATTAGCCACTTTTCATTCTCATCTGAAATCCTTTGCTGGTTGTAAATTCGGTCAATGTGGCAGGGAAGAGTCTTAACGGAGATTGGCTCATCTTGAGACCACTATGTCAGAAGTAAACAACCAATTCTGTTCTACTAATGATTCCACAACTTGACTTTGATTTTTCCAATTTATATGTTATGTATGATTCTCACCTTTTCATTTGTCAGTCAGTGCTGAGGTAGAATTTGTTAATATGAAAATGTAAGATATTCAACAAATACCTTGGTGGCTGCAGAAAGTTAGGGTAACTTGATATTATATTTCTGAAAGAAATGTTTCTTTTGGGAGTTTGGATGAAGCATGTAAGAAGATGCTATGACCTTTGCAAGAAAAACCTAATCCAAATTTGAGGGGGTGTTATCTTAGGCTTGAAGCTCTTTGCAGATCTGCTTTAAATATTTAGCTATTTTGTTAGGTAATAAGAGTATTACAGCTCTAATCTCTGCTGTGATTTCAAAAGGAAGAAAGAAGTAGTGATCTGTTTACAGTACATATTAACTAAATGCATTCATTTGCATAATACCTCTTTAGGGATGGACTGCATTATTCAGAGATTTCTATATGTGGAACTGCAGGGATATTTTAGGCTTCAGTGACACTAAGGTCTTAACTTAAAGTCTATTAGATTAGCACGACAACCATTCCTGATTAAAAATTCCCATTAGTGGTAAGACAACTTCGAGAAGCACATTTCACCTTCTGGTGCCAGCAACAAGGGAGAATAAATATTCTTGTTTGTAAGTGAATTCCATATAGGAAAGATTGAGGTTGCTTTCAAAGGTATAAAAATAACACTTTTTGATGCTGGAGGAATTTAAATGTTCTAGAGAAAAAATATACCATCCAGAACCATACTTTCTGAATATTTAGATTCCAGATTTCTACGGGGAATCCAGGGGCAGTGATTTTAAAAATGCTGTTTTGGTGGCAGATTTCAATTTGGGCATGTTTATTAAAAGACGAAAGTGTTTATTCTTAATTACAAAATACCAGCCTTCCTTTCAATATATGTGGTAGATTAAATTATCATTTCGAAATGTTTTGACTCTTCCTTATGAAAGTCACCCTCCCTCCTTCCCCCATAATCATGCATGATCAGGTTGCTTTCACTGTTCTACCAGGGAGGATTTCACTCTCTAAGTCTCTGACTGCAACCCCACCACATCATCTGGTCTTGAGGCTAGAGAGATGTGTTCCCTCTCCAAGGGAAAGTTCAGCAGCTCCTGGTGGTTTTTCTGTCTCTCCTTCCAACAAGAACATGGCAATATTCCAGCCAGTTCCCTTTTTCCAGCCTGGACATGAAGCAGCTAGAGTTGCACTAGCATTTATTGCAAATGACAGTGACTTTTGTTTATTTACATGAGAAATAAGTAAACTTTTGTTGTTGAGACCATTGACATTTGTGGGATTATATGCGTGATGTGTGCTGTGTTTGCTATTGATGTTAATATAACAAGAATCTAGAGCAAGTTAAATTATGTAAGATTTTTAGAAACTTGAAATCATTATTCCAACTATCTAAAAACAAAGATAAATTATTTTTACTATAGAAGATAGAAAAGAGCAAAAAAATCTATACATATTTCTTTTTATCTCTCAAAGTTATATAATATTTGTTACTTTTTGGAAAGATTACATCTGTCTTTCACCATCTTTATCCATAAACCAAATCATTACAGTTTACATTTTCAAATACGGTACATTCAAAGAATGAATGCCTCAAGTAATTATCTACTATTCTTTTCTGCTCCTCTTTGTCTATGCCCTCCACTTTTCCTTTGAAATGCTTCATGTAGGCTGGGGTTGTGGCTCAGTGGTAGCGTGCTTGCCTAGCACACGCGAGGCCCTTGGTTTGATCCTCAGCACCACATAAAAATAAAATAAAGGTATTGTGTCCATCTACAAGTAAAAATACATATTGAAAAATGCTTCTTGCAAACAACTTTTGAATGCCCCCATCCTATGGAAATAATTCACTTAGATAATTTCATCTTCCTTTCCGTATGTAGTGAGAAACTTCTGTATTGTTTCTTGTTCCTCTCGACTTGTCCAAACCAAAAGCTTTAGAATAAGGGAAGTAATTCTATGGGCTTTAATTTGGAAATATTTAGTTTGGAAATATTCCTAAGAAGGTGCAGATTACCTGCAATTTGGTTACAGGTAGATACATTCTGTATAGAGAACTACACTAGTTTGGAGGATATATAAAATGAGATCAATCTTGATCCTGTGTTTTTTTTTTTTAATATTGTGCAGTCAAAAAGATGTTTAGTTGGCTTCCTCTTTAAGTATGTGGTCTATGAACCAGACAAATGTGTAATAAAATATAAAAACATTTCAAAATATAACTGAAGTTGTTTGACTAATGCTATCAAATATACTTTGCACTGTGTGGAAGAAAAATGAAAATATTTGCAAGAGAAAAATCTAAGCAGTGGGAGGGAGAACCATAATTATACTTAAGGCATAGTAAGGTCAAAGAGATAATTTGTACTATTTGCTAGTATTAATATCAGTATCTCTTACAAATGTTACCATAATTGAAAAGAGTGCAATTTTTTTGTATTTCACAAACTTTGTTTTGTTTTTTAATAGAAACTGAAATTTGTGCTATAGCAACTTTCTATCTATAACTGAGAGGGAGCAAAACATAGTTCTTACCTCATAGATGATAGGGCTGTCCCTATTACCTTGCATACAACCATGTGTGGCAAGTGTTAAACTCTCATTCTAGTTCATTACTATCCATTAGCCCAAGAGCATAATATTCCTTAAAATAACATTTAAATTATGAGCAAAAATGATGATGTTAGAGGTATAGAGCAAGCTTTTATATTTATTAAAGGATGAAGTTTTCTACCATGTCATAGTGACTATTCTGAGTTTTCAATTATCTACAATATGTGCCTATTTACTTGATGTATTTGGGTAAGTTTCTCTGCTCTTATTTATAGGATACCTATATTAAAAGAAAGACAGGTTCAAAACATCTAAACGATGTTGCTCCTAAGTGAAATAAAGTCTACTGTGAGAAAAAAATTAGAATTAATTATATTAGACCTAAAGAGAAATGAGAACTGAAAGGGGATATAAAATCAAAAGAAACAAGAAAGAAATGAGAAGATAAGGCAAAGAAGGAGAAAAGAAAATTTAAGCCATAAATGTCTTGGTAAGGAATTTAGAGTTTTCTAGTGAACGAAATGAAAAGCAATGGCCAAAATGTTGAACAGATGCCTAATTCTGAGAACATAGATTAAAGAAACTTAGATAAATTTCAAATGAAATAAACCAAAGTGGGTGTGAATGTGGCCAAACTAGAGAGAAGGAGATGAAACCAAGAAACCACATGCCCCTCTTCTCCCTACAAGTCCAGTCTTTGAGGGCATGCTCTGTGGAAGAGCAGGAGGGCTGCGTAAAACCCCAGCATGATTCTCTGTAATCTGAAATCTTTAAGCAATGCATTGCAGTGTCATGGAATTTAAGCAGAAGTTTTTTGAGGAAAAATTATAGTCAATGGGTCTGACTAAGTTTCAGAAGACATTTTAGTGAAGTTCCTGAAAAGGGGCAATTGAACACACTCATATTGTGCCTTCATCACACACACACACACACACACACACACACACACACTCTTGGGGTGGGGAATCTGGGACACAGAGTCCATTTGTCCTTGTTCAATCTGAGAAGAAAAAACCCCACAATTCTCTCACTTCTGCTTCTAGCTGTATTCTACTGCCCATTTTCAGGTGTGGAGTGTAAACAGGAAGGAATGTGTTGAAAACCTTGGTGACATGATAAAAGGTGAACATTTTACCGGGCATGGAATAGGCAGTGACCAGTCAAGATGGACAGTGTTCAAATTACCTGGAAGAACTGTACTAGTGCCTCTAGGCTGACAATCTCTTTTGAACACTGTCAACAAGACCATTGAACTGGAAATTGGCACAGTGAGAAGCTGGAAGAAATTCATCAGCATGGCTCCAGGGTTCTTAGGTAATTTGTCTTCACATTTTCTTCTCAATTCTGGAGGAAAAACACCTTTGACTCCTTTGTCATTAGCCTTCTGTCTCTTTCGAATCAAAATGGTAGTTGGTATGAAAGGGAGTAATCTAGTCATTCATTTGCCTGTGTGATTATACCTGATCCAGGTGCAGTTTATCTAGGGGCCCAATCTCGGGAATTTCAGAAACCAATCTGTAAGAACCTCAATAAGGGGAGGAGTCGGCAACTTTCCAGAGTGACCTTCCAAATCCAAGGCTGTCCTGCTGAGGCCAGAATGCTTCTCTCCTGGAAGGCAGTACATATTAAGGTCATGAGAATGGTCCAGGAAACCAGAATGTCTGGTCTTGACCTTGCCAATCTATGTGACCTTGGCAAGCTCCTTAAATGACCCATGCTCTCACTTTCTCAATGTCCAGTGAGAAATTCTGTACTATCTATTCCTTTTTTTTAAAAAAAAAGAGAATTAGTTAACATGTAGGTGTAATGTAAACATATTGAAAAGTACCTAGCATTCATCAAGCACAAGTATATAGTAATTTCTATTATTTTAATAATAGGGTGACAGAGTTTATTTTCTTGGTGTTTTGCCCATCATTGCTCGTTTTCTGCTATTCTTGCATGTGGATAAGCCACCTACAACTCCTTTCATTGGATAACCTTGGCATCAACTCTTCTAGCTTTTAGATGAACGACAGAAGACAGATGTCCTATTTAAACATCCCCCAGAAAAGGGCATTTGATAGAAAGAGGATCCACAGGAGAGGTCCCAGTTCTGGGACATTCTGGAGAGAGAAAGCACAAAAATTCTAGAGATGAAGCTGAGTATTGTTGAGATTGTGTCAGTGTGAGGGTTTATGATTCTAAATGAAAACGAATTGCACTTAGAATAAGGAAAATTATAAAAAATGGTGTTTAGTTTAGAAATTGCAAAACATAATGACATCAGTGTAGAAACTCATATCTATGTTTATTATATTATGATTTAAAGAATTATGTCATGATGTTTTTAACATAGGACTGTTAATAAAACACAGCCTTTCATGAGTGTTTGATTTCTTATTCATAACACTTCTCATGAAATGAGAGCACTTACTACGTTGGTCTTTATTTTGCCAGGGTGTTCCAGATTTCCATCTAAAAGCACACAGCACCCAGGGTGACCTGCTCTGCTACTTCTTTGAGAGACCGGTTTCTCACTTTGGCAGGAAATATAGCCAAGTCCATATGACACTGAAATATATTTCAAGAAAGTTATTTTTAAAAAGGGGAAGCATATGACTTGGGAAAATTTTCTCTTTCTAAGATGCTGCTCCTTGTTCTCCTTACAAGTCTACATTGCTGGTTATTTTTGTTCTCCTTCCTTGGTTTCTTTTCTTCTGTTTTCTACTTAATATAGATGTTAATTTTAGATAGCTTAGTTCTGTCCTCTTAAACACTTCCTGTATGTTATCTCATCCAATGATGGTCCTACCCTTGTTTTCTTATAAAATAGTCAGATGCTTTTCCAAGACTTTTAAATGTCAGAACAACTTTGAATAATTTTTCTGAGAAACAGAAGATGCTTCAAAATCTATACAATAGAGACCTCAATAATTGAGGAAAATCCTAATCCCAGAAGTAGAATGAGAAAATTCAGATGACTTTCTTTATCAAAAACCTTTTGAAATATTTTTCCTATTTTTAAAGTTGAATTTAAATGATTGATTAGGGATTTTTGAATTCTCTAACTAAAGCAGTTTATTTAAAAAAGCATAATCTGTGATTAGTGGAACTACTAATGTGTTTAACTATCTGGACCTCCTAATCTGCAAGAATAACCAGAAATATTTCGAGTAAAGAAAAGAAAATGAGAATTTTCTTACAAACAAATAGAAAACTGTAAAAGTTAGGAGACAGTATGGAAAAACTTTGCAGAACTGCAAAAGAGAGCCAAAGGTAAGCTCAGAAGCTTCATGTTGGTAAGCAAACTGTTTCTTTGAATTTGCCCCAACTTTGTGGGATGAAACATCAAGAGCAGTTTGGAGGGGGAGGTGACACATTGCTTCAAATTGATCCAAAGTCTGGGAAGACATATACATGCCATCCCTTAGCTTTTTCTTGACAGCTAAGCAGGATGAAGAGCTAGAAGAAAGCATCATACTTGAGGATGAAAATAAGGCCAGAGAACAAACTTTCCTTGCAGATTGTTCTGAGGCCCCAGACATGCACTAGCCCATGGAAGTATATAACTGCATAGCAGGATCCAAAGTAATTTAGAGAAGACTCTCAGACTTAAAATCTGTGGATGCACCAAATTCAGCATCAAGTATGAACATTTCTAAATATATTCAATTACATCTGGGCATATTTCTTAAGTATCATGGTAGAAGCATATGAGTGTTTTTATCACTGCCAAATATTTTTCAACCAGAATAAATTGTTTTGTTCTCGGGCAAGCATTCCAAGGCTCTAAATAACTTCCCCAAACATGCTAGCTCTACATAGGCAAGCATTTAAACAAAACAAGTTGATTATCACATGTATGCTCCAATAATGAAGCACACACCAACAATATCAGTGGACCAGAACGGTAAACTGAAATAGATTCAGTGAAGATAAATAAGGAAGAACAGGGCTTTTATTCTGGCCTTATTTTACTAAATCTCTCTGACTCATGATCTTAATATTCTTTCCTCTTCTAAATTGCAACCAGTAGAATATGTATAATCTGAGGCATACAGATAAGAGAATCCCAATGTAAACCAGCTGCAAAATATATTTTTGAGAATTACTGAGGAGAAAGTTCAATCCCCAATCATTAATCACCTAAGAAACTGTGCAAATAACCATTTCATTATAAATATGAATCAGGCAGAATTAGGGTATATATATATATGTATATATATATATGCACACAAATATTTATGTGTATATATATATATATATACACATGCGTGTGTATGTGTGTCTATGTATAATCTACACACCCACGTATAAATTTCATTAATTCACATATATTAAAGTTTTCTAGGTACAATATTATGTTTTTAAGGGTAAGAATGTAGCTTTCATAAGATCTAGCACACTATTAAAGAGGAGATTTGACTTAAATGTGAACACCTGGAATACAGAGCAAAATGTAGATAATATAAGAAGCTTTATAATTAACTGAGGGAGATGTGGATTTGGGAATCATATCCACATGATTACCATCAGAAACAATTGAGATAGTCATACCATCATTTATAATAAAATTACAATATCAATTATCAAATGTCTACTACATCCCATGTAGTGCTCTGTATGTTGTTACTATTTCTCCCAATTCTCTAAAGTAGGTAGTATCACTCATTCTGCTCCTCCAATTATTAGTGGGAAGAGCTAAGAAATATAGAAAACTTGTTAAAATTCACACAGTAGGTGAGAGACAGAAATTCGAATACATGTCTAGATCCAAATTGGAATTCTTTCGCTACTTCTGTTTGCTTCTTTCTCAAGGTGAATTGTTTTGCAAGGTAAAGCAATAAGACAAGAAGCATAAGAGCCATTTGTATTTAGGTTATAAAGTTGTTTCAACTTTAGGGGAGATGGAGAAGGGGCAACATAGAGTAAAAGCCTAGTAAGAGAAATGAGATAAGAATCACACATTTTGTGCATCGTTTCATGACAAGAAGGAGGAAGCTACTTCAGGGAGTAAAGTGAATAATCACAGAAGATATGAAGGGTATAGATGAAGTGAGGGTAAGGGCAATGCCTGTGGTACAATGTACATTTATTTCATTGGCAAGGGGAGACACATTTCAAGACACATTAATGCAATTACTGTCAAAATAGTCATCCCTAAATGACCTTATGTGTTATCATAAGACCTTTAGAAACCTGTGGACGCATTATCATTTTCCAGGAAGGTTCTTAGTGGTACACATGCCAATTTTAACCTTTCCTAATAGAACAAGCCAGGAAAAGACAGACTACAACAGAGTACGAACAATGTGATGCTGAAATTTTGAGTGTGATGGCATTTAAAGGCAGAGAAACATCAATGAACACTTTTTCATCTTGAATAGTGTGTTTCATCATTCTCAAGAAAGAAACATAAAGCCCTAATAAATTCCCCAATAAGGCTAGGTTTACACCAGCTAACTTATTCATAAAATGGTCTGTTTTGAAATGTGTACTTCAATAAAATTAGATGCACACACACAGGCATACACACAAAGTTTAAAAGTTATGTTAAATCTGGAAGTTTCAGTAATATTCCAGATACCTGTGTTTGATCAGAAGCTGAGGTTGTGCTGAAATTATGGCTGCTTTGTAGCATCAGTTTGGCACTCGTGTCTCATTTTTCAGAGTGTGGACCCAAACAACAGAGGGATTTTTAACAATGGTAGCAACAACGCAGTCTTGAAGACAGAGCTGGCTGAACTTTCTGCTCTGTTATTTACTGCCTAGTGAGTATGGGAAGCAACTTGATCTATCACTCAGTTGCTTCGTCTATAAAATGGAGATGGTAAAAATGATATTGGAATGAAATTTGATGGCATTATTTGTGAAAAGTTATATAAATTGGGGGTTACTTAAGAACACAAGCTTTTATTACAAATTCTGCATACCAGTTTCTTTCTATTTTTTTGGGGGAAATCACTGTTTATATAAGCAAACCATAGTTTTAGAGTGAATATTTGAAAAACAAGCCCAACTATGAGAAAGTCCTTTTCAATGCATTAATTTTATTTTGCTTATGTAGTAGCTAAAATCTCCAGCAAAGGAAAAAAAATAGGTCAGTTGGATAACATAGATTTTTATTAAAGCAATAACACATTATAGGAAAAAAACTTTAGGGTTAGGGGATCATTTTTCATTCTCAATCGAATTTTAATTTAAGAGCTTGTGTTAGTTTTTGATTGTTTTTTTAGAATCAGCTACTCAAACAGTAAGACTAAAACTGGCACAGGAGCCAAATTTATAAGTAGAGGATAATTGAATATGATTTTCTTCTAAACTATGCATGAATTAAATCAAGTCTTACAAAAAATCACTCCAATCAATGTTTCTTTCTTACTTAAAAGAAAGAAAGAAGTCCTTGCAAAGTGAATTTTAAAATTTCCTGTTGGGCTTCCATGCTTGAGTTGCTGTTGAATATTTCTCCCCTGTGAAATGTAGATGGGAAATTGTTTGACTTTCTATAGTACCTTAATGAAGTCAGTACACTTAACCATTGTATTTTACAGATTAGATGAGTCTTCATCCTTGCATTCTCTTTTCCTTCAGCAACTTAATATTGTGGTTGACCTGCATACTTGCAATTAAAAAGTGGCTTATGACAAATGTGCCATAAATGAGACACTTACCCCTCGGCAACTGGGTGACCTGATGAAATAATGATACAACCTCAAATGGTATGATATTTTCAATAATTACTCCTGTTTTTCTTTCAAAAGATGTTAAACATGCAATTGCGTTTGATATTCCAGGGAAAGTGCTACCTGGAACAGAAGAAGGTTGAAACAATGTTAATGCGCTCTGCAATTTCATGATGTAAGTAAAAAAGTATACCCTTCTTTATCTATGTCCCCAAATTCCTTTGTGGGTTGCCCATTTAGGTTTCATAGCTTCTTAAGGTAAAGAGTTCCTCTCAATAAATTTTATTTCCTCTATACTTTGGAACTGCACTGAACTCTAAAGTAGTGATTCTTCCTAATGGGAATCACATAGCAAATAGCAGTACTGACCTGAGTCAGTAATTGGGGATTATGTGAACTCTGCCTTCAGTGTACTTCATATGCCATAAGATTCCAAGTTTTGTGGCCTTCTTCTTCAAGCACTAAAATTTCTTGTAACCTCTGTTTCTGACTCCTTGTCACTGTCTGTATCTCTCTCTCATTCCCTTCGCTCTCTCTCTCTCTCTCTCTCTCTCTCTTTCTTTCTCTCTTTCTCTTTTTGCAGTCAGATCACAAGTAAAATTTATTCCAGACTGCAAACCATAATTACACATCTCTACCTCTGCCAGTCATAAAATTGGATAATTGACTGTCTTAGCTCATAAGCAGCTAACAGCAATAAGGACACATATATGTGAACAGGTACAAGGCAGTCAGAAAGAAGATGTTCTGAGAGCTGGAATGTGCAGTTCTATTATGACCCAGAAAGAATGGAATCAACTCATCTTTAGAGTAAATTCATGTCTGTATCCTAAGAGGAATTTTCACTGTAGTGATGCAGCCATATCAATGTTTATAGCAACCCAATTTTTATAGCATGATTGTTTATAGCAATCATTATAGCTAGATTGCGGAACCAACCTAGTTGTCCCTAAATAGATGAATGGATAAAGAAACTGTGGTATATATACACAATGGAATATTATTCAACCATAAAGAATAATAAAATTATGACATTTGCAGGTAAATGGATGGAATTGGAGAAGATCATGTTAAGTGAAATAAGCCAATCCCAAAAAACCAAAAGCCGAATGATTTCTCTTACAAGTGGTTGATGACACATAGTGGAGGTGGGGGTAAGTATGGGAAGAATGGAGAAGGGATGGATTGTATAGAGGAAAATGAGGGGAGGGGAGAGTGTGGGGAAGGAAAGATAATAGAATGAGACAAACATCTTTACCCTATATATATGCATGAATAGGCAAATTGTATAATTCTACTTTGTGTACAACCAGAAAAATGATAGTTGTACTCCATTTGTGTACAATGAACTAAAATAAAATAAAAAAGAGAAATTTTCCAATAACCAAATTCTTTGTCATCAATAAAATTAATAAATATGACTAATAAGTTTTAAAGGGTATAAAAATGAACTTTCTACCCTGAGCCAATCCGAGAAGACTGAGAGAAGGAGACGTGATAAGGGGTCTAAGTGCCAAGCACTCAGAAGGAAGGACAAAGTTCAGATCTGCTTTCAGAGTCTGGTTCTGGATTTTGACCCTAAAAAGTAGGTGTGTTGTCTAAAGATGCAGAGAGGTTGGGCAATTCTGGAAATGCTCTACAAAATGTTTCCAGTTTTAAAGAGGGAATAGATCACAGGAGTTAAAAATTAAAGAAGTAGAATTGGGGAAGAAATAGGCTATCCAATTTCCATAATAATTATGATTCTTTAATCAGTGGCAAATCTTGGTTATTGTAATATTAGAGTCTAACTAGGACACTACCAGAGAAAAAGGGAATATATTAACAATTAAATCAGGACAACGCAGTAGGCCTCTCTTTTCTATACTTTTGCTTTCTGTGGTTTCCATCACCAGTGGCCAACTGTGGTCTGAAAATAATAATTTTCTTTGACTTTTTTCAAGAGAAGGAAATAATGTTCTTGTAACTTTCATTTTAACATATCGTTATAATTGTTCTATTGTTAGCTATTTTGGCTAATCTCTTACTGTGTCTCATCTCTAGGTTAAATTTTATCAAAGGTATGTATGTATCATGCACACACACATTCCTGGACACATAGGGTCCGGTAGTGTCCGAGGTTTCAGGCACCCACTAGGGCCTTGGAACGCATCATAATTAGATAAGGAGAGAACTAGTACAATAATACAGAGGAAATGACCTGTGAGGAAGTGGTATATGCAGCCACCCTAAAAAACTTCAAGTCCAAGTCCAGGCCTGATGTGAAGTCACCTGCATTGGCTTTTCCTGTTCTTCTTCCTGCCTCCCCTAAGGAATGACAAGGCTGTCTCTATCCTGAGCACACCTCTGTCCTGGGGGAACCATCCAGATAGAACTGCCACAGTTGGCTGCCCTGTGCTCTTCTTCACAAGTTGTCCCCATATACGGAATTCTCTACATGTTCTAATAACAGTAATTCATGTTTTATATTTAATTAACCATATTGAAATATAAAGTGTTAGACCTACAGATTTTCATGAGAAGGAGTAGCTCAGGAGCTGTTATGTGGCACTGAATAAGAAGGGCTGCTATTCCAATTCAAATGTCCATGTATATCTGGTTATTTATTTTCCTTGTTACAGATTATCTCAGCATGTCCATGATGCCTTCCGTTAGAATATTCTATGCAACTTTACTGAAAACCAAGTTCCTAAGCCATATACAGATTCTCTGAGTCAAAATCTCTGGATAAAAGTATCAGTATCTCTTTTTTTCTACCAAAGCAATCCTGATAGCTTTAAAGACAGATGGATATAGAAAGGTTTTGCTAAATTTTTCATTGTAGCCAAACAATGCCAGCAAGAGGTCAGAGGTCAAACACCAGGGGTTTGTCGTTAATAGTAGGTTTCCTCATCAAGAAGGACCTTGGTTAAGGTTAAGGTTTCCTAGTTACTGAAGCAAAAGACTTGGTGGAATGAGGGAAACTCATTAGGAGCAAAACCAATCATTAGCTGATCAATAGGCTTGATCCTGTTTGTCTCTGGACAATGCAGTAGGCTGGGCAAGGATGGCCCTTATCTTTCCCAGGATGGAGGTGGATCAGATACTGTTTCTGAAGGAAACAAATGCCTCTGATGAGCAAACTGGGGTAGTGTCCTGTGGTTTGGACACTTCTTGCAATTCTTTCCTCTAAGCATCTTCACTTCTGATGCCAGAGGCCTTATCTACCTTCAGATATCTGAAACAATGATGATAATACTTGCCTTTTGTTTCTTCTTAGTCCTATAACAACATCTCATTAATTTATTTTTTCTAATGTTTCTAAAATCTAGTTTCCTCTAATGCCCACTTTTCCACCAAGACTCAGAACTATATTAACATACATATATAATTTTATAAATTCTATTCTGCTCTCTTTGCCTCCACTCTCACTCCCCATCTCAATAGATCACATTGACCATATTAATAATACTGTACAAAATATTCAGGGTCACATGCCAAATCTAACTCACATTCCTCAGACCTGATCCATAATCAATGTTAATATTAGAACCAAGAACTGAGACTGACAACTGAGTTGTGCTGGAATGAGTCATTTTAAGAATATAAAGAGTGTAACACTTTCTGTTAAAGAAAATATCCCCACAAATATCTTATTTTTCTTAGGAGAAACAGAAATCATTGACCAATTCCCTAAAGGCACTGAAGAATAGTGTTCCTCAGGATGATGTGTGAATAGATCCATTTTCCAGGGGAAGGGAGCTATATAGTTCACTTTATGTTTGGAAGTTGAATAAGTAAAGGACTTCACTGTTTTTGAGATCTCAGAAGAAAATAAAAGAAAGCTATTCTAGAATATGGCATTTAGAGACAGAGACTCTATACAGCAGCTGTGGGGCCAGCAGAACCCTTGGAAGCGTAGCAACCCAGGGCCCATACATTACAATAGGCAACCCCAGAGGCCAAGAATGAGGCAATTTGACTGAACTTAGCTTTGAAGGAATATGGTACCTGTATTCAGAGACAGGATCTGGTTATTTGTTCTGGCAGATGATCAGCAGAACATTATCATAGCAATGCCCACTACTTCCTGTTCCACACTGTAGATCCCCATTTGTGGCTCTGGTTTTCGGCAGTGAGAACTTGACCTGGTCTAGAGAGTTGGGATTCATTATTAAAGACTTGTTTGAATTATCATCATTATTCTCTTAGAGTTCCCTACTTCTTTCTATAAAATGTAACTATGTGAAATTGCTAATACTCAACAAAACTTGTCTTACCAAACTATTTACCAAATTCCTTTTCCAGAAGGTTCTGCTTAAAAATCATTCCCCATGATATGTTATCTAATATACATACTAATGAGAATTCATAGCATATTACATAAGGAAAAAGCCAACATTTACCAAAAAAATTCAAAATAATATTCTTTTAGCAATTTGACCTATGGGTATAATAAATAGGTAAACTACATTTAGTTACTTAAAGTTAGGGTTGGACTGGGAATGTAGCTCAGTAGTAGAATGCTTATCCATCATGTATGAAGTCCTGGGTTTGATGCCCAGTACTGCAAAATAAATAAATAAGTAAATAAAGTTTGGGTTTATTTGCATATTCGTATGACATACTTACAGAAGCTTTTAAATATCCAATAGTGTAGTTATTAAAACTGAAATATCTAAAATTGTGTCTGATATACATGTGGTATATCACATAATCATGTTGCATTAGGGTTCTACAGAAGCATATAAGAGGAGATTTATTATGGGAACTGGCTTACACAATGTGCAGGTTGAGAAGTACCCAGATACTCCAACTGCAAGCTAGAGAACCAGGAAAGCAGGTGATGTGATTCATTCTAAGTTTGAAAGCCTGAGAAACAAGGGAGACACTCTCTATAACTTGCATTTGGAGTCAAGTGTAAGGGGAAACACAATCAGAACTCTGCTTTAAGAAGGTGCCACAAGAAAGGTAAACAATATCTCTTAGACCTCTTTAAACTTTCACACTGCATTTTCAATGATTCTGTGTTTTGGCAGACTCTATTGAAGAGTTAGACTAAGGAAACTCTAGCTGCTTGAGGTTTCCTGGGTGCTACTGAGTAAGTTCTAGAGCAGACGCAGGAGTGTGACTGTTTCCTTTAGGGAGAATGGCTGGAAAGATGTTTCAAAGCAAAATAGAGGCTGGTGACTGCTAATATATGAAGAAGGTGGGAAAGAAAAAATTAAGAGGGTTTGAGTTTTTTCCACTATAATTTATCATTATGGAGAATTCGAGATATGTAAGAAATGGAATCTAGGAAGGCACATTTTGAAATTTCAAATTTAGATATGTTAATGTTTAGATGCTGGCAAGACGTGTTTAAGAAACCTTACAAAATAGGCTTGTCTCTGAATCTAACATGTGCACACAAGTTAACATGATATCATTGTGAAGAACATGCAGAACACAGAGGAGGGGGCCCTTCATCTTAGAGAAACAATGCAGATGAGGGATAAACCTGATAATGAATCAGGTGCCAGGAAGCAAGTTGTTAAATCTCAGTGAGAACCAGAATCCCAAACTCAATCTGTATGTATCATTGGCAGACATGGTACAAAAAAGCAAATGAGGTGAATGTTAATGTATAACTATGAAAGGGATTTTGAAGGCATTATTCCCATGAGGTCCTTTTTGAAGTCATACTCTCTGTCCCAGTATGTATCTTCTGTTCTTAAAGAGTAATTACCAGAATTCTGCTGGAAAAAGTTCAAATATTAGAGCAATTACAGAGAAGATTGCTGAGTTAGGTGGATACTTGAATTAGGTTATTTAAAAAGACCACAACAAAGTTTTATGGTTTTAGAAATTCTTAGTAATGTGATGAGCCAGATTCCACTCTTCTGATAATAAGAAATTCCTGTTAGAAAGGAAAGTAGATGTCCAATTTATCCAGATGCATTGATTGATTATTTACAGAGTAAAGGATAATTTTAATTTATTGATGATGAAAAGGAAAAATTGCATTAGAATACAGTGTATATTAAATGGACATACATAGTTTAAAATGAGTGGAAGTTAGCAATGTGATATTATTATTATCATCTTGGTTGGATTATATATCCAGGACCCTCCAATGTAAAGGTTC
This sequence comes from Glaucomys volans, assembly GCA_020662805.1. NCBI lineage: Eukaryota > Metazoa > Chordata > Mammalia > Rodentia > Sciuridae > Glaucomys > Glaucomys volans. The sequence continues at coordinate 123,564 of JAJEJO010053636.1, forward strand.
ACATGTCCTAGTATTACTTAAAATGATCTCACATTGTGAGACTAGAACATTTTATTTTAGGGACAACATAGTAGACAATTGGTTACCCTATTTATTAATTATAAAACCAGAAAATGGAGGAAAATAATCAGTGCGTGTATACTTTTACAATTTTATGGAATCTAAATTGTATTCTGCCTAATGTTCTTGATGCTTCCAGAACATTATTGCAATTTATTCTGAGGACTTTCAAATAGGAAGGAGAAGCATCTTAGAGATGAATCAATAATACAGAGGCACATAATCAGCTTTCAATATATTCTGTCTACCTGTAATTAACACCATCAATATGTTTATTTTTGTTTATGCATACACAAAATCTAAAAGCAAAGGATGGAAGAAGTGGTATTTTAATATAAGAATTCTTTTGGAAGTATTGTAGAATTTTTCTTAGGATTTTCTTCAGTTTTCTTGCTGTAATCTTGTGATACCTGTTTTTGGAATGAATTCTCCTTTAAAAGTGGAAGATTTACACATGTTGTTTTTCTTTAAAACATCCATATTACTAAACATCCATATTGTACTAATGTACAATAATGGACTTAGTGGATGATGTCAACAAGATGGTGGAATAGAAAGCCCTCGCCCACTTCCTCCACAAACATACCATGTTAGTAACACATTTATGAACAAATTCCCTTTTTGAGAAATTCAGAAAGTAATTTAAAGGCTCCTGCACCCAGGCTTAAGCAAAACCAGATTCATCAATGTGGTTAAGACGAATTGGGATTCCTTCTTATCATAATCACTATCCCCAGCACAGTGTCGGATGATCAGGAGGAGACCTCCTAACTAAGACTGTTCACAGGGGAGGAAGGGTGTTGGTTTATAAGTACAGCACACCAGATTCTCAGAGGGATACCCTCAGAGGAATGGCTTCTGGTTGCTAATCTTAGCACTCTGAGGTAACCTGCGTAATCTAGGGGGACAATCAGTGCAACTAAGGAACAGCTTGGGCTGGCCAACAACATGGGTCCTCCCATCTTCAGCAGAGTCTGAGCAAAAAACACAAACAAAACAACAACAACAACAACCACAATAACAAAACAACAAAACACCACAGCTTTCTGCTCCTTCCTGGAGAGGAAATGATTGGTGGAGACCCCCAGTATTTCTCATTGTGCTGGTTTGCAGAGGTCTCCTCCTCAGTGAAGCCAGTCCTCGAAGACTGTGAGAGAGAGGGGACTGCTTTGTCTAATGTACAGACACTAACATAGAGAGTCAAGGAAAATGAAGAATCAGGCACAGGTTTTCAAATGGGAGAAATGTGTAAAGCTCCAGAAACAGACTCTAATGAAATTATTTGTATGATTTATCTGAAGAGGATTAAATATGACTCTGATAAAGATGCTCACAATATGAGAATTTCAGCATATTTAAATACAGATAGAGATAACACCAAAATCATGGAGATGAAGAACACAGTAGTGAACTGAGATATTTATTAAGGGGGTTCAATAGCAGATGAATCAATAAGAAAGAATCAATAACCTTGAAGACAGGTCATTGGCAGCAAACCCTGTAGAGAAATATGAATGAAAATGGGTGGAGATGCAACAATCAAATGAAATAATATTTATATTATGGGAGTTCAAAAGGAGACCCTATGGACCTAACAGACATATTCTACCCAAGATGAGAATAATATGTGTACATTTTAAGTGCACATAGAACTTTCTCCAGGATAGATGAGATGTAGGTCATGAACAAATCAACAAGTATCAGAAGACTGAAATCATACTTAGTATCTTTTCTGACCATAATGGAATGAAATGAGAAATTGATAGCAGAAAAAAAATCCTAGAGAATTACAAATATGTGGAAATAACATACTATTGAAGAACAACTGGGTAAAAATTGTCAAAAAAAGAAAACTAGAAAATACCTTGAGACAGAACAAAACATACTAAAATTTATGGGATGCAGAAAAGGCAGCACTAAATTTATCAATAAGCACTTACATTAAATGCTTGTTAAGAAAGTTTTCAAATTAGTAGTCAAACATTTCACCTTAAGAAGATTGGTGGGAAAAAAGAGTAACTCAAACAGAAAGTTAACAGATGAAAAAAAAAAAAAAGCAAAGATTGAAAGAGAAGTTATTGAAATTGAAAATAGAAAAACAATAGGAAAAAAGCAACCAAACTAATAGTTGGTTTTAGAATACAGTAATAATACTGACGGACCTTCAGCTAGAGTAGGAGGAAAAAAAATAAAATCAGAAAGTGAAGTACACATATTTCAGAAATAAGAGGGGTAATAAGAGATTACTATGAATAATTATATGCCAACACATTGGATAACCTGGAAAAAATGGATGTATTTCTAGAAACACAAACCTACCAAGACCATTATGAAGAAATAGAAAGTCTGAACAGACCTGTACCTAATATAAAATTGAGCGAGTAATCAACAACTTACCAACTAAGAAACTTGCAGGTTCAGATGGCTTCATTGGTGAATTCTAATAAGCTTTGGAAAACAAATTAATTCCAAGGCTTCTCAAGATCTTCAAAAAATTGAAAAGGAGGGAACACTTCTGTATTTGCAAACTTTGCATTTTTACAATGAAATACACTGGGCAACTAACCTATGGATGGAAAAGCTTTATTTAATTCAGGATATTGGAGGATCAAAGTCCAAGATCATGTGAGGTTACATGTATTTGGTCTTTGGTGAGAGCAGCTGACGGCAGTACCTCATGGTGTGGGTGTATGCACATAGAAGCAAATAGTCACATCTTGAATTGGAGAAGAGACAGACAGACACGAGGGTTTGAGAACAATCCCCTTTGAGAACAAGCCCCAATGACCCAAAGACCCTCATCTCTTAAAAGAACTTCATAGTACTTTATTTCTGAAAAGCAAGCCTTCCTGTGTGAACCTTTGGGGAGGCACTAGATATTTGAAGCATACCAACTTCCAAATCCATTTGACAAAGTCAGTACCCTGACACCAAAACCAGGAAAAGCACCACAAGAAAGAGAACTGCAGGAAAATATCCCTGATGAATATGGATGCATAAATCCTCAAAAAGTACTAACAAATCAAATCTAACAACACACTAAAAAGATCATACAGCATTATTAGTGGAATTTATCCCTGATATGAAAGGATATTTAAACACAATAGTCAATCAATGTGTTATGCCACATTATCAGAATAAAGGGGAAACACACATGATTTCAAAAGATTCAAAGAAAAAATTGAACTCCTTTTCATCATAAAAATCTTCAACTGATTAGAAATGTAAAGAAAGTGCTTCAACATAATACAGACCATATGTGGCCAGCTCATTGTTTACATCATATTCAACAGTGAAAAAACAACTTTTTAAAAAATTTTCTTAGTTGGCAATGGACCTTTATTTATATGTGGTGCTGAGAATCGCACCAAGAACCCAGTGCCTTGCACGTGCTAGGCAAGCACTCTGCCACTGAGCCACAACCCCAGCCCCCTCAATAGTGAAAAATTGAAAGCATTTCCTCCAATATAAAGAACAAGGCAAGGAAGACCATTCTTACCATATTTATTCACCACAGTACTGAAAATATTACCCAGAACAATTAGGCAAGAGAAAGAAGTAAAAAGCTTTCAAATCACAAAGGAAAAAACAGTTGTCCCAGCTTGTAGATTATATGATATTATATATAGAAAATTCTGAGAAATTTATCTATATATAGACAATTCTAAGGACTGTAAAACACATTTTTAACATTCTCACTACAAAAAACCACGAATTGTTAAAGTGATAAATATCTGATTAGCATGACCATTTCTGTTTGTAATGTATACATAGATCAAAACATCATATTGTGTCCCATAAATTTGCACAATGACTTTTTATCAATTGAAAATAAAATAGATAAAAATTTATTAAAAGAACTAGCAATTGAAGTCAGTAGTTTCAAAATTCAATATTAACACACCATGTCGATTGTCTTTCTATTCACCAACGACAAACTATCAGTAATTGAAATTAGGAAAACAATTCCATTTACAAGTACAACAAAAGTACAAAAAATGCTAAGGAATAACCTTAACTAATAAGTTATACTGAAAATGACAAAAAATTGATGAAGAAAATTAAAGGAAACGTGAACAGATGAAAAGACAGCCTGTGTTCATGGATTAGAAAACTTTGTATTGTTTTTATGTCCATACCACCCAAAGTAATTTATAGTCGCTGCAATGTCTACCAAAATCTTAATGGCATTTTTTATAGAAATAGAAAAATCATATCTACAATTCATATGGGATCGCAAAAGAGCATGAGTTGACAAGTCAAACTTGAGAAAGAACAAATTGGAAAGTATCATAATTACTGCTTTGAAGTATATGAAAAAGAGTAATCAAAATAGTATGATGCTGGTATAAAGACAGACACATACATCAACAGACTAAGGAACCCAGAAATACATCCTTTCATTTATGACCAAGAGATCTCTGGCAAAGGCATCAAGAAAACACAATGGGAAAGGATAGCCTTTTCATCACATTGTGTTGAAAAAACTGGATATCCACAGGCGAAAGAATGGAAATGAACTCACACTGTACACTAAAATCAATGCAAAATGGATCATGTATAGATTTGAATGTAAGCCTTCAAAGTGTAAAATATACACAGAAAAACCTCATGACATTATTCCTAGCAAAGATTTTATGAGTCTGACACTAAAACAACAGGCAACAAGAACAAAATAAATGAGAGACTTTATCAAAGTAAAAAGCTTCTGCTTGGCAAAGGAAATAATTCATAAAGTGAAAAGAAAAACCTATGGAATAGGTCAAATAACTGCAAACCATATGCCTGAAAAATGTATAAGGAACTCCTATGACTCAAAAGGAAAATTCCTCTAAAAACCCAATTTGAAAATAGAAAGATTTGAACAGTCATTTCTCTAAAGAAGACATACAAATGGACAATAATTACAATAATGCTCAGTGTCATAAAACTTTGCAGAAATGCAAATCCAAACCAGAATGAGATTCTACCTGTCACCTGTCAGGATGGTTATTTCCAAATAAAAATAATAAATGTTTGCTAAGATATGGAGAAATTGGAACACTTGCACATTGTTGGTGGAAATATAAAAAGGTGTAGCTGCTATGGTGAACAGAAAGGACATGCTTCAAAAAAAAATAGAATTACATATTGTCCAGCAATCCCATTTCTAGTATTTATCCAAAAGAATTGAAATCAGAGTCTCAATGTGCATAAGTGTTTTTATGTTCATTGCAGCACTATTCACATTTGTTCAGATTTTGAAACAACCTAAATACCTGTTAATAGATGAATAAAGAAAATTTAGTATATACAAATAATAGAATATATTCTGCTTTTGAAAAGGAAGAAATTCTACCATATGTGGAAACATGAATGAAAATTTAGTCTATTTTACAAATGAAATAATCAGAGGAAGAATGCTAGTCAGTGGGCATAAAGTTCCAGTTAAGCAAGATGAAAAAGTTTTAGTGACCAGTGTACAACCTTGTACTGATGGTCAAAGATACTGCATTGTACACTTAAAATTTTATTAAGAGGGTAGATCTCTTGTAATGTGTTCTTATCACAATAAATTAACTTATAAATAGACCTGAGTAAATAAATAATACATACACAGAACATATTTAAGAGAATCACAAAAATATCTAGTGATTTAAGAAAATATTTAAAATATTAATTAATATTAAACTATATTTACTTATGTCAAAGTAAGCACAATAAAACAACATGAACCTCTTTTTTTGTAAAAGACAGAATTATATGCATTTGAGTAGAAAAAATTATTTTTAAGATACACCTCAAGAGTTCATGGGTAAAATGGTTACCATTTTTTTTTTTTCAAATTTCATTTTATTTTTGTGTTTTCTGAGTGTACCATGCTCTAACAATGGCTAGTTTGTAATAATAAAAAACACACTAAACATTGCTTAATGTACTGAAATACCTCATGTCCACACAAAAAATGACAGCTTTGTTTTGCGTTTATATGAGGCTATGTTTTAAAAATTCTAATTTTATGGATATATAGTGTGCATCAAACAATTTGAACAGGATACATTGTTTTCCATTTTCTCATTACATTATGGATATGATTTGCACAATGTAGATAGTCAATAGGAGTGACTTTGTAAACATTTACATCCATAACATCAATTGGAAACTATTTCCATATCTCTGGCACTATATGATCATCAGTTTAAGCATTAAAAATGCAATGATTCTGTATTTTCATACTGACTCAATACAAACTAGTCATGAAAAAGTCCACTTACTATCAATCTAATTCAAAGAAGTTCTGAATTTTTATGTCAGTAATGATCAGGGATTTCTCAGAAAAGAAGATGGATAATAATTGTATCTTTAAAAATTTTTAATTTATAAGAGAACTTATGAATAAATAGAATGAGTAAATGATAATTTTTTTGTATAAGATGATGTTCTCATTTTTGGAGCCCAAGTTTTTCTGTTATTAAGAAATATGACTCTTATCTTTCATATGACTCTCAAAAAGACAACTTGCTACTTTGCTATTAAAATAAGAATAATAGTTTGACTCTATCCCAATCATTGATTCGTGCTTTTATTTCTTGCGCTTTGGGAGTCATGTTAAGGAAATCTGGTCCTAGGCCAACATGATGAAGATTTGGACCTATTTTCTCTTCTATTAGGTGCAGAGTCTCTGGTCTGATTTCTAGGTCCTTGATCCACTTTGAGTTGAGTTTTGTACAGGGTGAGAGATATGGGTTTAGTTTCATTTTGCTGCATGTGGATTTCCAGTTTTCCCAGCACCATTTGTTGAAGAGGCTGTCTTTTCTCCATTGCATGTTTTTGCCTCCTTTGTCAAGTATGAGATACCTGTATTTATGTGGGTTTGTCTCTGTGTCCTCTATTCTGTACCATTGATCTACCTGTCTATTTTGGTGCCAATACCATGCTGTTTTTGTTACTATTGCTCTGTAGTATAGTTGAAGGTCTGGTATTGTGAAATCCCCTGCTTCACTCTTCTTGCTAAGGATTGCTTTAGCAATTCTGGGTCTCTTATTCCTCCAAATGAATTTCATGATTGCTTGCTCTATTTCTATGAGGTCCATCATTGGGATTTTAATTGGAATTGCATTGAATTTGTATAGCATTTTTGGAAGTATGGCCATTTTGACAATATTAATTCTGCCTATCCAAGAACATGGGAGATCTTTCCATCTTCTCAGATGCTCTTTAACTTCTTTCTTTAGTGTTCTGTAGTTCTCAGTGTAGAGGTCTTTCACATCTTCTGTTAAATTGATTCCCAAGTATTTTATTTTTTTTGAGGTTAATGTGAATGGGGTAGTTTTCCTAATTTCTCTCTCAGAGGATGCATCACTTATGAATAAAAATGCATTGGATTTATGAGCATTAATTTTATATCCTGCTACTTTACTGAATTCATTAATGAGTTCCAGAAGTTTTCTGGTGGAATTCTTAGGATCTTCTAAATAGAGAATCATGTCATCAGCAAATAGGGATAGTTTGATCTCTTCTTTTCCTATTCGTATTCCTCTAATTTCTTTGGTCTGTCTAATTGCTCTGGCTAGAGTTTCAAGAACAACGTTGAAAAGGAAACAATCAGCAATGTGAAGAGAGAGCCTTCAGAGTGGGAGAAAATCTTTGCCACACACACTTCAGACAGAGCACTAATCTCCAGAATCTACCAAGTACTCAAAAATCTTTACACCAAGAACACCAATAACCCAATCAACAAATGGGCCAAGGAAATGAGCAGACACTTTACAGAGGAAGATCTACAAGCAATCAACAGATTTATGAAAAAGTGTTCAACATCACTCGTTATAAGAGAAATGCAAATCAAAACCACCTTAAGATTTCATCTTACCCCAATTAGAATGTCTTTTATCAAGAACACAGGCAACAACAGGTGTTGGCGAGGATGTGGGGAAAAGGGTACACCCATACATTGCTGGTGGGAGTGCAAGTTGGTGCAGCCACTCTGGAAAGCAGTGTGGAGATTCCTTAGAAAACTTGGAATGGATCCACCATTTGACCCTGCTATCCCACTCCTAGGCCTATACCCAAAGGACTTAAAATCAGATTGCTACAGTGATGCAGCCACATCAATGTTCATAGCTGCTCAATTCACAATAGCTAGATTATGGAATCAACCTAGATGCCCTTCAGTAGATGAATGGATAAAGAAACTGTGGTATATATACACAATGGAATATTACTCAGCCATAAAGAAGAATAAAATTATGGCATTTGTAGGTAAATGGATGATGTTGGAGACTGTTATGCTAAGTGAGATCAGCCAATCCCCAAAATCCAAAAGCCAAATGGTCTCTCTGATAAATGAATGGTGATGCATAATGCGGGGGGG
>JAJEJO010053639.1:11313-88039 GCA_020662805.1 Glaucomys volans
GAAAAGATTTTTTCCCACTCTGTAGGCTCTCTTTTCACATTCTTGATTGTTTCTTTTGCTGAGAGAAAGCTTTTTAGTTTGCACCCGTCCCATTTATTGATTCTTCCTTTTATTTCTTGAGCTCTGGTGGTCTTGTTGAGGAAATCTGGTCCTAAGCCAATATGAAGGAGATTCGGGCCTACTATTTCTTCTATTTGGTGAAGAGTCTCAGGACCAATTCCTAGATTCTTGATCCATTTTGAGTCGAGTTTTGTACAGGGTGAGAGATAGGGGTTTAATTTCATTTTATTGCATATGGATTTCCAGTTTTCCCAGCACCATTTGTTGAAGAGGCTATCTTTTCTCCACTGTATGTTTTTGGCACCTTTGTCAAGTATGAGATGTCTGTACTTACGTGGGTTTGTCTCTGGGTCCTCTATTCTGTACCATTGGTCTGTCTATCTTGGTGCCAATAGCATGCTGTTTTTATCACTATTGCTCTATAGTAGAGTTTAAGGTCTGGTATTGTGATACCTCCTGCGTCATTCTTCCTGCCCAGGATTGTTTTGGCTACTCTGGGTCTTTTGTTCTTCCATATGAATTTCATGATTGCTTTTTCTATTTCTGTGAGGAATGTCATAGGAATTTTTATTGGAATTGTGTTAAATTTGTACAGCATCTTTGGAAGTATGGCCATTTTGATTATATTGATTCTTCCTATCCAAGAACATGGAAGATCTTTCCATCTTCTAAGGTCTTCCTCAATTTCTTTCTTTAATGTTCTGTAGTTTTCGTTGTAGAGGTTTTTCACTTCTTTTGTTAGATTGATTCCCAAATATTTTATTTTATTTGAGGCTATTTTGAACGGAGTTGTTTTCCTCAATTCACTTTCAGATGATTCATCGCTTATGTAGATAAATGCATTTGATTTATGTGTGTTTATTTTATATCCAGCTATTTTGCTAAATTCACTAATTAGGTCTAAAAGTTTCCTGGTGGAGTGTTTTGGATCCTCTAAATATAGGATCATGTCATCAGCAATAGAGACAGCTTGAGTTCTTCTTTTCCTATTCGTATACCTTTAATTTCTGTGGTCTGTCTAATTGCTCTGGCTAGCATTTCCAGCACAATGTTGAATAGAAGTGGTGACAGTGGGCATCCCTGTCTTGTTCCAGTTTTTAGAGGGAATGCTTTTCGTTTTTCTCCATTGAGAATGATGTTGGCAGTGGGCTTAGCATAAATAGCCTTTACAATGTTCAGGTATGTTCCTACCATCCCTATTTTTTCTAGTGTTTTGAGCATGAAAGGGTGTTGTATTTTGTCAAATGCTTTCTCAGCATCTATTGAAATAATCATATGATTCTTAACCTTAAGTCTATTGATGTGATCAATTACATTTATTGATTTCCGGATGTTGAACTAAACTTGCATCCCTGGGATAAACCCCACTTGATTGGGGTGCACTATCTTCTTAATATGTTTTTGTAAGCGATTTGCCAGAATTTTGTTGAGGATTTTAGCATCTATATTCATTAGAGATATTGGCCTAAAGTTTTCTTTTCTAGATGTGTCTTTGTCTGGTTTTGGTGTCAGAGTGATGCTAGCTTCATAGAATGAATTTGGAAGGGTTCCCTCTTTTTCTATTTCATTAAATACTTTCAGGAGTATTGGTATAACTTCTTCTTTGAAGGTCTTGTAGAACTCAGCTGAGAATCCATCTGGTCCCAGGCTTTTCTTGGTTGGTAGGCTTTTGATGGCTTCTTCTATTTCATTGCTTGAAATTGATCTGTTTAAATTGTGTATGTCTTCCTGGCTCAGTTTGGGAGGATCATATGTCTCTAGGAATTTGTCGATTTCTTCAAGATTTTCTATTTTATTGGAGTATAGGTTTTCAAAGTAGCTTCTAATTATGTTTTGAATTTCAGTGGTGTCTGTTGTGATATTTCCTTTTTCATCACAAATTTTAGTAACTTGAGTTTTCTCTCTCCTCTTTGTTAGTGTGGCTAAGGGTTTATCTATTTTGTTTACTTTTTCAAAGAACCAAGTTTTTGTTTTGTCAATTTTTTGAATTGTTTCTTTTGTTTCAATTTCATTGATTTCAGCTCTGATTTTGATTATTTCCTGTCTTCTACTACTTTTGGTGATGAACTGTTCCTCTTTTTCTAGGGCTTTGAGATGTAAGGTTAGGTCGTTGAGTTGTTGACTTTTTATTCTTTTCTTGAATGCACTCAATGCAATGAATTTTCCTTTTAGTACTGCTTTCATAGTGTCCCAGAGATTTTGATATGTTGTATCGTCATTCTCATTTACCTCTAAGAATGTTTTTATCTCCTCCCTGATGTTTTCTGTTATCCATGCCTCATTCAATAGCGTATTATTTAGTCTCCAGGTGTTGGAGTAGTTTCTGTTTTTTCTTTTGTCATTGATTTCTAATTTCATTCCATTGTGATCCGATAGAATACAAGGTAGTATCTCTACTTTTTTGCATTTACTAAGGGCTGCTTTGTGGCATAACATATGGTCTATTTTAGAGAAGGAGCCATGTGCTGCTGAGAAGAAAGTGTATTCACTCATTGATGGATGGAATATTCTATATATGTCTGTTAAGTCTAAGTTATTCATTGTGATATTGAGCTCTATGGTTTCTCTGTTTAGTTTTTGTTTGGTAGATCTGTCCAGTGGTGACAGTGGTGTGTTAAAGTCACCCAGAATTATTGTGTTGTGGTCTATTTGATTCCTGTAATTGAGAAGGATTTGTTTGATGCACATGGATGGGCCATTGTTTGGGGCATCAATATTTATGATCATTATGTCTTCTTGATTTATGGTTCCCTTAAGCAGTATGTAATGTCCTTCTTTATCCCTTCTGATTAACTTCGGCTTGAAGTCCACTTGATCTGATACAAGGATGGAAACCCCTGCTTTTTTACTAAGGCCCTAACCCATCCTTTCACCTTTAGCCTGTGGATGTCCTTTTCTATGAGATGAGTCTCTTGAAGGCAATATATTGTTGGGTCTTTCTTTTTGATCCAGTCTGCCAGTCTATGTCTTTTGATTGACAAATTTAGGCCATTAACATTCAGGGTTATTATTGAGATATGATTTGTATTCCCAGTCATTTTGGCTTAGATTTGGTTTTTAATGTGACTTGGTTTCTCCTTTAATCGGCTTTTCTTTTAGGATAGTTCCCCCCTTTGATGACTTACGTTGTTGTTTTTCGTTTCTTCCTCATGAAATATCTTGCTGAGAATGTTCTGTAGCGCAGGCTTTCTGTGTATGAATTCCTTTAACTTTTGTTTGTCATGGAAGGATTTTATTTCGTCTTCAAATCTGAAGGTTAGCTTTGCTGGATATAGGATTCTTGGTTGGCAGCCATGTTCTTTCAGAACTTGAAATTTATTGTTCACGGCCCTTCTAGCTTTTAGGGTCTGGGCTGAGAAATCTGCTGATATCTGTATTGGTTTCCCCCTATATGTAACCTGTTTCTTTTCTCTCACAGCCTTTAAAATCCTATCTTTATTTTGTACATTAGGCATTTTCATTATAATGTGTCTTGGTGTGGATCTGCTGTAATTTTGTGCATTTGGTGTTCTGTAAGCCTCCTGCAGTTGAGTTTCCATTTCATTCTTCAGGTTTGGGAAATTTTCTGATATTATTTCATTGAATAGCTTGTTCATTCCTTTGGTTTGTATCTCTGTGCCTTCCTCAATCCCAATAATTCTTAAATTTGGTCTTTTCATGATATCCCATAGTTCTTGGAGGTTCCGTTCATGATTTCTTACCATCTTCTCTGTTTGGGCAACTTTATTTTCAAGATTCAATATTTTGTCTTCATTGTCTGAGGTTCTGTCTTCTAAGTGATCTAGTCTGTTGGTGATGCTTTCCATTGAGTGTTTAATTTGGTTTATTGTTTCCTTCATTTCAAAGATTTCTGTTTGGTTCTTTTTCAGAATCTCTATCTCTTTTTTGAGGTGATCTTTTGTTTCCTGTAGTTGCTCTTTCAGTTGCTTATTGGAATGGTCAATCATTGACTGCACTTGCTCTCTTAACTCATCATTTGCTTCTCTGAACGTTTTAATCATGTATATTCTGAACTCCTTTTCTGGCATTTCTTCTACCATGCTGTCATTGGATTCTGTTAGTGTAGAATCTTGGTTTGTTTGGAACACTTTCCTCCCTTGTTTTTTCATGTTGTTCATGTATCTTCCTCTCCAGCAATGCAGATCTAGGGTATTGTAGTTTCTGCCCTATAGGCTTAGTGACCCTATCGTTATCTGAAAGTTCTTCTTTAAGGGGGGGGAAATCAATATTAGCAACACCCAGTACAGACAATATGCAGCTGCAAACCAAATAGCCCCTATGAAGACTATTGTTACAGTAGTCTTTTTGTTACAGTATTGTTACAATATTGTCATAATAAACAGAGGATGAGTTCTATTATTATCTACAATATAACAAACAGATTTGCGGTAAGGACTCCAGTTTCTAATGGAGGACAAAGAAGATGGGGAGGGGTGTAGGCTGTAATTGTTAACAGTATAAGAAAAGAATATGAAGAAATTCTAGCTCATAGGAAGAGTGAGAAAAAGCCCTTGAGGAAATAGGTAAACAAAAGGAAAGTAGAGAGCAAGAAAAGTATAGAGTTTAAAAGTTTAAAAGTTTAGAGTTTAAAAGTTTAAAAGCTATCACAAAGGAGAAAAAAAATATACACTATAACCATCATATCCTATTCATACCTCCCAGTCTTTAGTAGCCTGAGGCATGAGGGCTACCTGACAATGAGCTTCCAGTCTCCAGTGGGCGTCTCAGGATGGGATTTGCCCCACCTAATGACAGTTTTTGCGGATAATCCAAAATGGCTGCACTGGTTTCTAAACGTGTTGGCAAATGGTGAGCTGTAGCACAGGGCGTGGGCACTGAGACTGTGTGTGGTGCAGATGGTCAGGCTGGGCCCCTGGAGGTGGGGTGCTGTCAGTCAAGCCGGGGGTCCTGGAGGCAGGGTGCTATCTGTCAGGCTGGCAGTCTTGCAGCTCCTGGCTTTTTTTTTTTTTTTTCCCAAAATGGCGGCAAACCAGCGGGTACTGTGATGGTGAATTTCCAGGCAACAGCAGGCAGCTGGTGATCCACTGACAGTCTGCAGGCTCCGCAGGCTACTGGTGGATGATCGGCAGGTGAACCTCGGTTGGTGGGCGATGAGTAGGTGAGAGGCAGGTGATGGGCAGGCCAGAGGCAGGCAGACAGGCAAGTGACGGATAATAGGCGGCAGTCAGTGAGCAATCTGCCAACAATGTCAATTTTGAAGTTGTATGCCTTAGATTCATATTCTGTACATATTACAGAGGTGTTATAGCTGTGTAAGTTAACACAAATATTTTGAAGTTTATGTTTCTGTGTCTCTCAGTGAAAGAGAAAGAATGTCTGAGGAGCATCAGTAGCCAAGGCCAGTCTGCTGAGATTCACTTTCCCCCTTCAACTTCCTGTCCCTGATCACAGCAATACAATTGGAACTTGGGGAAGAAATAACTGAAATGGATTTATAGTTAGCATAGTGATAATATTGTTAATACACATTGCTAATATTTATTGAGCACCAACTGTGCCAGGAACTGGGCAAAGTATAATATGTAAGATGTCTCATGTATTCCACATAACAGTCTCATGGGTGTTTTTACCAGTGTCACAGAAGCCTTGATAGGGCAATAGGCTGCCGAGTCACAGCTGCCAATTCACGGAGCATCTCGTGCCTGAACCAGTGCCTATCAGTGACACTCTGTAGAATTGCATTTTCACGCACTTAATTTTCCATTTTTCTCTGTCATTTTGGCTTTCTTTGAGATTGGTTATACCTTCTTACAGTAGGGCCAATCTTTGTGACTCTAGTCCAGAGTTGGATATATAATCTAATTCTCCAGCAGTTCTTGGTGCTGGAGGAAGTTGGCTCTCTCCCACTGAGGGTTAAAATCACTGAGTCTGAACTTCTGTGGGGAGGCAGGCAGGAAATGAGCCCACTAGTACACAAGCATCAGATTGGTGGTCTTGAATTTCTGAGTTCTAATTTGAGGAGAAGATTATATCCCAGGAGCCCAGATCTAGTGGCATGAGTTTGCTGGGAGGGAATACATACTTGCTGTTCAATTCCTCAGAAGCAATGTCTCCATTTCTCTTCCCTCTGTTCAGTTTTTCATTTCTAGTCTCTGAAGTGGGCTATTGACAAAATCCCATTCAGGATGGTGGTAGTCAACAAACCTTGTTGCAATCAACCACATCCTCTAGCCAGTGCATGGAGAGACTTGGGTCATGGGTGCTGTGAAAGAAGATCCCCTGGAAGACCATCTATGTCTGGAACAGATGCACTTCCCAATTGCTCTCATGAGAGCCATGGCAGGTCTAGTGAGGAGGCAGCTTCTCCTGTTATTTCAGCTACCCTGAGCAGAGCTGCCTATTCCAGCTGAACCCTTCCATTTCCTAACTCATAAAATAGGCAGCCTGGGTTCTCCAAGAGGACAATTAGGAGAGTAAATGCTGCTCTTAAGTCAATCCCATGTGACTCTCCATCTTGCATCCTGTCATCTCAGAGAATGTTGAAGGAAGAAAACCTTCCATATACTTGGCCCTCCTGGTAGCTAACATCCATTCACTCAGGAAGCACAACTCTGAGGAAGTCCACCTGGAGATTTTCAAGTCTTAATAAAGTAACATATGCCAGAAATAAACCAGAGAAGGCAAAGAGAAGCCTGAGGGTCTGTCTACCTTGTGAGGTAGCTGCTCCTTGGGGAGACAAAAATCCAGGTCATGCTAACCTGGGTTCCAAGTGCTACACGTGGATTATCTCATTGAATTTCCATGACTCTAAGAGGAAATACCTTTCAGGGAAAAGTAACCCAAGGCCTAGAGATAAAAGGTGTTGGTTGCCTAGTTATGGTGAACAACAGCCACCAGTGGGCCTGGCCCATTTCTACAGAGTTAGGAAGGGGAAGAGATAAAATTGAATTAGATGACATCATTTAAATTGAGATCTCACCTGAAAACCTGAACATTTTACTTCTTTTGGAAAATTGGAGGAATTGGCCTTACTAGTTCTACTTTCCTGCCTGGAAGTGATATAGGGAGGAGGAAGACAGCTTCTCATGAGGACACAGGTTCACAATGGTCCCCACCCACACCCCAACTCCAGGAGTCCAGTAGAACAGGAGAAAAGTGCAGATGTAGACATCTGACCCTATGTATGAGATTCTGTCCTGTGACCACAATGATATTTCAGGTCAGTGGAGAAAGGACAGGAATGCTATGGAGTGTGCGACCCCTGAGCTAAGGTCACACTTAGTCAATGTGAGAGCTGAATTGGACCCAGCTAGGTCTGCCAAGTTAGGTAGCATCTGGGAGGGAGGGCTCAGACAATGGCAGACAAAGGTATATCATCTATAGCTGCCCATGTTTCTTTTTTCCTCCCAATAGTATTTTTTCATTTGTTCTGATTAATTAATTATACCTGACAGCTTAAATGCTCAAATGGCCAATCTGCTCCAGAGGGGTAGGCAGAGTATCTAAACAGTTCCAAAAGTAATGATATTCTTGTACCATAAATCTAGCACTTGTTTGCAGCTGGTAGAGAGGCAGGAGTTTTACCCATGGGCCCCACAGTATCTCTTCCTCCTGTCCTGGTAGGGCTGGCGTGCCCTTGTGGGGGCACCTGCAGGCTCATGTTGAGGGAGCAGTCACAGAAGGCACATCTGGGGTTTGAGCTGAACCAAGAGAAGATTTTGTCAGCTCTGGGGTGGATAGGTTATGTTCACCTCCAGCCCTCACAGCTGTTTATCAACAGAAAAGGACATTCTCTGAATAGCTAAGCCAGGCACAAGTATAACGCCCCATAAGTGCAAGTGGTGGGGAAGTGGGCTCCAGCAGTGGAGCATGCTGGAGTGTGCATGCTAGGAAACAGAAGCAGAGATTGATTTATGGACACCACAGGAAAGGCCACCCCTGAACATGTGCCTCCAGGAGAGTCATCCTATTCTATAAACAATAGCACTGTTACCTCCCAGGGGCACTGCCATTCCTGCCTGTTCATGTTCTCCTCTCTCTCAGGCCAGAGTGCTGCATCTTCATGACCTTTCCTGGAATTGTCAGGCCTTATTCTTTTCTATTGGAGAGATGCCCACATGGGAATATATCCTTCACTTGGACAGCTGGAAGTTTGTTTGCTTTTAGAATTTTGACTCTTTGCTGTTGCCATTCCTATGAAAACACTAAAGAAAGCTGAACTCCAAGGCAGGAGCTAGGACATGGTATGCCTTCTCCTGGGTGGACTGTGACTGGCCCTGCTCACAGCAGCTCACGGTGTTACCGGGCCTCCCACTAAAGCCCTGCCCCCTCAGAATTCCACTGTTTGATCATAGCAGTAAGAGAGAAGGGGTGGAGGTAGGGAGGCTGTATTATTTCCATTTCACAGGTTCTCGGCCCTTAATGTGGGAAGTGGCATCAGAGGATTCTGAGTTCATATGCTTGCCTGACACACAGGGTACTATGGAGACCCAACCTCCAATAAAGCTTATGCTTGCTCTTCATCTGGCTATTGCATGTTTCACTCTTAATTGCCCACTGATGGTTGTGGTTGTTGAGTCGTGGTCCTGCAGGATGGAGTAAAATATCCAGCCTCATGGGAGGGACACTTGAGAGCTTGTTCCGGTCCTCTCTAGAGAGCAGCATGCTGAGGAAGTCTCTTATGACAGTGGTGCCAAAGTGGGTTCTCCTTTGGGGTCTATCTCGTGTTAGCATTGTGGGGCTGCAGTTAGTAAAAATTTTTAAAAATTTTCATTCTGTGATTTCAGCATTCCCCTATAACCTATTATTTTAATCATATTATGTCCACATCCTGTCCTGACCTTTTATATTCTCCAAAAAAACTGTCATTAAGGTGAGGAATAATGACCACTTACCAAACATTGCCAGCCCTCAGCAAGCACAAGTCCAGAGACCACTAAATATGGTCTGGTCCTAACAGATGGTCATCCTGGACATAGGTATCAGGGCACAGAGAGAAGGACACATTCAATCCTGGGAACCTCCAAAGCCCATCAATTTGAACTAATGATGCTGTGAAGACACACTGTGATGTGGACCATGTTAATCTTTGGGGTTAGATCATCTCATTTTTGTCTCATTCCTTTTTGCCAAGTGCTATACTATTATAATCAAAATAAAATGTATACAAAACTCTACCCCTTTTAATGCCCTTCCTCCTTTTTTTGTACCTAAGCCTCACATTGTCTACTATTCTCTTTCTTGCTCTTTCCTTTGGCTATTCCGATTACCCATGTCCTGGGTCTTAATTCTTTAGTCTCTGAATATGGAATTGCTTTTGTGTTTGGATCACCAATTTTAAGTCACACTACTTAGGTGAAATGGTTATTTCTTTGGTAACTTTTAGTGTCTGTCATTACCAGTTGTGGAACCAAGAACCAATTGCACCTTGTGGTGCAATTTTTTTTTTTTATAAAAGCATGGAATATAATTTATTCTAATTCATTCCCCAGTACTTCCCCTTCTCCTTCCCTTCCCCCTCCCCATGTTCCTTTCCGTCTACTCTACTGATCTTTCTATTTACTTACTTTTATTTTATTTTTTTAATTTATTTAATTTTGATTCATTGAACACAGCTATTGTTTCTCTGGTTGTACACAAAGTAGAGTCACACCATCTGTGCATTCATACATGTACACAGGGCAATGATGTCTGTCACACATTCTGTTATTATTCTTACTCCCCCACCTTGACCCCACCCCTCCCTTCCCTCTATGCTATCTATCCTTCCTCCATTCTTGCCACCCTTCCACCCCGCATTATGCATCATCATTCACTTATCAGAGAGACCATTCGGCCTTTGGATTTTGGGGATTGGCTAATCTCACTTAGCATAACAGTCTCCAACATCATCCATTTACCTGCAAATGCCATAATTTTATTCTTCTTTATGGCTGAGTAATATTCCATTTTGTATATATACCACAGTTTCTTTAGCCATTCATCTATTGAAGGGCATCTAGGTTGGTTCCACAATCTAGTTATTGTGAATTGAGCAGCTATGAACATTGATGTGGCTGCATTACTGTAGTAATCTGATTTTAAGTCCTTGGGTATGGGCCAAGGAGTGGGATAGCTGGGTCAAATGGTGGATCTATTCCAAAGCACAAGAAATAAAAGCAGGAATAATGATTGGGTTAGAGTCAAACTAAAAAGCTTTTCCTCAGCAAAGGAAACAATCAGCAATGTGAAGAGAGAGCCTTCAGAGTGGGAGAAAATCTTTGCCACACACACTTCAGATACAGCACTAATCTCCAGAATCTACAAAGTACTCAAAAATCTTTAAACCAAGAACACTAATAACCCAGTCAATAAATGGGCCAAGGAAATGAACAGACACTTTACAGAGGAAGATCTACAAGCAATCAACAGATGTATGAAAAAATGTTCAACATCCCTAGTTATAAGAGAAATGCAAATCAAAACCACCTTAAGATTTCATGTTACCCCAATTAGAGTGTCTTTTATTAAGAATACAGGTGATCAAAAATGGAAGGCACTGGAGGGGCTGGAGTCGCTGGCTCCGGCAGGGAGTTTGGACCCATCGGTGCCATTTTGCAACTTCCCTGGCAGAGAGCGACCATCTGGGACTGCCTGAGTCCTCAGAGCTGAGCTCCAGTCTTCCCTGCCACTGCGCGGTGTCTCCTGGGCAGTCTGGCCTGGAGGGGCTGGAGTCTCTGGCTCCAGCGGTGAGTTTGGCCCCTGCGGTGCCATTTTGCAGCTTCCCTGGCAGAGAGTGACCACCTGCCACTGACTGAGCCCCCAGCGAGGAGCTCAGGCCTGCCTAGGCTCTCAAGCCCAGTGTCTCCATCACTGAGCATAGTTTTGTGCCCCCACCCCAACTTGGTCTAGTTCCCAGGTCCACACCCTAGCCCGGGGTCTAGCACCTTGCTGTATCTGATTGTCTATCAACACCAGGCTGCCTCTGCCCAGAAGCATTGATCATTCCCAATCTGGAGGAAGTGGGACAGCAGCTTTCTTGGGTCACCGCTTGATCAAGCACCTCTCAAACATCAGGTGAGTTACTGGAAATCTGCAGGGGACACTTTAAGTCTTTACAGGAAAATTGCAATCCCTCTGATTCGCACTACTAGAGGGGAAGATATATGAGCAACATGAGAAAACACGGGAAGAAAGTATCCCAAACAAATCTAGATGATATATCAAGAGAACCCAAAGACAGCATGGTAGAAGGAATAACAGAAAGGGAGTTCAGAATGTTCATAATTAAAATGATCCGAGAAGAGAATGATGTGACGAGAGAGCAGATTCAGGCTATGAATAATCAGCTAATAGAGCAATTGCAGGAAGCAAAAAATCACTTCAATAAAGAGATAGAAGTTCTGAGAAGAAAACAAACAGAAATCCTTGAAGGAAACAAGGAAATGAAGGAAACAATAAACCAAGTTAAAAACTCAATAGAAAGCATAATTAACAGAATAGATCACTTGGAAGACAGAACCTCAGACAATGAAGACAAAATATTTAATCTTGAAACAAAGTCGAACAAACAGAGAAGATGGTTAGGAATCATGAACGAAACCTCCAGGAAATATGGGACATCATGAAAAGAACAAAATTTAAGAGTTATTGGGATTGAGGAAGGCACAGAGATACAAACCAAGGGTATGAATAATCTGTTCAATGAAATAATATCAGAAAATTTCCCAAATATGATGAATGAGATGGAAAATCAATTACAAGAGGCTTACAGGACACCAAACACACAGAATTACAACAGATCCACACCAAGACACATTATAATGAAAATATCTAACATACAAAACAAAGATAGAATTTTAAAGGCGGTGAGAGAAAAGCATCAGATTACCTACAGGGGGAAACCAATACGGATATCAGCAGATTTCTCAGCCCAGACCCTAAAAGCAAGAAGGGCCTGGAACAACATATTTCAAGCTCTGAAAGAAAACGGATGCCAACCAAGAATCTTATGCCCAGCAAATCTTACCTTCAGATTTGATGATGAAATAAAATCCTTCCATGATAAACAAAAGCTTAAAGAATTCACAAAGAGAAAACCTGCCCTACAAAACATTCTCAACAAAATATTCAAAGAGGAAGAAACAAAAAACAACAATCTCAGTCAACATGGGAAGGAATTACCCTAAAGAAAGAGTCAATCAAGGGAGAAACAAAGTTAAGCTAAAAACCCCAAAAAAGCTAAAATGGCAGGAAATACAAGTCATATCTCAATAATAACCCTGAATGTAAATGGCCTAAACTCATCAATCAAAAGACATAGACTGGCAGATTGGATTAAAAAGAAAGACCCAACAATATGCTGCCTTCAAGAGACTCATCTCATAGAAAAATATGCCCACAGACTAAAGGTGAAAGGTTGGGAAAAAACATACCATGCACGTGGACTGAGTGAAAAAGCAGGAGTTTCCATCCTCATTTCAGATAAAGCAGACTTCAAAGTTAGTCAGAAGGGATAAAGAAGGACATTTCATACTGCTTAAAGGAAGCATAAATCAGCAAGATATAACAATAATAAATATTTATGCACCAAACAATGGTGCATCCACGTACGTCAATCAGACCCTTCTCAATTTCAGGAACCAAATAGACCAAAACACAATAATACTGGGGAACTTTAACACTCCTCTCTCACCGTTGGACAGATCTTCCAAGCAAAAATTGAACAAGGAAACCACAGGACTCAATGACACAATCGCTAATTTGGACTTAACAGACATATATAGAATATTCCATTCATCAAAAAGCGAATACACTTTCCTCTCAGCAGCTCATGGGTCCTTCTCTAAAGTAGACCATATGTTTTGCCACAAAGCTACTCTTAGCAAATACAAAAACATAGAGATACTACCTTGTATACTATCAGATCATAATGGAATGAAATTAGATATCAATGATAAAGTTAAAAACAGAAAGTACTCCAAGACCTGGAGATTAAATAATATGCTATTGAATGGTGCGTGGATAACAGAAGACATTAGGGGGGAAATTAAAAGATTCTTAGAGGTAAACGAGAACAAAGATACAACATATCAGAATCTCTGGGACACTATGAAATCAGTGCTAAGAGGAAAATTCATTGCATGGAGTGCATTTAACAAAAGACTGAAAAGTCAACAAATCAATGATCTCACACTACAGCTCAAAGCCCTAGAAAAAGAGGAACAGACCATCACGAAAAGTAGCAGAAGACAGGAAATAATCAAAATTAGAGCTGAAATCAATGAAATTGAAACAAAAGAAACAATTCAAAAAATTGACAAAACAAAAAGTTGGTTCTTTGAAAAAATAAACAAAATTGATAAACCCTTAGCCACGCTAACGAAGAGAAGGAGAGAGAAACTCCAAATTACTAAAATTCGCGATGGAAATGGAAATATTACAACAGACACAATTGAAATACAAAACATAATAAGAAGCTACTTTGAAAATTGATACTCCAACAAAATAGAAAACCTAGAAGACATCAACAGGTTCCTAGAGGCATATGAGCCACTCAAACTGAATCTGGAGGACATACACAACTTAAATAGATCAATTTCAAGCAATGAAATAGAAGAAGTCATCAAAAGCCTACCAACAAAGAGAAGTCCAGGACCAGATGGATTCACAGCCGAGTTCTACAAGACCTTCAAAGAAGAGCTCATTCCAATACTCCTCAAAGTATTCCATGAAACAGAGGAGGAGGGAACCCTTCCAAACTTATTCTATGAAGCTAATATCACCCTGATACCAAAACCAGAGAAGGACACATGGAGGAAAGAAAATTTCAGACGAATATCCCTAATGAACATAGATGCAAAAATTCTTAACAAAATTTTAGCAAATCGCATACAAAAGCATATTAAAAAGGTAGTGCACCATGATCAAGTGGGTTTCATCCCAGGGATGCAAGGTTGGTTCAACATCTGGAAATCAATAAATGTAATTCACCACATGAACAGACTTAAAGTCAAGAACCACATGATTGTTTCAATAGACGCAGAGAAAGCATTTGATAAAATACAACACCCCTTCATGCTAAAAACACTAGAAAAAATAGGGGTAGTGGGGACATTCCTTAACATTGTAAAGGCTATCTATGCTAAGCCCACAGCTAACATCATTCTAAATGGAGAAAAATTGAAAGCATTTCCCCAAGAACTGGAACAAGGCAGGGATGCCCACTTTCGCCAATACTATTCAACATTGTTCTTGAAACTCTAGCCAGAGCAATTAGACAGACCAAAGAAATTAGAGGAATACAAATAGGAAAAGAAGAGCTCAAACTATTCCTATTTGCTGATGACATGATTCTCTATTTAGAAGACCCTAAGAATTCCACCAGAAAACTTCTGGAACTCATAAATGAATTCAGTAAAGTAGCAGGATATAAAATTAATGCTCATAAATCTAATGCATTTTTATTTGTAAGTGATGCATCCTCTGAGAGAGAAATTAGGAAATGTACTACATTCACAATAACCTCAAATAAAATAAAATACTTGGGAATCAATCTAACAAAAGAAGTGAAAGACCTCTACAATAAGAACTACAGAACACTAAAGAAAGAAGTTAAAGAGAATCTGAGAAGATGGAAAGATCTCCCATGTTCTTGGATAGGCAGAATTAATATTGTCAAAATAGCCATACTTCCAAAAGTGCTATACAAATTCAATGCAATTCCAATTAAAATCCCAATGACGGACCTCATAGAAATAGAGCAATCATGAAATTCATTTGGAGGAATAAGAGACCCAGAATAGCTAAAGCAATCCTTAGCAAGAAGAGCGAAGCAGTGGGTATCACAATACCAGACCTTCAACTATACTACAGAGCAATAGTAACAAAAACAGCATGGTATTGGCACCAAAATAGACAGGTAGATCAATGGTACAGAATAGATGACACAGAGACAAACCCACATAAATACAGGTATCTCGTACTTGACAAAGGAGCCAAAAACATACAGTGGAGAAAAGACAGCCTCTTCAACAAATGGTGCTGGGAAAACTGGAAATCCATATGCAGCAAAATGAAACTAAACCCATATCTCTCACCCTGTACAAAACTCAACTCAAAGTGGATCAAGAATCTAGAAATTAGACCAGATACTCTGCACCTAATAGAAGAGAAAATAGGTCCAAATCTTCATCACATTGGCCTAGGACCAGATTTCCTTAACATGACTCCCAAAGCGCAAGAAATAAAAGCAGGAATCAATGATTGGGTTAGAGTCAAACTAAAAAGCTTTTTCTCAGCAAAGGAAACAATCAGCAATGTGAAGAGAGAGCCTTCAGAGTGGGAGAAAATCTTTGCCACACACACTTCAGATAGAGCACTAATCTCCAGAATCTACAAAGTACTCAAAAATCTTTACACCAAGAACACTAATAACCCAGTCAATAAATGGGCCAAGGAAATGAACAGACACTTTACAGAGGAAGATCTTCAAGCAATCAACAGATTTATGAAAAAATGTTCAACATCCCTTGTTATTAGAGAAATGCAAATCAAAACCACCTTACGATTTTATCTTACCCCAATTAGAATGTCTTTTATTAAGAATACAGGCAACAACAGGTGTTGGCGAGGATGTGGGTAAAAGGGTACACTCATACATTGCTGGTGGGAGTGCAAGTTGGTGCAGCCACTCTGGAAAGCCGTGTGGAGATTCCTTAGAAAACTTGGAATGGATCCACCATTTGACCCAGCTATCTCACTCCTTGGCCTGTACCCAAAGGACTTAAAATCAGATTACTACAGTGATGCAGCCACATCAGTTTATAGCTGCTCAATTCATAATATCTAGGTTGTGGAACCAACCTAGATGCCCTTCAATAGATGAATGGCTAAAGAAACTGTGGTATATATACACAATGGAATATTACTCAACCATAAAGAAGAATAAAGTTATGGCGTTTGTAGGTAAATGGATGATGTTGGAGACTGTTATGCTAAGTGAGATTAGCCAATCCCAAAAATCCAAAGGCCAAATGGTCTCTCCGATAAATGAATGATGATGCATAATGCGGGGTGGAAGGGTGGCAAGAATGGAGGAAGGATAGACAGCATAGAGGAAAGGGAGGTGGGGGGTCGGGGTGGGGGAGTAAGAATAATAACAGAATGTGTGACAGACATCATTGCCCTGTGTATGAATGCACAGATGGTGTGATTCTACTTTGTGTACAACCAGAGAAACAATAGCTATACTCCATTTGTGCTCAATGAATCAATAAGCAAATAAAAAAAAATATATAATACCTGCAAAAAAAAAAAAAAGAATACAGGCAACAACAGGTGTTGGCGAGGATGTGGGGAAAAGGGTACACTCATACAAAACTGGTGGTGCAGTTTTGTTCATTGAACCTTCCCTCCATGCATGCATTCCAAATACTTATGGAGCACCCACCTCAAGCCGGAGCCTGAGCCTCAGCACTGAAGCAGATGGCTTCTGCCTTCACCAGATGTTGGAGTTGTTATGGGGCAAGTGCCTGCTACACTGAACTGGGACAGCCACCACAGTCCTTGGGTGCTAGTTCTTTGGACTCCCCAGAAAAAATTCCAGCAAAATGCAGGGCAGTAAGCAAAAATTTAGTAGAGAGAATGAGAAGTGAAGGTAACATACAACATAGGGACTGCATAGACTGCCTCTAGGAGAGGACAGCGAGGTGGTCCCAGGGCTGGAGTTTTTAAGGAAACTAAGTCCTTTTTTTTTGCCTCGATTTCCCTGTCCACCCTAAATTGATTTATTACCCTTTAGATAGCCCTCAGCAAGCTTTCTTTGTGAGGGTTTTGGTGTTCTGGTTGACAGGGTGGTTGTGACATAGTTTTGATAATAAGGAGGGCTGGTTGCAAGAGATAATGATGCAATTTCTTTTGGAAACCATAGTGCTCCTCCAGGGGTTATAATTAGCTGTAGCTGGTGGGGGGTGAGGGGTGGGCCTTGATGTACTAGATCCCACTTCCCTAATGTGGATCTGTTTTAGTTAGGTCCCCAGGATTTGAAGTAATGATTCCCTCAAGGGAATACAATTCTGTACAGCTTGGAGAAGGTTAGACATTCCACATCTCATTCCCAAATGTTTGCCTATTGAGATAAGGTTCCCCACTATTTCAGTTTTATGACTCCTGAAATTTTCTTGGTTCATAAGCCTGATGTCTGTCCTTTCCCTGTAAGCTGCCTAACAGTGATGGGCAGGCCAGCAAGCAGTGGAGATAGTGAGGTAGCACAGTCTCTAAACCCATATACAGGGGACATAGATTTGGTACCTCCCCCACCCCTTGCCTGCTTTCTACCATTATTTTTATGTAAATTATTTTTAAACTCACTTTTTACTTACTAAGATACATTAAAATTTGAAAATGAAACAGTTAATTTCCTTGCCATAAGTGAGAAACCACCACCACAGGTAAAAATAAATGAAGTTAACAACAGTGTGGTTAAACAGTGTGCTGTTGCCTACTCCCTCTCCATTGAAAAAAAAGATCAGCATTTACTAAAGAGATGCCAAAGTCTTAATGCCACAGATTAGTACTTGCTGCTAGAACAACCAAAAGGACATTAAAACTTGCTGTGTATTTGGAAAAGGATTTTTAAAGCTTTCTTGCTGTGTGATTAGTGTTATTTAATGCTATGGCTTACCATTGTCTAAAATCATTTTGCATTCAACCTAAAATAATTTCATGTACAAGAGTGGTGCTCATCTGTGTCCCTCAGGTCCTGGGGGAGAATACACCTGCAGAAATTTAAGGAGAGGGCAGTCATGGACAAAACTCCAGGAAGCATAGAAGAGGTAGTGAAGCACCTAGTGACTGGCAAGAACGGGAAGCTGTTACCACTGTAGTACTGAACATACAAGAGACAGGAACCTAAGAGAGACTGGGGATGTTGGGGCTCTGGTCAGAGTCATAGAATGAGAGACAACTAGTATTAGAGAAGCATCGGGAATTGAGAGAGGAGGAGATGCCCAGGCCTTTCTTCCTGCCCTCCTTCTGCCTCCCATTTGCTGCTCCTCTCCAGAAACCAAATGGCAAGCAAGCCTGGAAGATGCAGTCTGCAAGGTCAACCTCTCAGGTCACAGAACAAGGCAGAAGAGGAGCTGGGAGATGGGTTGACAGATAATGTATACACAACCTCCCTGGGCAGCATCACCACATAGCACATACCAGAACAGCCTGAGGCCTAGGTGGGAGATGGGGATTGGGCAGTGTTTCAGAAGAGGGAAACACACAGCGAGGCTGGGAGGGAAGAGCAAACACACATGTCACCCTATTATATGAGGTTTCACTTCCTTCCTTTCTGACCTGCAGTCTCTGTGAGCATCAACAACCTGTATCCTGGCTGTGAGAATGTGAGCGTGAGGAGCCGCAGCATGATGTTCGAGCCAGGCCTCACTAAAGGGATGCTAGAGGTGTTCGCGGCCCCATCTCATCACCCGCACTGCTCGACTGATGACCAGTCCACCAAGGCCATCGACATCCAGAATGCCTACTTGAATGGTACACCTCACCTGGCCCCAGAAAGGAATATCAGTTTTCCCCTTGATGGAACTTTTAAGTTATCCTCCAAATAGGATTTGTCCAAGGCAGTATCTTATCACAACCATAATAAAATCTAACAGAAACTCAGCTAGGAGGGACCCAGACTGAAACATGCCAGCTAACATCCCTAAAGAGTGAAATGGAACACGAGGGTAGCATCAGCATTTAGCAGAGAGCCTGCACACAGTAGATGCTTAATAAATGACTAATAAGTAAATTAATACCTTTTTAAAACTAGAGCTAAACGCCCACTTAGATGGGAAATCTCATAAAACACACCAAAGTAAGAGAAAGATTATTTGTAAATTCATCTAGACTTGAAGCTAATACTATGAGTTTATTCATCTAGAGTTTAGGTAATGCTAAAATTTTCCACACGCAAAATTTTAAATGTGTTCTTTCAAGCATTTCCAAGGGACTAAAGCTTTAAGTCTTCCCAGTAAAGATTTCCTTCAATGAACAAATCACTTGCAGGGCTCCTGGTTCATCCCAAGTCACTAGGACAGGAGTCCCCTGCCTTTTTTGTTTTGTTTTGTTTTGTTTTGTTTTGTTTTGGAACCAGGGATTGAACTCAGGGACACTCGGCCACTGAGCCACATCCCCAGCCCTATTTTGTATTTTCTTTAGAGACAGAGTCTCACTGAGTTTCTTAGGGCCTCGCTAAGTTGCTGAGGCTGGCTTTGAACTCGCGATCCTCCTGACTCAGCCTCCCAGGTGGCTTGGATTACAGGCGTGCGCCACCACGCCTGGCATCCCCTGCCTTTTGAGAGGCAATTTAGAGCCAAGGATGAGAGCTTGAGGTTTTAGAGTTAAACACCCAGATTCTAACCTGGAATAGTTCCTAACTCACCATGTGGCCTAGGACAGCCTACTAAATTTTCCTGAGACTGTGTCTGCAACTGAAAAATGGGGCTGTAATAGTCCATTTTCTGTTGCTATAAAAATACCCAGTGGATTACAAGTGTGCTCCACTGTGCCTGGCCACCCCACAAAAAAACCCAAAAAAGCAAAAAACAAAAAAAAACCCAAATACCCAATGGTGGGTACTTTATAAAGAAAAGAGATTTATTTAGTTCACAGTTCTGGTGGCCCATTGGTTCGACCTCTGTTGAAGGACACTTTACTGGGTCACTTCATGGCAATGGCTTCATGATGGGAGTATATACAAAAGGAACAATTGTATGGTAAGCCAGACACTGAGGAGAAATCAGCCTTGACTTTTATAACAACTCACTCTCATGGAAAGTAACGTTCTAAGAGACTAATATTACTTTCTTCCAAGGATAGCACCCCACTGACTTAACCATTTTCCACTAGGCCTCACCTCTGAAAAGGTCCCACCTCTTTTAAAATTCCCATCACTTGTAGGCCAGTCCTCCAGTACATGAGACTTTGGAGGGCAAAACACATCCAAAACCTGTTCACTCCTTGATTCCATTATAGCAGATGTCCATGACCTTCTCCCAATGCAAAATGCAGTCATCCCATCCCTACTCCTCCTGCACTCTTAACTCATTCCACCACAAGTTCAAGTTCAAAATCTCATTTCAGAATTAAGGCAACCCCCTTCCAGCTGTGAACTTGTGAAAATCAAAAAACCAAGTTATGTACTTCCAAGATATATTGGTGGAACAGGGATAAGGTAAACATTCCTCTTCCAAAACGGAAACATAAGAAAGTAGGAGGGAATAATCAGCCCAAATAAGACTGAAACTAGTAAGGCAGACGTTAAATCTTTCATTTCCAAGGCTAGCTAGCATTCTGTACAAAATGCAGAAGGAGATGGGCTTCCAAGGGTTCAGGGCATGATGATCTATCCTGTGTGGCTACTCTCTGGGGCTACACACTGGAACCTCCAGGTCTCCGCAGCTGATGTAGTATGTAGTATGAGGCTTGCAGCTCTACCTTCCTATGGTCCCAGCTGCAGCTTCAATCCCATAACTCTACGAGGCATTCTAATAGAGAACCTCTCCGATGGCTCTACCTTGGGGAAGTCTCTGCCTGGCTTCCCAAGCCTTCTTTGAAGTCTCTGTGAATGCCACCAGTGTCTGCTGCCAGCATGAGCCATACATAGGTCTATTTGAATTATGGCTGGAGCACCCAAAAAGTCCTTGGACATAAAGCAGAGATCAGAATCTTAAGGTAGCACTGGGTAGTCCGTGGTTAGTGCCCAAGACCCATCCCTTGAAATCATTTACCCCTGTAGGCCCCTGGGCCTGTGATGGGAGGATTGACCTTAAAGATTTCTGAGATAAGCTCAAAACCTTTTCCTCATTGTCTTGATGTTTGGCATCTATACTAATCTCTTTAGTATGCAATCCTGGGTTGTACTCTTCTCTCCCAAACAGTTTTTTATTTCTTTGCATTTTTCATTGGCAGCCTTGACTTTTCAAAATATCTCTGTCCTGCTCCCTTTTGCTCTCAGGTCTCAAAATCACTGAAAGTGGCCAATAATATCCACATTACAACCTGAATGCTTGCTGTTTAGCAATGTCCTCTTCTGTACATCTTAGGTCCTTAAAATTTCTACTACCCATAAAGCTTGGTCATGTTAGCTAAGTTTTGCTGCTTCTTAATAAGGTTGGCCTTTTTTTCTAATTTTCCATCCTAGTCTCCTTGTTTTCTGAGTCCTTTCCAGAAACACCTATAATGCTCTGCTTACAGAGTTCTAGGATTTTCCTAGCCTGCTCTCCCAAATCTTCCAACCTCTGCCCATTACACAGTTCCAAAGTTATTTCCATGTTTTCAGGTAAGGTATTAGAAGTGACCCCACTCCTCAGTATCAATTTCCTGTATCTTCATTTTCTGTTCCTATATCAAATTACTTGAGAATGAGTACTTTAACAGTAAATGAGATTATTTACTTTTAGTTTTGGAGGCTAAAAGTCCATTATCAAGTGGCCCCTGCTCAGTTTGACCTCTGGTGAAGACCCCCTTGGCTGTGTCACAATATGGCAGATGACATAATGTTAGGAGTGCCTGCAAAATAGAGCAGTCACATTGTGAGAGGAAACCAGGGAGGATCCAGACTTACTCTTTTATAACAATCTACTCTTACTGGAGCTAACTCAACAAGACCAGCATTGCTCCTTCCTGAGGACTGTGTTTCCAATGACCTATTTACTTTCTACTATAACCCACCCCTTGTAAGTTCTATCATTTAATACCACCAGATGAGGAAGCAAGCCTCCAGTGCAGGAACCATTTAACAATACGACCTCATAAAGATGCTGCAAGGATGATATAAGCTGATATATGTTAAAGGACCTGACATAGTGTCTGGTATGGGAAGGTTTTCTGAAAATAGCAATTTAGATCTTCATGTAGGCCCTGTTCTTCTCCTGTACCCACTATAAAATAGAATAATCAGGGCTTGAATCATCTGGGGAGCTTGTGACAACTCAGACAGCTGGGCATCCCATAGGGCTTGAGTCCTTGGGTACTGTCCCAAGGGGATATGGCATCCAAGAGTTCCCTAGAGATGCTGTTACTGCTAGTCTGGTGACCACACTTTGAGAACTCCTAGCCCCAATTATTAAAGTCCATGTTCATTTGCTCTTTATTAAAAGTTGAGTGCCCTCTGAGATACACAGAACAGAGCTGGCCTTGGCAGTACAGAGAAGCTTGTCCTTGTGCCCCACTGCCCCTGCCCTCCCCTGCTTCTCCACAGCCCCATCCTAAGTCAGGTCCCCAATAAAGAACATGTTTGTATGTTCCAGAACATTCCACACTAGGCCTGAGTTACCAGATTTGAGGAGGGTAACCTGTGTTCTCCAAGGGAACCTGTAGACAGCCTTATGTATCACAGAACAATTTGACTATATAATTTCTGACTCAGAATAAGCACCAAGGCAGAACATTAGGGGAATGCTCCTTCCAATCCCATAGCATCAAGGCCCTGCTAGGCAGCTCCAGAGGTTTGGGAGTGGGTGGCATTGTCCCAGTAGCATCTGTCAGTGCAGGGGAGGGGTGTTACAGGGCCAAGAATTTGGATGGTCACTTAGGAACTCCAGATCAGAATCTCACTAGAAGCTTCTGGGGAAACCAGATATACCTAGAACTCCAGTGTGGAGACGAAACCTCCCCAGCCTTTGACCTCTGCCTGACCCTCCCTGAAAGAACTCACCTCTTCACAGGTCCCCACATGTCTTCCCCATCCAAAACTGGTCACCAGTTCTAAATCGTACATCAGTGTGTGGCATCCTGCTCACTTTTGATCAGCACCCTCACCTGTGGAGGGTGATTTGGTCACTGTGAAACGAAAATTAATGTTGCATTTCATAGTGAATTTTGCATTCTGTCATGTGCTTACATAACTTACACTTATTGCAGGATACTAACTTATTTCAGGACACAGAATCTTTTCTCACATATTCTCTCATTGACACAGAATCTTATGTTACATTATCTCTCATTTAGTCTTCTCTGGAACTTTGGGACAAATGGGGAAGTTTGTTTTCTGACTCCTTTTTCAGGAGTCAACTCTCTAGGTAAAGATGGAACATGTCTGTGAACATGTATCTTAATCTGTGTCATGGGTATATTGTCCAGGCTTCTGTGTAAGCTGACAGTAGGAACTTTTTTTTGGTTGCCTCTCCCATTTTTATACACCAATCTTTGAAGGGAAAAAACAAAGTGTGTGTGTTTGTGCATGTATATGCATACACATTGCCATGCATGAATCTAGGTGCACACATACAACACCTATGCCTCTCCAGGGTATCATGAGTAGATATGATGCAGATACAGATATAAATATTGAAGGTATTTAGGAATAAAGGTAAACAGATTCAGAAAGAAGTACACAAACAGACATGGGTACACATGATTTAACTGTGTAAGGATTGCACGTGTGGATCCTTACCTAGGTAGGTGCGCACATGTCCATATGAATGCCACAGATTTGACCAGCACTGCTGGAATTCCTCGGGTACTCAGAAATATTATGATTGAAGTTGGTGGTGTTTCAGGATGGTACTCTATTTTCTCTTTTTCTGTAGGAGTTGGGGATTTCAGCGTGTGGGAGTTCTCTGGAAATCCCGTATATTTCTGCTGCTATGACTATTTTGCTGCAAATGATCCCACATCCATCCATGTCATCGTTTTTAGTCTAGAAGAACCCTATGAGATCCAGCTGAACCAAGTGATTTTCTGGCTCAGTTTCCTGAAGTCTTTGGTCCCAGTTGAAGAACCCATAGGTGAGCTGAACCACTGGGGTGAGTGAGTATCCTTCCTGCTCAGCTCCTGCCCTTGACTGGCTTGCACCCAGGGGAGGGCCAGGTGCAGGCCCTGCAACCTGTGACTGACTGCTGTGACTCTCTTTCTTCTAATCTTCCACTAGGAGAAGTCCACTCTGGGAATTTTCCTGGGGTCCAGCTGGTCGTTGGGTTTTGCAGGGAGATTTTGTCCCATGATCATGAATTTCTGTTCAAAGGCCCAATTCTGAGTCACTCCTTGAGTGTCATTTCTAACTTCTTTTATGCTTAAGAACCACAGTCATTTTGTCTGGGTGCAAAGTGTAATCATCCTTCCATAGCTCCTGTTCCATTCCTAAAAGGTCCCTAAGTCATCAGAGTTGGCTCTGTAAGTAAAGATGAGCTTTCATTCATTCTGCAGGTCCATGGAGACCTGAAGAAAAGGGACCAACCTCTTTTGCTTTTTGCAAACAACAGAAAAAGCAGCTTTTCCTGGGGAAAAGTGGTCAGTGTTTTTTTCCAGGAAAGCATAGAATGATAAAAATAAATTGGGCTGAATCCCCATAGGGGTGCTGGTACTTTGGCCTTTGTTTCTTTTTTGTCTTCTTTTTAAACACTCCTGTATGTGAGAGGCATCATCTGAGTGTCAGGCAGTTTCTCCTGCAACATCTCTGTGGTGTGGCTGCATTCAGAGCTTTTCATGGTTCTATGAACGGTGTCCCACTTGTTGGAGGTAAAATCTTCTCCCTCACACAGCAAGGGCTATTTGAAGGAAGCCCTGAAAATCTGGCTTTTTTGCTGGGCTGGGTTCAAATCTACTGATGAGACGCCTCTTGGAGGCATGGGAATGGGCTTGTCTTTGGTTGGCTGGGCCTGGGACCTGGGATCTTCTAGGGTTTACACTGCCCAGAGGACATTGGGTCCTCAAGTCTGTGGGCAGATTGCACATCACCTGGAGAAGTGGCTTGGCATGAGGCCCCTCACTTGGGCAGAAGAGTTAGGCGAGTAAGCCTCCTGACAAGACTCATTTTCTGAACCCAGCCTTTGGTGGCAAGTTGAAGAACCCACTCCGAGTTGTCCTGGTGGCCACGCATGCTGACATCATGAACGTCCCTCGTCCAGCTGGAGGCGAGTTTGGATATGACAAAGACACCTCCTTGCTGAAAGAGATTAAGAACAGGTGAGGGGTGGCATTGGGTCTCCAGCCAGGGAGTTGGAGAACTTCTATCTCAGGAACTGAGTCAGGGGTGTGGAGCACAACAAGTCATGGGACCCAAGCAGAGGAATCAAAGGCCGTTCCTGCTTGGTTGATTGTTTTGTTGTATTTTTAATTTCTAACAAATCAATGAATACACATATAACAAATTGGATAGAGTACATAACCATGTCACTTTCGTCCATACCTTCGAGCACCACTGCCCAGAGGTAACTTCTGTTGATTCTTATAGTTTTCAGGGTATCCCCTCACCATAGCACTAATCAGTATTTCCCAACATATAAGTTACAAATCATTAGTGGGTTATGAAATTATGCAGGAGGTCATGACCAACTCTCTCTATAATGAGAAGGAATGGAACACAATAGAATAGATCAGAGTGCTTTTCCTGCCAAGTATTATTTTGTACACCTTTTATTTATAAGATATACGTATACACAGGGTCAGAGATAATCTGTAAATTTTCACTTAGTCTTCATTAGTCTTTTTCGATTGTTGTAATGAAATACCTGAGGCAAGTCAACTAACAAAGAAAAAGAGGTTTGTTTGACTCATAGTTTGGGAGGTGGAAAGTCCAAACACCATGTCACCAGCTCTGGTGAAGCCCTCCTTGACTGTTTCCCATCACAAGAAATGGCAACCTAGCGGGATCACTTAGGAGAGGGAGCAATCATCTACTGCAACAGGTAGCCAGAGTCAGGGTCCCTCTTTTATAACAATCGTCTCATGAGAATTAACTGGAATCCCATGAAAACTCTGTTAGTCCTTTTGGAGAGTAGCACCCCAATAACCTTAATCATCTCCAGTTGGGCCCCAAGGTTTAAAGTTTCCATTGTTGCACAAATCAACACACTGGGGACCAAGCCTCAGAAGCATGAACCCTTGATGGATAAGCCACATCTGAACTATAGCAGATTACATCAAAAGTGCAGCTTGAACCTGCAATCTATATAATATGCTAGTAACTAAAATCTTATAGTATCCATTTAAGATAAGAACACAAAATGATACCTTTATTACTAATCCGTTCACTTTCAGGAGCATTTCTTCTGACTTGAAAGGTGAACACATTGACCACTCCTTTCCTGCCTCAGGAGGAGGTGCTGTGTTTCCACACTGTGTTCCTGTTGATGTGTGGAAATCCCAGGCTCCTGTTTGTATTTCCAGGAGTGCATGTCGTTTTCCCCAGACCTCTGCACCCAGTGTGACCAGGCAGGGACAGAGGGGTCTTTGCAAGATCACCAGGACTCTTCTTGCCTTCTATGAGACTCTGAGGCCAATATGAGCCCAGCCACTCCATGAAAAGACCTAAAGAGATTGATTCAGGCTCCTGTTCTCACCATAGGTTTGGGAACGATCTTCATATTTCAAATAAGCTATTTGTGCTGGATGCCGGGGCTTCTGGCTCTAAGGACATAAAAGTTCTTCGGAATCACCTGCAAGAAATTCGGAGTCAGATCGTTTTGGTCAGTATACCCAGGAGGGACCTGGACCCAAATTTTGCTGTTACAGACAGAGAGTAGGGTGCTGCTCTCTCATGGTTGCTTTGGTTTTCAGGGGATGGCTTCACTGTCCCAGAACTGGGGTGAAGGGGTGTGGGGGGGTGTGTGGAACTGCTGTTCTATTTCTCTGTGGTAACAGGACAAGAGAGAAACAGGAAATGGTAGGAGATGGAGGGTTGTAATAGACAAAGGTCGGCCGCTTCAGAGTTTATGAAATTCTTGCAGTTTTCATGTTTTGTTGAAATATAAAATTTCTTTTTATGAACTATAAAGGCAACTCTGATGTGCTTTATTTTGGAATGTTTAGAAAACTCTTGAAAAGTAGAAAAACACTAACAAAATTTACTGGAGACATGTTTAGAAAGTTCAGAGAAGTAGAAAGATAGTTACTAATAATTTTTTTGAAGGATATGATATTAGATGAGAGCAAGTAGAATGATATTGTGTACTTGCTGTAGGTAAAATATGAGTAAATGATTCACTTTTTCAACTTACATGTATTTAATGCAATTTCAGTTAGTATCTATATAGGGTGAAGGGGGTAGAGCTTCTTGTCTTAAAATGAAAGGATAAATAGAACATAGTCTAGAGGCTATATAACGAAACAATTAAGCAACAACAGCTCAAAAATGTCTACATAAATCATAGTATCTATAGGAATTTAACAGAAAACAAATACATTATTTTCATTTATTAAGTACATTTTCAAAATGTACTTAATAATAATCCTATGCAATTGGTTATATGCCCAGAATGTAAGGTTGAACTATCCTACTCACTATAGATACTGAAAATTAATGTATTAAAACTTTTAAGTGCCAATGCAAAGCAGTAAATGGAAATTTTGGAGAATGTGTTTTCAAAATAACTTGGGACTGAGCAAGGCTTTTAAAACAAGGGGGAAAAGACCCAGAAATTTTCCAATGATGTATTCTTATTTGATGAAACAAAGATTAAAACAAATATGGCAAAAAATTATAAAGTTAAAAAATGAAATGCTGGCTTAGGGACAAATACTCTCAGTGTACTTGACCCACAAAATGTTATTCATCCATAATGTGCAAAAAGCTCCGCAAAACTAGTAAGAAGTGGAAAATCCTGCTAAATGGAAAAAAATGCTAAAATGGAAAAATCAACATCTGCTCTCAGGAATGTCCCTCACTGCTCAAGCTTGAGCCTAGACTCTCCCTCTCCTACCATGTGGGGCCACCTCATGATTTATCTCCCCTTCCAAAATCCTGAGCATCCAGCAACAGGCTCTCACGCTCCCCCAGGTCAGAATCAGGGCATCTGTTCCCCAGGAAGCTTGAAGATTTTTGAGCTGACATGTGGCACATCAGCTGCTGGGCAGACTGATAACCCCCAACTCCTGAGGAAAGGCAGGTAGGAAGCCCCCCAGATAAATTGGCTTTATTCCCGAGAATTTGGGTTTTTTGATTAGGAAATAGAATTCAGCTAATGCAAAAAATGTGATTTGGAGACAGATGCCTAATTAATGATGCAGTGTGGTATGTGGCTTGGGTGGTGTCTACTTAGGATGGTGTCTACTCAATTATATGAGTCTGTAATATGGGCTGCTTTGTTTAACCAACTTCAGGGTTAAAAGCCAATTTCAAGCCAATTACCAAGAATGACTCTAATGTGAAATAGCATTTCAACAAGAGTTCCCATGAATGTTCTCATATTGATAATGATGCCCATACTCTTTCCTTCTCACTGTGTGTTCACCATGTGACTGCTCTACTGAAATAGTCCCTAACCAGTGAATGAGGGAGTGAGTGAGAAAGTGAGTGAAGGAAAGAAGGAGGGATGGAAAAGTGAGTAAAACATTAAGAGCTGATGAACTTAAGTTGATGGATTGAGTCCACAAGTCCAAAACAATTGTGAAGACTCACCATCTATTTAAAGTGACCGACAGTGCTGAAATACCTCTACACAACTGTATATTTGATAGATTTTGCTTACCGGTGCACTAAAACACTAATTGCCCCTGTACTTCACCAGCAAAATGCTAACTCATTCACCAGAGTATGTGCAGCATGCAGGAATGAATGGCATCCTCTCCACTGGGCTCCACCTCCTTAAAACCCTCTGCTAACTTGTCTTGACCCTGTAGGGCTGCCCTCCCATGACTCACCTGTGTGAGAAAATCATCTCCACCCTGCCTTCCTGGAGGAAGCTCAATGGGCCCAATCAGCTGATGTCGCTGCAGCAATTTGTCTATGATGTTCAGGACCAACTGAACCCCCTGACCAGTGAGGAGGACCTCAGGCGCATTGCACAGCAGCTCCACAGTATGGGCGAGGTAAGGGGACCTCAAGGAACTGAGGGACCTCATTTCTGTCCCATGATCCAGCTCCTGAAGTATTTATGAGCATGGGGTAACGAGTGAAAATGACACAATTACTCACAATATCTTCAGAAGTGTTGCTGTTACAGCCTCAAGTGATTCTTAGAAGTGCAGTTCTCTGCATCTGCTTCACCTCAGCAGCTGCTATTTTCTTTGTTGTTTTTTTTTTTCTGTCTTCCAGATCCTGTTAGATCATGGGTACATAGGTCCCTGCCCTAAGTGGTTGGGTCTACTTTCCCTTCCTTGGGTACCTGGTACTTCCTTCATCTTCCTGGCAGTCTTCAGGATGGCTGCTCCTATGGTGTGGGGAGACCTCATAAAGTTTAAGAACAATTGAGAAAAGATAGTGAGGAATCCTTACCAAGAGGATGTCTGGAGATACTAAGAGAGAAATACAATCATAATTTGAGATACACAAAAATCTCAGCAAGTGATGTCTATAGAAATGACAGAAAAGTGGAAATCTTAACTTTTGGTTGTGTCACTTTCAGCTCTGCGGTGCAGTTGAAAATCCTGTTCTAATTGCATAGTGCCCATTTCCAGGAAGGGAATTCATCCTGTGAAAATCAGGAGACGGCATGAGCTAGTCTGGGTCAAGAGTAGCCATTCTGAATATTCATAGCCAGAAGCAGTTCTGAGAATATTAAAAGCCAGAAGCTGAACTCTATCTATATTCTTGGGTGTCATGTTATGGCCCTGTCATGACTGTGTCATTACTTTTGTTTAAGGCTCCATTTTGGACAGAACCATACAGAGGGGCATCTCAAAGGTCTAGGTCAGAATAGGGAAAAGGAGTCCACCTGTTGACCACAAGTGGAGTCTGAAATCCTTGTGAGGAAGGGATCACGGTTATTCATAGCACTAACCTGGAATGGAGAAGGAACAGAGGAAAGGTAGCTGTTCTCTAAAGAGAAATATGACTTCTGGGTTTTGCCTTTTTTTTTTTTTTTCCTAGTTTTTTCTTTTCTAGTTTTTGTTTTTTGTTTGTTTGGTATTTTGTACTAGAGATCCAACCCAGGGGTGCTTTATCAATGAGCTACATCCCAAGCCCTTTCATTTGTTTTGAGATAGGGTCTCACTTAGTTGGTGAGGGTCTTGCTAAATTCTGCAGTGTGACCTCAAACTTGTGATCCTCCTGCTTCAGCGCCCCTAGTGCCTGGGATTACAGGCATATAACATCACACCCAGCCTGACTTTTTTTCCTGAAGATATGAATATAATTTATACAGCTGAAATCCCCTCTATTCATTCTCTCTGGTCTCATTCCTCTACTCTTTTGGGGGAGAGCTGTTTTCATGGCGGCATATCTTTCCAGAACTTTTTTATGGAGTATGTTTAAAATTCACGTAATGGTATATTAATACCACATTCTGAATCCTTTTTTGAAAAAGTTTAAAACAATTGAGAGAATTTCTAAGCCCACTGCTATGAACCTTCATATACTCTACACCTCAATTTACATTTTGCTCTATTTTGGAGTTTCTCTTCTATTCATTTACCTAATCCTTTTACAGGCATTGACACATTGCTTTCATAAAATAATTTAACCTGTAGGTCCAAAAAGAAGGATGTTCTACCACATTATCTAACCTGAATAGACGATTACATTCTAGAAACACAGCATTGATAGTACTATGGCTGTGCAGTCTTTTTACAGAGGTTTTTTACTTTTCCCAGTATCTGTTCTTATGGATATTTTTTATTCATTAATATATTTATTTTGGGATTGAGTATGCAGTTGAAAATTACCAATTGCAGTGTTTGATTGCCAGCCATTTCTCCTCTTTCTCTTTCTCTTTCTCATTTCTTTCATTACCTGTTGGACTTTTTTTTTTTTTTTTTTTTTTTGATATTCAAAGGTATTTGCTTCTCAGAATCTCTCTTTTGTTCTCAAGTCTATTTGGGAGGTATCATTATTTTAGAGATGAATCCATGAAACTGCCCTGGGTGGTTTCTTAGAAGGTCTGCTCAGGTTCTCTCTCTAGGCTTAGGCCTCTCTGTTCTCTTAGTGACAGATGCCTCTTCCTTGAGTTCCATACCTACTGGTAACTTTGTGTTGTCCCCTCTGACAGATTAACATAATGCAGAGTGAAACTGTGCAGGATGTGCTGCTCCTGGATCCCCGCTGGCTCTGCACCAGTGTCCTGGGGAAACTGCTCTCAGTAGAAACTCCCCGGGCCCTGCACCATTACCGGGGCCGCTACACCATGGAGGACATCCAGCGCTTGGTACCCGATAGTGATGTGGAGGAACTGCTGCAGATCCTGGATGCCATGGACATCTGTGCCCGTGACCTGAGCAGCGGGACCATGGTGGATGTCCCTGCACTGATCAAGACAGATAACCTGCAGCGCTCCTGGACAGATGAGGAGGATGAGGTGATGGTGTATGGTGGTGTGCGCATTGTCCCTGTGGAGCATCTCACCCCCTTCCCGTGTGGCATCTTTCACAAAGTCCAGGTGAACCTGTGCCGGTGGATTCACCAGCAGAGCACAGAGGGTGATGCAGACATTCGCCTGTGGGTAAGTGGCTGCAAGATTGCCAACCGTGGGGCTGAGCTACTGGTGCTGCTGGTCAACCACGGCCAAGGCATCGAGATACAGGTACGTGGGCTAGAGACTGAGAAGATCAAGTGCT
Organism: Glaucomys volans; assembly: GCA_020662805.1. NCBI lineage: Eukaryota > Metazoa > Chordata > Mammalia > Rodentia > Sciuridae > Glaucomys > Glaucomys volans. The sequence continues at coordinate 42,796 of JAJEJO010053639.1, forward strand.
GCCTGCTGCTGGACTCGGTGTGCAGCACCATTGAGAATGTCATGGCCACCACATTGCCAGGGCTATTGACGGTGAAGCACTACTTGAGCCCCCAGCAGCTGCGGGAGCACCATGAACCTGTTATGATCTACCAGCCACGAGACTTCTTCCGAGCACAGACCTTGAAGGAGAGTTCCCTGACAAACACCATGGGTGGATACAAGGAGAGCTTCAGCAGCATCACCTGCTTCGGGTGTCATGATGTCTACTCGCAGGCTAGTCTTGGCATGGACATCCACGCATCAGATTTGAATCTCCTGACCCGAAGGAAACTAAGTCGCCTGCTGGATCCACCTGACCCCATGGGGAAGGACTGGTGTCTTCTGGCCATGAACTTGGGTCTCCCAGACCTCGTGGCCAAGTACAACACCAATACTGGGTCCCCTAGGGATTTCCTCCCCAGCCCAGTGCATGCCCTGCTACGGGAATGGACCTCCTACCCTGAGAGCACAGTGGGCATCCTCATGTCCAAACTGAGGGAGCTGGGTCGCAGGGATGCCGCAGACTTTTTACTGAAGGCATCCTCTGTGTTCAAAATCAACCTGGATGGCAATGGCCAGGAAGCCTATGCGTCAAGCTGCAATAGTGGCACGTCTTACAATTCCATTAGCTCTGTGGTGTCCCGATGAAGGCAGCCTGGATTTGTGCAGGGTTTCTTCCAACTTCAGAAGGAAGGGATGCAGGTCATCTTTCCTAGTGGATATCTTGGGGCATTCCTCCCCACACCCACCTTCTGAAGATGCTCCCCTTCCTCCCTCCTGCTTTGCCTATGTCCCAGCCTCCACTTCCCTCCCTCTCACCTATCCCTTGTCTGGGGATGATCTTTCTAGACAAGAGAGCAGACCACACATTCTTCATTTTGGCCAGCTGAAAAACAAGTGTCCATCCTATCAGTGTTTTGGACTCCATCTCTCATCCTCCAGTACCTTGCTTCTTACTAATAATTTTATTGGAATTCTGAACTTTTCAATGAGTTTTTTAAACTACTTTATTGATTGTTCTTAAAAAAGAAAAAAGGACAGGAGAGCGCACATTTATCCACAATGTATATTTCTTATACTCTTTTCTTTGTTATACCAGCTCCTCAGCTTATCTCTTTTATATTTGTAGGAGAGACTCCCATGCTTGGATCCCTCTGTATGATTTATAAACAGACAATATGTGAGTGCCTTTTGCAGAAGAGGGTGTGTCTGAAATCATCTAAGTCAGCCAGGCGCTGTCACCAAGGAAACGCTACCTCTTTGTCCCTTGCCGTATGCTGATCATCGCCAGAGGTGCTTCACTCTGAGTTTTGTTTTGTTTTGTTTTTGTTTTCTTGGTATTGGTGGCAGGGTGTCTGTTTCATTTAGTAAAGAAAGGGGACAATAAAATCCTCCTCCAGGATGATTTCATAGCCAGTGTTGTTGCTCTAAGAAAATGTTTTCCATTTTGCTTTTGTTGCAATGTCCATGTGAATGTGCACTTGAAACCTACAAACTGTCACACTTCATCATCCCCTTTCATCTCAGGTAGAAGGTTGACACAGTTGTAGGATTGTGGAGACCTGTGTAAGAATTCAGAAGATCCCTGACTCATAATTTGTGGCAGTCTGTTGTGGTTGGTGTATAGCAGATGGTTTCCAGATTTAGATCCTGGTTTGATAACTTCTTGTACTTGAAGTCAGAAAGAGAAAATACAGGAAGCAGGTTTTCTTGCAGTAATTTGACATTGTGATAGAACTTTAAATTGATGAGGGAACATGTCCTAATTCTTCTGTCCTAAGAAGCATGTAATGTTAATGTCATATCATCTGTATATATATAAGATATATATATATATATATGCACTATGTATATACATATATATTAATACTGGTATTTTTACTTAACCTATAATATGTCATAAAAGAATTGTTTGTTTTTCTTTTTTCTTTTCTTTTTTTTTTATAAATAAACTGTTGCTTATTGCATTGAATTTGTTATTTGTTAATTCAAATAACATTGAATGTTATTTGTTGGGTTTTCCCTACGAACAACTCACACAACTCATTCTTTGTTGGGTTTTCCCTACGAACAACTCACACACCGATCTGAAACCCAGAAAGCCATTAAACCTAAAGCCCCAGAGGTTGGAAAATGATCTAACTTACTTACGTGTTTACTTGTTACTAATGCTGGCCATTGCATAGGGAAGTAAAAGCAGCCCAGATAATTTTCACATTTGTTCTCAAACTTTTATATACAGAGGATCCTTCCATTTTCTTTGTGTGAACAGATAAACCAAATGACATCTTTTAATCCTGGCAACAGGAACAGAAGGTTTGTGACATCTATACCAAGATACAGGGGTTGGCACCAGGAGAAAGAGAAGGCCCTCAGCAGCAGATTCCTGTGTTTCTGCTGTTCTTTAGATAAAATCTTCATGTGTCCAGGCCATCGGCTAGGAATTTTAGGACTGACCAACCTGGTACCTATACATGACAAATGCTAAAGGGAACAAAACCCATAATTGAATAAAAATCTCAAGATTGATTTAAAGAACAATGGCAGAGAAATAAGAAGGAAAAATGGGAATGATGATTGTCTTTGTGTTTGTAGGAACATAGTTCACTTTTATAATGAGAAAGATGTATCAATGAATAAACTAAAACTACACATAGAAAGTGTGATATCAGTATAAAAATTATGGATGCCTTCAAGAGTGGAACTTTGTATTCTTGTGCATCTCCATCCTGAAAGTTGGCCTCAGTCTTTCCTACCTCAAGGAACCTCACATCACCAGGGTATAACAGCAGACAGAAAACTAGAGGCAAGGGCTGACCTCCTGCAGCATCTGTGTGCAACATTTGAGGGAAGGCCTCTGACTATGTCAGCCTGGGTCATGTGGCCATCCCTGTGAGGCTCACAGTGGTTGGAGGGACAGTACCTATGATAGGCTCCTGTTCCCCTGCCCTGGACCAATGAGCAGATATCCACAAAAAGGTGTTCAGTTAGCAGAAAGAGGGGGAGGAGCAGGGCAGACAAATACAAGGGATTATTAGATTATTTACTGTTTACTGTGTGTAGGTCCCAGGACAGGCACCTGCTTATCAGGTTCTGGGACCTCCAGGCTCCTGAAACATTGAAGTTACACTCTAGAATCATTATAAGCAAGAGCTGAAGGCGAACTGAGCTTACTGCACAATCCTGGGACCTGTCATGGAGGAATTGCAGGAGGCAGGGTGGGGACTCGAGTACCAGGAATAGTGATCAGTTGGGAAAGCCTCTGCACAAGGAAGAAATCAGACTACAATTCACCTCCTGTGAATATAGTAAAAACCGTGATGTACAAGTTATTATGAGTCAGAAAGAAAAGCCACTCATGGGGCCTTTTGTTTAGCATTGCTGTGAAATTCACTGGGGCAGCATATTCTTTGTCATCTCAGCTATGCTGCCCCATGGTACCTGAGGTCTCAAGTATGGACAATGGCATCCCAGGGACCCCATGTAGTATGGGCTGGTGGGTATTTCTGTGAGTTCAATCTGGATCTCCATATGTCTGAAAGCAACCAGAACTCTTGGGAATTTTGGTAGTGGTTTTTGGAAAGGAGTTCACAATTACGACTGCAGAATTCACATAATTCTTAATCTAAATTTGGCAACATTGGAGTCCATACTGGTTTTACCCCTAATGGTGTGACCCCAGAAGAGCCATGCCAATAAGCCAGCCAGGTGTAAAACCATGAGAAAGGAGGGAGATTGGAATTTAGAAGTGAAAAGACTTCATTAAGAGCAAGAGGACAGTTTCAATTTTGTAAGATGAAAAAGGTCTAGGGTTGGCTGCTGGTTTGGGTTGGAGAATAATGTGAATGTATTTATTGCCACCGATCTTCACAGTTACACATAATTTAAGTGATACATTTTATTTATATATGTTCTACTATTTAAAATAATAAAGAGGGGGCTGGGGTTGCAGCTCAGTGGTAGACTGCTCACCTAGCACACATGGGGCCCTGAGTTCAATCCTCAACACAACATAAAGTTATTATGTCTACCTGCAGCTAAAATTTATTTATTTATTTTTTTGGAACTGGGGATTGAACTCAGGGGCACTCGGCCACTGAGCCACACCCCCCAGCCCTATTTTTGTATTTAGAGACAGGGTCTCACTGAGTTGCTTAGGGCCTCACTAAGTTGCTGAGGCTGACTTTGAACACGTAATCCTCCTACCTCAACCTCCCAAGCCGCTGGGATTACAGGCATGCGCCACCATGCCCAGCTAAAATTTTTTAAAAATATAATAAAGAGATTAACTGGAACAAAAAGTGTCCCAGTAACAATAAAGACTGGAGTAATACACAAATTACCCATTGTATTTAGAGCAGCCCAGGAAAGCAGAATATACCCAAAAGAGGAAATAGGAAAAGTGGCGAATTGCTGTTTGAACGAATTGGTATTTGTATTTAAAAAAAAAAAAAAAAAAAGAGCAGAAGTGAGAAGAAGTAAGAGTTTTCTTTGGCTTCTGTTTGTATGCAATGATTTTTTTTTTCACTTTCAATTCATAACTGGGTTGGTACCATTACTATTTTCAGGACTGAATTCTTGTAGACTTACCAGACCAAACTTTATGAGGAGCATGCTCCAATTCATCATTCCCAGGCAAGTGTAGAGCACCTGTTGTGGTGCCAGCTCCATGCTTCCCACGGGACTGCAGCTCACTGAGAGAGGATCAGGGCTCAACTCCACAGATGCCTCAGGGATTTGCTGTCTGGACCTGGTTTCAGAGATGGTAGCTGGGTTTTCAGCGGCAACTGAGATTGAAGGCTGACTCCATTATTGTCACAGAAATTAGGTACTGATAAGGTGCTGGAGCATCCAAAGCCCTCAATCCCAGGACTCAGCACCGTCCACGTGTGGACCCAGGGCAGGCATGAGCTCCTCTGTGCCAGAAGAACACCCTGGCCAGAAAGTGGGCCCACGAGATGCCACAAGAGGGTATTAAGGAGTACTTAGCTGACTTTCTCCTTGGCTGGCAGAAAAGAGCTCTTGGGGAATGCTTGGTGCAGAAGGGGAACACCAACAGGACAGAACTGCTCATAGCTCCCTGGAACCACCTAACTCAATGATGGCTGACTGGTGACCACATGCTCCCAAGGCCAGTTCTTTAAGGAGTTGGTAGTGTGTGGCAGGTGAAGGAGGACAGAAGAGGAGCTACAGAAATGCCTGCAGTAGAGTTTCCTGGACTCTGGGCTATCCAAAGCATGTCACAATTGAAGACTAAACTGATAGCCCTACCAGGTGCCCAAGGCTGTGGGACACAATGGACTTGAACCTGTCTTTGATGGATGACTGTTCATCTTGTCCAATTGATATCATATAATTTTACAAGTAAAAGGAATCTTAGAAATTATTTGGTCAGCAATACTTTTTAGGGACTAGAAGAAAAGAGATGAAAGATTAAGATCAAGTTGCACAGTTAAATTATTCCCAATTCAGACTATGTGTCGGGCCATCTGAGGGCAATTGGTACTGCTCTGCTATGTACCTTTTTTATAATCTGGTATATATGTCTGTGTGTGTACCACATATGTTATGAATATGTGTTTCTCATGAGTTGTACATACACGTTGTACAAGTGTATGTATGTGAGCCTTCATTTATATGTACAAGTGTGTACACATGTTATGTGCATGTTCATACATATGTGTAACTGCACTTCCCAGTATCCCAGGATGTCACCACAGCCATCCTAAGAGCACATGCTACCAGTGAGTACCCAAGCCAAGAGGAGGCAACAGATTTTTCCTTGCTCATCTGCTCACTTGGAACCAGATTTAATTTTTTTGTATCATGATAAAATAGACATAACATAGAATTTATAATTTTAGCTATTCTTGAGTGAATGATTCAGTACCATTAAATACATTCATGGCATTGCACCACCACCATCAGCATCCATCTCAGTTCAGTTTTTCATCATCCTAACTGGAAACTCTGAAAACTTTTACCACAAACTATTCCCCTGTCTCCTAGTCCTTTAATTTTAAATGTGATGAGGATAATAGTTTTGAAATAAGAATGTTCATTTCTTGTTGACTTTCTTACAGGTAACCTTTCTCTGATTCAGCCAGAGGTAGAAATTACTTTGGGAAATGGTAGGATTATTACAAGAAAAATGAAAAGCAAAAGAGTACAATGCTTAGGGTTTAATTTGAACATAAGTGCCCACGTGTGTGTATGTATTTCGGTGTATGAGTGTGTGAAAGTATGTGCATGTGTATTTATGTGTGTATTGTGCGTCTTTGTAAGCATTACATGCATAAATTTGTAAGCATAAATGTGTGCTGTGTGTACACACATACATGTACATGTGCATCTTGTTTGTATGTGTGGAGAGAACTCTCTGGCTGTAGAAAGTTGGTCTTCTGGGCAGGAGAACAATTCTGATTGATTCTGAGGCTTCTGCACCAGAGTGACCCCCACAGGAGCTCTGCAAAGCCCTCAGTTTTCATCACAGCCAGTATCAATGACAATCATTCTGTCTTCCAAGAGAAAGGGCAGTTATCCCAGAGATGGGTGAGCGCTGCTTCTTCCAAATCATGATATTCTGTGACCTACACGCCTGCGGGAGGAGAAAAACAGGCACTGATTTGGAGTCCATGCACCCACAAACGAGTCTGGTCATGCCCTGCCTCAGGCAGGGGTAGTACCCCTCGGCATTGAGGTCATTTCATGCAATAAAGGTTGTTTTTCTGTGCATATTCACACATTGCTGAAATCATATGGAGTATAGTATCTGATGCTCTGCTTTTTTTTGTAACCTACCATTACAACAGAGCTATTATTCAATGCTATTAGAAGCTTTCAGAAATGTCAGCTTTAATGGCCACAGCATGCTACAATAATGTGTCACATTCCAATTTTCCTAACTGTTCCCTTCTATGAGGCACACAGGCATGTTTTTCTACTATAAATAGTGGTAGGTAAATGTCTCCATACATATTTTTTCTGTATTTTGAACTGGACACAACACATTTACCATTTTACTTTGGACACCTGATAATTAATATACAAGAAGAGAAAGGATTTAGTGCTAACAAAACTTGCATTTGTGTTGCTCTGTCTGTTCCCCCTCCCAGAAAAACATTACTTTATTAATTAACCATTAACACATCTTGTGTTTCTTACCACAGTTTTGCTACAGATAACAGGTTTTGTAGTGTTACTCTTTCAGTAACACTGGACAGATAAGTCAGTCTTCCTACCACAGTGAGAGAATAAGATAATCTTCAATAAATATTGCTATTACTAGTTTCAAAAGTTTTCGATTTCAAAACCCACTACTGCTCATGCTACATTAATTTTTGGATTGCTGTCAAATCTGGGGCACCAGGGCAAAGAGTTTTGTTTTGTTTTCATGTACAAGTGGTAGGAGCTACTAACATTTTAAGTTTTCTTGTCAGTGACTTACTTTAAATGCATATGGAACTGTTCCCACTCTATACTCAATTTGACATGAATTTCCTTCTGTGTACTTTCATGGCCTCAGTTGCTGGGCAGACTTCTTTCACTGGGAGGCAGCTTCACCCACGTTCTGCTCCATCCCACCCAGGGCGCTAAAGACTTCAAATTTTCCTCTTGTCCTGGATTTGGATACATGCTACTGGATAACTTGAGTCAGCACAAGTCACAAATGGTGAAGACACGCTACAGACCCTTCATATAGACAACACCCTGCCATGGGACAAACATGCAAAACCAGTTACTGTATAGAATCTTCCAAGTTGTGGATCTGTTGGATTTTTGTTCTCCTGACATCTTTGCTTAGTCCTTCATGAATGGTTCAGAGGTATACTATAGGCTTGATTGTTATCTTGAGCATTATTTTTGCAAGAGTGCAATCCAAAAAAATAAAAATAAAAATGAGCTTTACTTCTCTATGTCCCTGAAAGCTGATATCCAATAAAGAGTAGCTTCTCTTTTTACTGACTCTTAGACCCTATGTGTGCCAGTGCTCCCCCTACTTAGGAATTCATTGGAATACTGAAATTTCATGAGGAATACAAGGAACTGAGTTTACTGATCCCATATTTGTTTCATAACTACTTCCCCCATGGCGGGGGGGGGGGGCTCCTGAAGAGAAAAAGATTAGATTTTGTCATAGGTGTGATAAAAGGCAGGTTTATTTTGAGAAGAGTATAAGTCTTCTGAAGGGTTGTTTGAAAATGATGAAGGATTTGTATGATGAATGCCTGTAATAGAAGGGAGAGTGTATGCCATATTTGGTATGAATGTGAGCAATATGTTCCAATTTGACTATAAATTTAGCGAGTGTAATAGAAGAATTATGAAAGTGTGGGTGAGTTTTTGTTGCTGTTAATTGTATTTTAGCTTTACTCTATTTTCGAAGTTTTTCATAATAATTACTGGTTTGGTTATTTAACCAAAGAAGAAGAAGAAGAAGAGGGAGGGGGAGGAGGAGGAAGAGGACGGGGAGGGGGAGGGGCAGGGAGGAGGAGGAGGAGGAGGAGAAGGAGAGAATAAACTGCTAGAAAAACATTGCTAAGATGCCTCTGAGAATCCTTGAAAACTGTCACCACCAATTCATTCACTGGAAGCTCCAAAGGTTTCCTTCTTGGAGTGTCTCAACCAAGCCAGCTCTATTTGTGCCATCCCCAGAAAAAAAGTTATAGAGAACATGTGACAGAATTGCTCCTGAGCCAGCTAGCTGGTGGTTAATTTCTGTACTTGATAATTAAACATTCATACACTCCACTTGTTTGTAATAAACTAATGCCTTTCTCAATAGATTATGAGCAGGCCAGGCCCTAAACATGGAAATTTTAAGGCAAGTGTTCGTTCACTCAGGTTTACTCCAAGTTCAGTCAGAACAAATAGAACAATAGACAGTGGGTCCTCTAAAAGTTAAGACAGTCATTTTTTCTTTTTATAAGTTAAAAACATCATTTTTACTTTAACTATTTACCTGAGAACATGCAAAAGATAGAAGGGGAGAACCAAGTCTCCGTTTGGATCAGTGGCTGATCACTACATTTAGCTAGAGGTTCTGCCAAACGTAACCTCTTTTGGCATATCACATGTAGGTAGGGCCACAAATGTCAAGGAAAACTTGAGGGAAACTGATGATTAAAGCTGGCTTGGTTGAGACACTCCAAGAGCACCTGAGGTCTTTGGAGCACACTAGAGGTGACATGTTGAAGTGGCTTCAGGTCAGCACTGATGGCCTGTTATCTCTCATCTGTCCATCTCTGCTGGCTCCTGAAACCTCAAACACCCAGCTTTTTCCAGCTCTCAGGTGCTTGTCATGTGTCCTTTAACTTTCCTGTGTTTCTTGAAAATTCTGTCTAAAATATACAGTGATCTATCTTAAGGTGTGGCACCAGCAAGGGTGTTTCAAAGATCCAAAGGCACTCTTCATTCCAAAACAGGTCTAAGGAGAATAATGGCATCTCTAAGTTGGAGGCTGCATAGGCTACCCATTATGAAACATCCCATTTAATACTTCTAATAGCCACTGAGCCACATAGCTCTAATTTCCCTGGTACTTGTGAGGAAGTGGGGGCTCTATCAGTTTAAGTATCTTGCTCAAGGCTGCATGTCTGTTAAGAGAAAGATTCAAACCCAGAACTATCTGGTGCCCCAAACAGTGGCCTTCATTATTTGTTGATTTGTTATGGTATCTTTGCCTGTCAACCGTTGCACTCACCACTCACCTTTCAATTTCCTTAAAAATTTTTTTCTGTTCATTCACAACTTCATGAACTGTTTGGCACAAGAGTGCTAGCTTTCAGCCTGTTTCAACTTACAACGTACTTTCCTCAGTAAGCTAATCATCTCTAGCTCTTCATTTAAAGGGAGATCTGTTGCAACTCTCCCTTTCATTTCAGTATTTAGAGGACACTGTAGGGTAATTAATTAGCCTAACTTCAATATTGTTGTGTCTCAGGCAATAGGGAGGCCTCAGGATGGGGAGACAGATGGGAGCATGACAGATTTGTTGAACAGACCTACAATTTTGTAATGCTATGCTACGTTTGTTGTAATGCTATGCTGGGGGCTGAATGGATGCTGTTCATGGGAACCCCAAATAATTACAATATTAACATCAAATGTCACTGATTACATATCATCAGCACTGATGTAATAATGATAATAATGGTAATAATAATTATAAAAACTTGATATATTTTAAGAATTACCAAATGTGAAACAAAGATATGGAGTGAGCACACACTTTTGGAAAAATGGTGCCAATATACTTAGCTGCGTGATGGGTTGCCACAAGCATAGCATTTGTAAAATCTATAATGTCTGCAAAGCACACTAAAGGAAAGTGCAGTGAAATAAGGCATGCCTGTATTAAATAGTATAAATAATTTAGAGATTCTTTAAAGTACATGGGGAAAAGTGCTTTGGTTGCACAGAAACACTCTACCATTTTATATAAGAAATTGAGCAGTGACAGATTTTGTATTCATGGTAACCTGAGTCCTGGACTCAATCCCTCACAGACACTGAATGACAACTTGTGTGTGTGTGCATGTGTATGTGTAATATTTTAATTTCCTCTTGCTTTATTCCCTTATCATGAAGCATAAGATTATTGACTATATCAATGCATTCAAGTGTCATTATTTTAATATAAAATTTTTAAGCTAGGAGATAGCAAGAAAAGTAAATGTTATTCAGGAGATTTGCTTTCTCTTCCAGGGAATATAAATATTATATCAGGTTAGGCAGAATTATGATCTCTTATCTAGATATTGAGGATGGTTTAAGGAGAAGCATCTTGGTGCCAGGGGGACAAGGGAGGTGGCTTGTCATGGTGCATTTTATATGCCAATTTGACTGGACCATAGGAAATCAAGATATTCGGGTGAGCTTTATCCTGGGGTATATGTGACTATGTTTAAGGATGAGATTAACGTTTGGATCTGTAGGGTGAGTAAAGAAGATTGTAATTGAAGGCCTGAATAGACCAAACAGGCTAATCTTCTATAAATAAGAGTGAGCTCCTCATTTTCTTAGGGGGTAAGCTGGGAAATTATTTTTTTCTTCTCTTTGGACTCAAACTGAGACATCATCTCTTCTTGGGACCTGAGCCAGGTAGTTATCAGACTGGAAGTTAACACTATTGTTGTTTTGATTCTTATGATTTTAGACTCAGATTACAGTATACATCAGCTCTCCTGGTCATCAGCTGGCCAACTGCAGATTTTAGATGTCTCCTCTTCCATTATTGCATAGGCCAATTCATTTTAACAAGTTTTTTGATTCTATGTACTATCTACCATCTATTTATCTATATCTTATTGGTTCTCTTTCTTTAGAAAATTTGATTAATATGGACTTCTTGAAATATATCCATGGACCCATAAGATCTGGGGACATCAGGAGAATTTCAACTGTAGAGATATTTTAGTGCTCAGGATTCACCCACAAGACAGGGATTATATTGAACAAATTTGACCTCAAGTCTTCAGGAATTCAATTTTATTTTGCTTCACTTCATTTAGCTGTATACCACTTACAATCTTTCCATTTTTCACTCTCTTACCTCATCCTCTTCTTGCCCCAGTGCATAGTTTTGATTTAGCATTACATGGCCTCACAGGGTCTTGTGCTGAACTAATAGATTCTGACAACTCTATAAACCTGCAAAAGACTGGCTCTGGCAACCATGTTACCTTATGTTACTGCCAGGGCAACCTCCCTGTTGAACCCCGCCCTTGGCCAATTCTCTTAAGTATTCTGCAGTCTTTACCTCAAGTTTGGGAAAGAGGACCTGTCTTGTGTAATAAGCACATAGCAATGATATGGTCCTTGTGATACTGCCATTTACCAGTGACGAGTTCTGCTCCCTAGCCCTAACCCTAATGCCAGAGAAGTAGGCCAAGGCAAGCATTTTAAGCAGGCTTTATTCAAAAGTAGTAATACAAAGTTCTTCTGGGAGGGAATAGGGGGGCCATGGTGATGTTCTAGAATCCTCGAGAAGGGAGCGCACCCTACATCTTTTATAGGTTAGGGTCTTCTGTTCTATTCTTTCCTCCAACCCTTATCTATCTCTCCTTCCTGCCTACATGGTGGTGGTGACACAGCAAAAAGGTGAGATGCAAATGGCCAGGGGAAGGGTCACATGGAGATTCAGGTGAGGGTCCAGGAGGCATTAATTAGCAACTCCCTGCCTGCAGCTTTTGGAGAGGGCAGTTAAAGCAGTTAACCTTGGTGATCAAAAGGGCTCTGGAGTCGCTGACATTCCAATCTCCCAGGGGTGTCTCCAACTTCCCAGACTCTGATGGCCTCCATTCCTCGATTTGACCAGATTCTTATTTCTACACTAACTGCTGTCCCAATTCTGGCTTCACTTGCATGACTTTAATTTCTGCCTGTATTTGTGGAGTTGTTAAAAAATCTAATTTTCTGGTGTTCAGCTGTGGGGCTGGGAATATAGCTCAGTGGTAAAACAGCTGCCTAGCATTGACAAGGCCCTAGGTTCAAACCCAAGAACTGCCAAATAAAACAAAAAACAAGCAAAAAACTCTTGAAATCTTGAAATACAAAAAGAAATAACTGTTAAATTGTTGTTTTAAAAAATTATGTCATTGGGATGTGCAGGAGGACACTCAGTTAAATACTTTCTTGACATTAGTGAAGAATTGTTCTCATTGAACTTGCATGCAGAATAAAAAAGAAAAAAGAGAAGGGGAAAATCTGCTTTAATTTATATGTTGTTGTGTATGTGAATGAAGCCAGAATTGGGGACAGGCAGTTAGTGTAGAAATAAAAACGGGTCAAATGGATAAAGTGGAGGTCATGAGAGCCATCTGCATCTGGAAGTTGGAGACTGCCCTTAGGAAAATGGAATGTCAAGGATCTCTGGAGCCCATTGATTACCAAATCTACTTGCCCTTATCCAGGACTATAGGCAAAGATTTGCTAATTAATACCCCCAGGTAAATAGACATTACCTCCTATCACTTCGACCCTCCCCCTGCCCATCTGCTTCTCAGCTTTTGCATCTCACCTGAAAAACTGGGCCTAGTCACGTAGGTAGGAAGGGAAGAGATAAGGGGGAGGAAACAGGAGAATAAAATTTATAGAAAGGACAGGATTTACTCATCACATGGATTCTGCCTTTGGGTCCCCTTCTTCTACCCAGGAGAAGTCTGCTTTTACTTTCTTTAATAAAGCTTCTTACTTTCTATTCTACACTTGCCTCGGTGTGCTTCCCTGGCATTATACTTCAACACCTGAGGAAGCAGGACTCGTCACCAGTAAATAGCAGTATCAGATTTACCCATAAGAAAAAGTAGGCCACATGGTTTTATTTTTATAAATTGAATATACAGTCCAGGGTGCTAAACTATTTTTTCACATTAAAGATAAAAGCAACAACTCTTCTCATGAATTGACTTCTACCATACAGAACTCCCCATTATAATGTGAATCTGTATATACTCAACTTGTTCATCTGGGGTGGTCATGATGGAAATGAGTTCAGTCTTTTTGGGGGGCAATTTGGAAATATCTACATAAGCCTTAATAGGAATACAAATTAAGCAAGTCTCCCAAGAATCTGATGTAATCTGTACCAATGTTGTACCCAAAGAAAATAAAATCATCCAAGCTGATCACATAAAGCCAAGAGAAGCCTTTTATTTTAGCTGACTAGTGACGACACCCTACACACCTAAAAGTGGGGTGCTGGGAAATCGTGCGCCAGTTCTTTTGTTGCCAACTCTTACAGGGCTCGGGAAGGGATTAGGGTGGGGCTATAGGGAGGGGAAGGGATTGGGGTGGGCTATAGGGAGGGAACTTGGGATTGGGGTGGGCCATAGGGAGGGGACTTGGGTGGGACTGAATTTCTCTCCTGAGGGCTCTGGAGAGTCATTTTTGGGGTGTTTAACACCAATGTGAAAGAATATGTATAACATTGTCTAAATTTATAACAAAACAACAACAAAAACAACTCCTCCAAACAGACTGAACTTGGAAGCTGCCCTTTCTCTGAATTGGGAACACATTTCTATTGAGAGAAAGAAGCTGAAGAAGCTGAGATCCCTGACCTGGATAGGTGTCAGAAAAGATGGGAGTGAAAATTGCCCACCTGTTTAAGACAGGCTGGATAACTAGACACACACACACACACACACACACACACACACATATATATGTATAACCTGATTTTGTTTCTATAATTTACAAATGCTTCTGTTGGGCTAGTGGGAAGAAGCAATCTAGTTTCTCCCCAGTTGGATCAAACTGCATCAAGTTCACTATTACATTTTCCATCTTTGTCTTTTTTTATGAGGGTGAGTAGCTTAATTCAGTCAGCCAGGATCCAGGCAGGATTCCTGTGCTGGATTGTCAGTATCAGCACCCCTTCAAAAAACAAAAATAAAAAACAAAAACCAACAAAACAAATAGAGAGATAGTCAAGCATTGTTTACCAATAGGTATATCCACCTGTGGAAATCTATGCAGTCATTACAGAGGGGAGAAAAAAGTTCAAGAGATCTACTGTATATCATGGTGATTATAGTTAATAAAAATAATATACATTTGACTTGTTAAGAGTAGATTTTTAAGTGTTGTCACAACAAAATTATAAGCATATGAGGTAATACATGTATTAAATAACTTGATTTAGCCATTCCACAAAAATATCTATATATCTATATCTCTCTCTATATATATGTATATATCTGGAAGCATCATATTGTGCATCAGAAATAAGTACAAGTTTTATGTTAGAAAAATAAGTATATAAATATTTTAACAAAAAATAACAAATTTATGTGTTCTGATATAAAAGGATGAATGTGATCTATGATTGAGTGAATGTAGGTGCCATAGAAAATTCTAACAAAAATGAAAAAAAGACAAAAATCACACAAATGAATTTATCCTTTCCTTAGACAACTATGTATACTGAAAGAATGCTGAGAAACATTGTAGAGTGCATTCATTTTTGGTCTGAATGATTTCTCTTTACTCCAAATAAAGTTTTGACTTTTTGGAATCACTTCAACCACCCTCAGCTTCTATCCTGTTAGATGGAGGAGAGCAGTCATCCTCACTCCTTCACAAATTAATCTCTAATCCTCTCTGGGCTAAAAAATGAAATCATGAGAGACATGTTCTTTGTCCTGTACCTTGCAGAACTTTGCATCAATGAGGGGTATTATAGACAGTTGTTAGACCCCATGTGATTGGCCCCATGTGCTTTCCCTGCTCTGCAGCATCAGTAACCACCCTTTTCATTTTAGCGTGCATTTGTTGAGACCTCCTCACCAATGCCAGTGCTGATGTTTGGTTTCTTCTCATTATTGCTTTACAGAATAAGAAAACTGGAACTTAGAGAGGTCAAAGGCATGTCCTAAGCTCCACACACTGACAGGGATGCTGTCTGCACTAAAACCAATGCACATATACCTACTCAGTCTCTCTCACCTTCTTGGAAAAAAGTGTGTGCAGCCCAGGTGGATTCTGTGCTGACTTACAGGCGGTACTGACCACTACATCTTACCCAGTGAGTAGGTGATTTCCAGAAGATATTTTCTCATTTAATGACTAGTACAGATCCCAGTGTCCAGGGAATGATTTGCACTCTAGAAAGCATAATTTCTTTTCAAGGAAATAATTTCTTCAGGATCCTAAGTGGTACCCACTACTGCTAGGAGTCTGAGCAGGTACTGCAGCTCCAAAAGCAAAATTACCTAGAGCAACTGCACCTGAAATGTACTTTATTGTTCCTGGACAATTGCTTCTCCTAGAGATAAAAGTTCGATATCTCTAATTTTAAGAGACTTTTAACAAAATGACCTCCACATTCCTTGCATTGAAGGATGGGTCTGTAAACAAATTCTCCTTCTCTTTCTTCCTCATTCTTGCTATCTGAGATTTTGTACCCTTTGACCAACATCTCTGAAATTCCATCCTCCACCAGTGCCTGGTTACTACTATTCCTTCTGCTTCTATGAATTCAATTTTCTTAGATTTCACACCTAATTGAGATAATGTAGTGTTTGTCTTTCTGTGTCCAGTTTATTTCACTTAGCCTAAAGTCCTCCATGTTCATCTACGCTTCTTCAGATGACCAGACTTACTTCTTTGTTAAGACAGTATTCAACTAAGTGCAGTGATACATGTCTGTAATCCCACTGACTCAAGAGGCCAAGTCAGGAGAATGGCAAGTACAAGGCCAGCCTGGGCAACTTAGTAAAATCTTGCCTTAAAATTTAAAATAAAAAGGTGGGAATACTGCTCACTGGAGAGTGCCCCTGGGTTCAATTTCCAGTACCACACATAAAGTTAAAAAGGTACTATTCCAGTGTGTAGATATACCACATTTTCTTTATCCGTTTATTTGCTGACAGACATTTAGAATAGATTAATATTTTGCCTATTGTAATAATGCTATTTTGAAATTGTGGTGCAGATATTTCTTTGACATAGTGATTACATAATCTGGATAAAATTCCTTTATCAGATAGGTGTTTCTCTGTTTTTTAATGGATGGATGTTTTTCTTTCCTCTCTTATTTATTTTATAGATAAAATTGCATTTGCTTATTGCATACATTTTTGGGGGGGAGGTGGGTGGGTACTGGGAATCAAACTTAGGCATGCTTTACCACTGATCTATATCCCAACTTCTTTTTATTATTATTTTATTATTATTTTGTTTTAGCCAGATTATCACTAAGTTGTGTAGGGCCTTCCTAAGTTGCTGAGCTTGCCCTCAAACTTGTAATTCTCTTGTCTCAGTCTCCTGAGCTGCAGGAATTGCAGCTGTGCACCACCAAGCCTGGATTGTACTAGGAATGTTTTGAATTATGTCTATATCGTGGAATGACTAAATCAAGCTAGTTAATGTGTTATAGGATTTGTCCATTCTTAAACTTCATGTAATTTACTTTGGTTGCTTTTGTTTGACAAAGTTTTTGAGATTCATTCATGTTATTGTCAATAGAAATAGTTGGTTCTTTTAAAATTACTGAGCATGAATATATTGCAGTGTGCTCATCCATTCACCTATGAGTGGACACCTGTCCAAATATTTCCATTGAAATTGTTGTGAATAAAGCTAGAGTGAACCTCCACCATTGGGTAAATATCTCAGATTAGAATTGTGAGGCGCTGGATAGAAATCTGATTTAGTTTATAAGAAACTGGCAAACACCTCTCCAGAGTGACCTTATATTTGACACTTTGACCCATAGAGTATGAGTTCCAGTTCTCTCAGCAACCTGGTCAATGCTTAGTTTTGCCACAGGTTTTCTTTTTGTTGTTGTAGTTTTTGTTTTGTTTTAGTTACATGTGACAGTAGAATCCATTTTGATATATTTATACAAGAATGGAATGCATCTTTTTTTTTTTGGTACTGGGGATTGAAGCCAGGGGCACTCAGCCACTGAGCCACATCCCCAGCCCTATTTTGTATTTTATTTAGAGACAGGGTCTCACTGAGTTGCTTAGGGCCTTGCTAAATTGCTGAGGCTGGCTTTGAACTCGTGATCCTCCTGCCTCAGCCTCCCAAGTGCTGGGATTACAGGTGTGCGCCACCGCGCCCAGGGAATGTATCTTATTTTAATTAAGATCCCATTCTTGTGGTTGTACAGGGTGGTGGAATTCACAGTGGTGTTTTCATATATGTACACAGGAAAATTATATCAGATTAATTCCACTGTCCTTTTCTTTTCCCCCTTCCCTTTCCTCCATTTCCTTTTGTGGAATCCACTGAACTTCTATTCTTCCCTTTGCCCCCCTTATTGTGGATTAACTTCCTCCTATCAGTGAAAATATTTAAACTTTGGTTTTAAAATTTATCCACTCTGTTGGGAATGGCATGTTGTCTTATTGCAATCTTGAACAGTTTTGAAGAAAACTTGAGCATCCTTCAAATGATTTCCTAAATCCTAACAAGGCAAAAAAAGTTATCAGAATTTGTTTGAAGTCGTGTGAGTATAGTCTTGGCATACATACAGCTAATTTGATCCATTTGGGAACATAATTTAATCATGTTAACTCTTTGTTTTCTACATGTATGATTGCTCACCACAATGACTTCATGATTAATTTGATAACCTGGTTCAGAGGAATTAAAGAAAGAAGGGTTTGCATGTGCATCAAATCCTTGAATAAATATTTTCTTAATTAAGAGTTCTGGAAGGATGTCATCTTTGACCCCACAATAAAGCAGTATTAAATTAGCTTTACTATGAGCTCATGTTTTATCTCTTCCATTTAATCACTCTGAACAATCTACAAGGAAAGGATAATTTTATTCCCAGTTCTGAAATGATGAAACTGAGATCCAGGAGGTCCTACTACCTGCCCAAGTTCCACTGCTGAAAAGTCACAGAAGAGCTTCGCACTCCCAGCTCTGGCTCGGCTCACATTCTAAACTTCCCTGTTCGCTGTTCTCCTGGTGTGGAGCAAGTGCTTAGGGGCACGCTTGAGGAAAGAATGCTGGCATGTTTCAACAGAGATGTTTCAGGACAAGGATACAGTAACTGTGTAGAGATGTTGAATAATGTTTGTAAGTGGAACAAAATCAGTAAGCAAAGGGCAAATTCATTATCTATTGAGATAAAGTTTGTTGCTTAAGTAGCTATTTTTGCTTCAAGTTTTAACTAGTTCTTAGCTTCCTATCTGCCAAAAGTAGCCCCCAGCTCTGTGACAATTGAATAATCCCATGTGAGACCCAACATTTCTCATTGACTGAAATTCATAAGGAGTATATATCATTGTAAAATGCTTTCTTTCAAACAACAAAAAGTGTGGAATATATTGCTAAAAGGGCAAAACATAAGGTGTAAAGCAGGATATAATGTGGTTCTTTCTTGGAAAAGTGAAAATAAGAATCTTTTCTATAAATTTGTTCTTAGATGCATGCATACATTCTAGGACAAATAAGAAACCAACAATAGATGGTATGTGTGAATAGAGTGAGGACTAGGATGAAAAAAAGTTTGTAGTGTGTACATCTTCCTGGATTTGGGGGATGAAATTTATTCACTATTTTAAAAATTTGTTTAAATAAAAAAAATACTGAATAACAAAAAGAACATAAAGTAAAAAGTTAATAGGGAGTACAGCTTCCTTGTTGGCTCCTTGATTCAAGTGTTCACCAGTTTGAAGGAGGAGGAGACACGAGACATCAGTGTCCACTAAGATAGAGGTTGAAAGCTGAAATTATTTGGAAGGCTTTGCAGGGAAGTAAAATGCATGCTCAAGGAGATCTGTAGAGAGTGGTAGGATTTTGGTAATCAGAAAGTCTGCATCTTATGTAAAGAAATTCACATTCTATAAAGTATTTAACCCTGTGCAGACTGAAAATGACCTGTTGGTTGATGAGAAGTAGCCAACATTTGCCACCCCTGATCTAAAATAATAGAGACTTACTGCCCAAAAGATACATCAAGTTATCAGATTTTTGCTTCTGTGGGGGGAAAAAGCCTTATGTTCAACATTCTAATTTTCAATTTTAAGTCTTTTATTTTAATTTTAGATTTAGTATAAAATTTAATTTTTAGAAAACATGTAAAGTGTTTTTGTTCTTAACTAGACCTAACAAGAGCAATCATGCATATTTCAGGGAGCAGATATTAGGAATTTGTTTATCTTTACTTTAGCATTTAGACACATTCTGAGTAAAATCAACTATTTTAAAAAATATTTTTATTATAATTATTAGCCCATATGATATAAAGCAGTGGGTATCTGTGTGATATTTTCATAATGTATTGATCACATCCACCCTTCCTATTACCCTATCTTATCTCCTCTCCTCAGGTCTACGTTGCCTTTCCTAATAGCCCCCCTTCTACTTTCATGTCATCTCTCCCCACACCTAGATTCCACATATGAGAGAAAACACATGATAATTGTCTTTCTGAGTCTAGCTCATTTCATTTAACATGATTATGTTTGATTCTATTCTTTTTTTTTTTTTTGCAAATGCCACAGTTTTATTTCTCTTTATGGCTGAATAATAATATTCCATTGTGTATCTTTACAACAATTTATTCATTCTTCCTTTGATTAACATCTAGAGTGATTCCATAACTAGGCTATTGAGTAATGCCTCCATAAAAAGAGTATGCAGGTATCTCTGTTGTATGCTCTGATTTCCTTGGGTATACACCCAGGAGTTGTATAATTGTGTCATATAGTAGATCTATTTTTCAATTTTTGAGGAACTTCCGTGCTGTTTTCCATAATGGCTATATTAATATACATTCCCACCAATGGTGTATAAGTGTTCCTCCCCTCACCTGTCATTGCCTGCATTTGTTATTTTTTGCTTTATTTTCTTGATAAAAACCATTCTTTTTTTTTTCTTTTTCTTTTTTTTGCAGTGCTGGGGATTGAACCTAGGGCTTTATGCTTGGGAGGCAAGCACTCTACCAACTGAGCCATATCCCCAGGCTGATAATAACCTCTCTGACTGGGGTAAGATAGAATCTCAATATAGTTTTGATTTGCATTTCCCTGATGGTTAAAGACATTGAGCATTTTTCATATAATTATTGGTCATTTGTACTTCTTCATTTGAGTGGTGTCTAATTAGTTCATTTGTCCATTTATTGATTGGATTATTTGTTCTTTTGTGTTAAAATTTTTGAATTATTTATATATTATTGAATATTAATAATCTGTCAGATAAATAGTTGGTAAAGATTTTCTTCCATTCTGTAGACTGTCTCTTTACTCTGTTGATCATTTCCTCTGCTGTGCAGAAGCTTTTTAATTTAATAATTTGTCAATTCTTGCTATTCTTTCCTGAACTACCAAAGTCCTAGTCAGGAAGTTGATGTCTATATTGATACCTTGAAGTGTTTTCCCTAAATTTTCCTCTGTAGTTTCAGATTTTCAGATTTTTCATTAAGGTTTTGATCTATTTTGAGTTCATTTTGTATAGGATGACAGATAGGGACCTAGCTTCCATTTTCTTTGCATAGATATTCAGTTCTCCCAGCACTACTTGTTAAAGAGGCTATTTGTTTCTTCAACATGTTTTTGGCTGCTCTGTCAAGAATCAGATGGCTTAATTTTACCTTCATATAGCTCAAATAGTGCAAGTAACCACAGGGTTTATCCATCTTTCACATCTGGCACACAAAACAGATGTTCCATTGTTCTTAACTACTTTGTCATTTGTTTTTTGAAGTAGTTTTGCAAAGTGAGTGCACCTGTCATTTTATTGCTGCTTATGTGAAGCTTCAGCCGAATATAGATGTACAAGTCAGTTTTAGCTTTCCTGATGTACTTTATATCAAACATGCAGGATTGGTATGTAATTGGCAACAGTCTATCTAAACCTCACTTCCTTTATTCAGGAAAGGATACTGTATTGCACTATTGTTGCAGAAGCATAGATTTAACTGCACTGCAACTTTGAAAAGCAAAAGTTGATGTGGTTTAAAGCCACTGAGAGTACTGGCCTTTTTCTAGTTATTGTATTGTTATAATTTAAATATTAAAAACAAATAAGAGTTTTCTAAAAAAAAAAAGAATCAGATGACTGTGGGGTTTATTTCTGGGGTTCATTTCTGGCACTCTATTTGGTCTCATTACTCTATGTGATTATTTTTATGCCAATACCATAATGTTTCATTACTAAGAAAGAAATCAAAGAAGAAACTAGAAGATGGAAAGACCTCCCATGTTCTTGGATTCAGAAATCAATATTGTTAAATGACTGTAACACTGAAATCATTCTACAGGTTCAATACATAGTATAAAGTAATGTATTTTAAAATCAAATCTTGTGATGTCTCTAGAATTATTCTTTTTGCTCAGGATTGCTTTGGCTAT
Source organism: Glaucomys volans (assembly GCA_020662805.1). Lineage (NCBI taxonomy): Eukaryota > Metazoa > Chordata > Mammalia > Rodentia > Sciuridae > Glaucomys > Glaucomys volans. The sequence continues at coordinate 64,637 of JAJEJO010053639.1, forward strand.
TCAGGGTCTTCCATGTTTCTATATGAATTTTAGGGTTTTATGTTCCAGTTCTGTGAAGGATATCGTCTGTGTTTTGATGGGGACTGCATTGACACTGTAAATCACTTAGAGTGATATAGCCAGTTTAACAACATTGACTCACCCAAGCCAAGAACATGGGAGGTCTTTCTGTCTTCTTCATTTTTTTTCTTCAGTGTTTTGTAAATTTCATTGTAGAGGCCTTTCACCTCCTTAGTTATCAAAGTTTAGTATTTTCAGAAAAATATTCTTATTTATGAAATTTTCTTCACCTAAATTAAAATAATAAACAGAAAGGAGACAACATACAGTTTTTACTACTTCTACAACACAGAAGGAAAATCCAAAAAGATCAAATAGAAAAGAAAGTTCAGGAAAATCCCCAATTTTCTTCCTTTCTATCAATACTATTGGAAAATAAAATGGCTTAGACATTGTAGAAATAGTATGTCAGTTCTTCAAAAAGTTATGCATCTCATCATCATCCTATGTATTTACCCAAGAGAAATGAAAATAAACTTTAATGCAAAAATGTATGCACAAATGTTCATAAGTAATATTACTCATAACAGTCTAAAAAGAAGAAATCAGCTGTTCATCAACTGAAAAAAAGAAACAAAATATGTATTCATATAATGGAATATTTTTAGCCCTAGAAAAGAATGAAGTACTGAAACATACTACTATATGGATGAACACTGAAATTAATATGGTAAATGAAAAAAGCCAGACACAAAGTGTCACATATTTTATCATCCCATTTATTTGAAATATCCATAATAGACAAATTCATATGGATACAAAGTAGGTAATGGGAATGGATGTAAAGGGAATTGGAACTAACCGGGACTAATAAATGTAAGGTCTCTTTTTTGGTATAAAGGAAATGTTCTGGACTTACTTAGATGGGGTGACAGTTGAAATAGTGAATATACCAAAGATCACTGAAATATTCATTTTAAGATGGTGAATTTTATGTGAAGTGTATTTCAATAAAAATAATTATATATGTGCATGTATATACGTATATATGTGTGTATGTATATATATGTAACATTCAGAAGTAAAAATCAATTCTTGTCATTATGGCAATTGGCAAAGAAAAAGACTATCCTTTTACTATTAAAGAGATTTAGGTGCATGCCATGGGGTTGTTCCAGAGGAAGGGCACCTCCATCCCAGTGCCTGGTCCTCATGAATATTCTAACATTATTATGGACATTAATGCATAATTAGAAAAATTCCTGCCATGGTAATGCTGGTGGTGATGATACAAACAGCTACCTAGTACTTAGGTGCCAGGCACTGTTCTGAGTATTTTATATAAGCTCCTCACTTAATCTTCACAACAATCCTATGACAGTGGTTCTCAAACTTCAGTGTGTGTCAGAACCACCTGAAGAGCCTGTGAAAACTGAGATTGCTGAACATGATCCCACGAGGCTCTGCTCCAGTAGGCCTGGACCATGGTTCCAGAATTTGCTTTTCTACCAAGTCCCCAAAGACACAGATGCTACTGGTCAGGGACACCACTTTGAGAACCACTGCTCTAGGAGATGGGTGTTTGTTGTGAGCAAGGTATATCATTAACATAGATCAAATATGTTTGTGTGTTTGCACAATGTCAGAATTTAGTGAATAACAATAAATTTACAAGCTACACTGGTTTTTGTGGTGGCATTCACTGAATACTGGGTTACCTGATAGTCATAAACTGGGCAGACATAGTTCTTTTATTCCAATATTAATTTCTAATATTTATAACACTCAAGTCAACATCATACTTTACATTATATATAGGTATTATGTATATATATTATATGTATACACACATATCATCTATCTCTACCTATGGCACAGAAAGACTATGAAAGGGTTAAAGCAGCTTTAGTGTTACAGGATGCTGTCCCAAGGGAACAGGCAGAGAATGATAGAATGCAGAGTCAGAGAGTCACTTTAGGTGGTCTGGTAAAAATTTTAACAAACTAGTTCTGCAGAGTTGTCAAGGCAGTTTAGATAGATGGCAGTTTCAGTTTCAGAGTGCCAGCTTGAAGTGTCAGCTGGAGGTATCAACTTGGAGTGGGTGTATGTCATTGTCATGGGCAGGAGAAGCTGTGCTGTAACGAAGTCTGATGGAATAGGAAATCGGTTTCATTGCTGTGGTGATTTTCCTGGGCAAGGCTCATCAAACAAACAGGTGACAAGGTCAGCGTGCAGGGCTATCATGGTGGACATGACAGGAGGTGGGCTCCCCTTTATGGGTCTTAGGTGAGGGAGGGCCTTTGTGTCAGGTGAGGTTGATAAATGCTTATGTCTGGTGTTCCTGATATGATTTGTGATACCCACATGTCCAGAAACTCCAATTTAGTTTAATATGTTGGCATGTATGAGTTATCAATTTGCACCTTATGGTTGTGCCAGGCAGATGGTGATTATTTGTCTGTGTAAACAAGGTATAGAGATATTCTACCTTTGTACTTGTACTCAAAATAGAGTGACTTATGGCAAACTCAATAAAATGCAGTAATTTGACATTGGAAATAACCTGAAAACTCCTGTTCTACAAAATATGGAGTAACTAAGTGCAGGACACAGCCTGCTCTCCACAGTACTCCTCTACAATCCATTTTACAAGTGAGGGTGGTCACAGAAGTTGGGGATACAGAATCAGAGGTGGTAAGTAAAGGGGTCTTTTCCTGAACTAAAGAAATAACTTCAATGCAAGTCAGGCAAGCAGGGTTTAGAAAAGGAAGCTGAATTTTGGGGCCAGACTCTGTTCCTCATCACTTGTTTAGCACACTCAACTCTGAAGCCTGAGGGCACCAGGAGAAATGGAATGTGATTCCTGAGGCCATTGTCTGTACGCTAATACAGGTGCTGACTCACTTTGTGTTATGCTGGAAGGAGGAAGACAGGTGAACCACTGTAAAAGAAAACTTATTAAATGACACTTGTTAAAGCACAATTATGAAGACTTTATTCAGGGTCGTTAAGATATAGAAATCACAGCAATTGGTCTTGTGCTGAAGGAGAGATATTGAGTTCAAATTCAAATATGACATTACCAAACGGAAATTGACAGCAGAGGAGCAGGATGAGGCTCAGTGGATGGAAATTTAACAAAAAACATCGCGGATAAAAGGGATCCAACTGAACAGACCTAACAGGATTCTTAATGAACACAGGACAAGGGAGACCAGGCACCATCTGGGGAAAGAAAGAGAAAGAGAAAACTAAGATATGTAGGATGATCAGAAATCAAGGATTGGTGTGTTCTTGTTAAACTGATTGAGTAGAGTTCTTTGCTAAAATCAGATTTTATAAAAAAAAACTGTGCAAGCAGGGTTAGCACAAGTTTTAGAAGTCAACTCAAGTTTGGTCACACAGAGAATATTTGTAACCATGCAGAAGGTGTGCTGCCTGCATAGGTCTGGGGCTCCTTATCTTCCTGCCCATCAGCATCCAGATGAGTGCTTTTCCTGTGCCTCCTGAACCCGTCCTTCTGGATCATTTCTAGTAGTCAAAAGCCCTTTGCATTCCCTATGATCAATTCACTAAAACACTTAGAAGGCAACAGGGGAAAACCTTTGTGACATGGGATTTGCTAAGGATTTTCAAATACAACATGAAAAAACAGGCAGTAAAAAAAATCAGGATTTCATCAAAATTAAAAACTTTTCCTCATTAAATAGCTCTATAAACATAATGAAAACACAGTCCATAGAATGGGAGAAAATCAAATATCTATTGAGGAGTTAGTACAAGAAAATAAAAAGAACTACTAAAACAACAACAACAACAAATATTAATTAAACAATGGGTAAGGACTTAAATAGATATTCTTCCAAAGAATATATACCAATGGCAAATAAACATGCAAAAATGTTCTGCATAATAATTAGGGAAATAAAAATCAATACTACAATATCTACATATATTGAAATATTATCTAACTTCAAAAGGAAGGAAATTATGAGACAGGAGATGCCTGCCCCATGAGTGAAACTAAAAGACTGCCAAATGAAATATCCAGACAAAAGGGTAAATATTGTGTGTGATTCCACACATGTGAAGTATGTATGTTACACAGCAAATTAATATCAGAGACCAAGTGATTTATAAGGAACAGAGAAATTCATTGTTTCACAGTTCTGGAGGCTGAAGAGTCCAGTATCAAGGTGCCACATGTGGGAATGGCCTTCTTGCTGACTCATAACATGGCAGAGAGTGTCACATGATGGAAGGGCAAAAAAAGGGCAGTCACCAGAGGCAAAAGGGGGCCCTCATAAAGAACTACTCCTCTGATAAGAAATCCAGTATCCATTCTGAGTTCTTCATCACTTCCTTAGGAGACAGCTCCCACAAGATCCGCCCAGCAGCTGGGGCAGCCAACTGCAGTGTGGGAGATAATGGAGGTGGGGGTGGCCAGCCAGCAAGACCCAGGGCTTTAAAGTTTGAGTCTAGGTGTTGCAAAACCAGATGCTTGAAGCTTAATGATCTTTGAAGAGCCAAGAAGTCTTCAGAAAACACTTGTGAAAGGTGTGGCCACACCAGGTGAGTGCCACCAGCCTCACTGAGGCATGGCAGGAACAAGGGCTAAGAGGAGGGGAACTCTGTAGGGACAAGGTCTAGGAGCAGGCACAACTCCCAGAAACAAGAGCATCTGCACAGTCAGGCTTGAGGTGGGGAAGTAGGACAAGGTGGTTGGGGAATGCAAGGAGGCACTGAGAACACTCAGGGGGTCCCAAGTAGTACAAGTCAATCAGGTCTGGCCAAGTGGGACAGTGCAGTTCTACCCTAGCACAGCCTGCAGTGATGTAACATACTCTGGCCTCAGCAAGCATGTGCAAGGACTGGAGCAGATGGCAGCCTTTGGCCAGGTAGGAAGTAAGCCTGGGAGACCTGACCCAAGACCTTATCCCAGAGCCCTAGGAGATGTCTGCCCCAGCCCACGTATTCACTGGTAGTTCTGGCTTCTGGTGACTTGACCACTTGTCCAGTCCCTAGTTGGGGTGATGAGTATGGGTATAAAAGTCACAATCTCAAATGTGGAACTGCTGGAATTTTGGGTTCTGTCCTTCTCAGTTTCCCTAGGAAGGGCATTCCAGAAAGCTTTCATTCAGGAAGGGGAAGTTCCAAGATGTGTATCATTCCTGCTATATATTAGTTAAGAATAAAGTATCAGGTGGCCTGCCAAATCTTGCGGACCTTTGCCTCTACTTGGGATCAGTTGCCTCATTAGTAAAGTTTTTCCCAGGTGATCTCATCACCATTGGTACAAAACCCAGACTGATAGCTTCCTAGTTTTGTAGTCGTTGACTTAACCTTCTGACCAAATAGCAATCTTCACACCCTTATATGCTAAATTACCATTTCATACACTGTCTCAATTCCTAAAGTTCTGAGAAGGCTGCTTTTAATTTTGGTAGTTTGACCAAATGTTTTTGCCTGGCTGTTTTAATCCAACCACATCTGTTTTGGTTTGGATATGAAGTGTCTCCCACAGAATCATGTGTTAAGGGCTTGATCCCCAGTGCAGCGGTGTTCAGAGGTGGGGTTTTTAAGAGGTGATTCAATCATGAGGGTGCTAAATTCATCAAAGAATCAACCCATCATGACTGAATGAACTATGGGGAGGTTGTGAAATCTGTAGGAGTGATGGGACCTAGTTAGAGGAAGTGGGTCACTAGGGGCATGTTCTGGAAATATTTAACTTGTCTCTTTCCACCCACTTCTCTCTGCGTGGCTACCACAAGCTGAAAAGTTTTCTTCCACCGTACCCTTCTGCTATGATTTTATGACTCAACTTAGGCCCAGAGCAATGGGGTCAGTCAATATGGACTTATGGTTTCAACATAAACCAAAACAATTTTTTTCTCCTTAGAGTAGTTTACTTAGGTATTTGTCACAGTGACAAAAGTTAACTAACACAACACCCTTAGCTTCTCCCACAGTCTTTGAGCAAATTTTTGGAAGAATAACTTCAACATTTTTATTATACCACTGCAGCCTGTGAAAATAAGATGACTTTTTAGAAGCATAGATCTAATCAGACCCTCATTTCTTTTCCCTTTATAGGTTTTTGAAACATGAATCCTTCTCTCTTCCTGGCCATCCTTTGCTTTGGAATGGTCTCAAATGTTCCAACACCTGATCGCATTTTAGAAGCACAGTGGCACGAGTGGAAGGCAAAGCACAGGAAAACATATGGCATGGTTGGTAGAACCAAAACTGTCCAGAGACCTGGGAGAGAATGGTGCCTGCTGTTGAAGGACTACAGCAAGAATAGCTTCTAGAGGATACCTTTGATGAGGCATTTGCCTAATGGCAGTCATTGTGAGCCCAAAGAGAGCAATGTCCCCCACCCCAATTTTGTCTTGGCTTGGAAAATGGCTTCCAGATATGTAGAGTCATGCTTGGTCATGGTTTCTCTTCGACTCTGACAGCAAATCCACTTGGTAAGCATTGGTTGGGTTATAGATATAAAGAAAGGCCATTAATGATTTGTACTTCTAGAATGAAGAAGGACAAAGGAGAGCAGAGTGGGAGAAGAATATGAAAATGATTGAACTGCACAATGGGGAATATAGCCAAGGGAAACACAGCTTCATCATGGCAATGAATGCCTTTGGTGACATGGTGAGTGTAGTGTGGATTGCTTAACTCCATGCTTCCTCTATTCAGTTCTTCACAAAAACATTTCTTCCTTTCCAATATTTTATTTACTTTTCCTTAAAGACCAGAGCAGAATTCAGTAACATGGCCAATGGCTTTCAAAATCAGAAACATAAGAAAGGGAAAGTGTTCCAGAAACCTCTGTATGGTGATGTCCCCAAAACTGTAGATTGGAGAAAGAAAGGCTATGTGACTGCTGTGAAAAATCAGGTAAGACACCATCTAATTTAGACCTACTTCCTACTGGAAAGCCAAAAGTAATTGATATCTTTACTTTGGTAGATGTTGGAGGGACATGCAGTTAACTTTTTTCCTTAGAAAAAAGAGTATTCAGATAGATAAGCTGTTGTCAGAGTCTGACCATTTGTTTTTTGTGTTCTCCTTTCAGGGTGATTGTAAGTCTTGTTGGGCTTTTAGTGCAACTGGTGCCCTTGAAGGACAGATGTTCCGGAAAACTAAAAAACTTGTCCCATTGAGCGTGCAGAACCTTATTGACTGTTCTCTGCATCAAGGCAATTGTGGATGCTATGGTGGCCGAATGGATTATGCCTTCCAGTATATTAAGGAAAATGGGGGCCTGGACTCAGAGGCATCCTATCCTTATGAAGCAAAGGTAAATGGAACACCTTGTGTTGTTGTCATTCCAGCTTGGGTTTTGAAAAGTGGAACACTTTCAAGGATAAGATGCCTTTTTTTCTGAATTCCCATTCTATATGGTAAAATTCATCTCTGCAAACTCTCAGTGTTACCATAAAAAATTGTTAGCCTTTGCACAGTTCTCTGATGAGATGGTTAACATACAGGTGATCTTACTTACATGTAACATGGAGCATGTGGACAGAGTTCTAATGGATTTCTCCACTATGAAAAATTTCTATGAACTGGTAGACCTAGGGGTCCTATTAAAGATATATGAGCTAATTTTCAGTTTCACATCAACTGATAGAATTTTATTCACTGAGATAATTTATAAGCGTTGACTTAGAAATCCTGAGCTCAGACTGTTGAGGGTTGTGGTTCTAACTCATGTTCCCCAGGAAGTGGATGGCAATAATCAACTCTCTTCCCTGTTATCATTAAAAGATTCAGCTCTGTAGGTACAATCCTCAGAATTCTGTTGCTAATGACGTAGGCTTCGTTAACATCCCAGAGGATGAGGAGGATCTTATGAAGGCTGTGGCAACTGTGGGGCCTATTTCAGTTGCTGTTGATGCTGAGCATGATTCCTTCAAGTTTTATAAAGGAGGTATGTTTTTTTGGTAGAAATTGAGGCAGAAAAATTATAAAAGCACCATGACACACCAGTATGATTGACCTTTTGTTATGCAAAAGTTAATGTAAAAATTTTGGTGCATGAATTTTACGTGTTCATGTTCATTCCATATATGACAAGGTTTATGCCTGATGTTCTCCCTTGACATTACTTGAAGCATATCCCCATGAATATAAGTGCCTTACAACATTTTAAAACATCTATAACTTTAAATGTTTAGTTTAATTTACTTAAGTTGTTTTTTCTAATTAATGGATATATAAAATTTTTCAATTTTTTTCTGTTATTAAATCTGAAAAAAGCCTCTCAATTTAAGTATTTTTTGCATTCTATGCTATTTCCTAAGATTGACAATATAGCATTAGAATTATTTCAAGGAATGATCTTTCATGCCTCTAGGCATACCTTTTGCCAAGGGATAGAAACCAATTTGTATTTCTGCCAGTTTTAGATGAGATTCCTAGATTTGAAAACAATAGATTCTATTTTTAAGTCTAATCTGGAATTTATGTCATGTCAGGGAATTTAGAGTGGGTCTCTGTCAGATTGCTGGAGCCTCTCACCCCAGCATTGATTTTACTCTCCAGGTATTTATTATAATCCACACTGCAGCAACACTTCTGTGTCTCATGCTGTTCTGGTGGTCGGCTATGGCTTTGAAGGAGCAGAATCAGACAACAATAAATACTGGCTGGTCAAGAACAGGTATAAGTTGCCAATGAAATATAAATATGCAAATATATTTATATTTGAAATTCAAAAGGGAATTCTTGTTTGCACTCAGTATTTGGATATAGGTCCCAGAAATCTTTATTTAACTCTGATTGAATAGACCTACTAATGTGTGATTATAACATTAAGAGATGATCACAAGCTTCCTGGGGGTATTATTAATTTGGTATGTACTACTGCATTTCTAAATTCTGAATTTTTTAATATTTCTGTAATACATCTAACTTGAAAAACATTTTACTTATTTTCCACCTCTAATTTCACAATCTTGGTCATTAGTATTGCAATTATTTTAGAGTCAAGGGTAGAAGTTATGTGCAGATTTAGACTTAAAAGTTTATACAGGGTGAAAGAGAACATCTGCCTCTTCTGATTCTTTCTGTGGAGTCTGTGGCCTCTGGCACAGTGTTTAAGTCTGGTGTCATTGTTAATCAATCCAGTGTGTTTTTTTTTCTAATATGGAAAACTTGCTCTTCTTTCAGCTGGGGTGAAAAATGGGGTATGAATGGTTATATGAAGATTGCCAGAGACAAGAACAACCACTGTGGAATTGCCTCAGCAGCCAGCTACCCCATGGTGTGAAGTCATAGGCAATGATAATAAATGGTTGGATTGATGGCAACATTCACACAGCAGGGATTTCTTTCTCAAACTGATCAACCCCTACTATCTAGGATCCAAGTCTTGAATCATTGATGACCCAGTCAGGCTGTGAATTCTCAGACATTTTATATTGATAAAATGTTATCACTACTTTACTGCCATAGATAGATTTGTATTATTGATTTATTTGATTAATAAAATTTAATTATTTTTGCAAAGGTGGAACATCTTTCTGTTTTTATTACACTGATTTGTGTGTGTGTGAGTGTATAGTCAAAACATGTAATTAGGGTCTAAAGTTAGAACTGAATGTGCCAATGGTACACTAGGAGAAAGAGTCGATAGCCTGCTGCTTTGCCAGTTACACATATGAAGATCTTATGTCAGGTGTCCAGTGACTGTGTCTGACCCAATCCTTGATTTGAGCAAAATTTGAGAAATGATCTAAAAGAACAAAAAGAATTGCTTGATAAAGAAAAAATAACTATTTTGAAAAATGAACTGACATATATATGATTTAACTACTAGGAAAGGACCCGAGAGATAATGTTCATGTCACCTAAGATTATTTCAATCCAGTTGAGTTATGGAACAAATATCTCAGAGCCAATTTCTGTAGCATCTTCCAGAACTTCTGGTGAAGACCCTGTGACCATGTTGCAGTTGAGGAAGGACAGGACCCTTGGGATTTCCAATGCCATTAATCTCTGGGTCTTCAAGGGATAGGGAGGGCATAAATTCCTGGGTTTGAAGCTGGTCCTTAAAAATGGTGCCATGGTCTTGGAAGATGAAAGACTGGTAAAAGGATCAGAAGTGAGGGTCTGAAGTCTCATATAGACAAAGTTACAAGGTCTATGAACTACTAAAAAGAAAAAAAATAGATATAAACATCCAACATTGTCCTAGTAGAGAGCACAGAGTTCCATCAATTGTGGTTTTCAAAACTCTCCAGTTCCCTCTTAAGAAAATATAAAGGAGGGGTGGAAGTATTTAGTGAATAGTGTCTATCATCCTTGAGAAGGGAATGAGGTGTATAACCAGAGTCTTAGTCCACAGAGATTTCAGGAGTCTGTGCCCAAGTCCATCTGGATTGGATCAGGTGTCATGCTGGACTCTTCCCTACTAGTTAACAAAATTTCTAACTTTTTGATTTAAATTGGTAGATGTTAAATCAGGAGTGAAATTCCTTGGGTTTTATGTAAATATAGGAGGTGCGATAGAAGGATTTGTGAGATTCTCAAGCCAATCCCTTCTTCTGGTTGGGACTTGGATTTGATACAACTAGAATATATATAGCACCCATATGTGCCAGTCATCACCACTGTGGAGACTTCCTGACCTCAAGGAGCAGATATTGTTAGGGAAAGTGAGGTGTTCAGGAAGGACTTTGAGGAGGAAGGAACAGCAGACATTAGCCAGAGCACCCAGAAAATGAGAAAAGATGAAAGGATGAGCATCTGAGCAGAGATTAGTGGTCAACACCCCTGAAAACACAGACTGTAGTTCGACATCCTATGAAGTGTTTGTGTTGAGGTGTTGAGAGATAAGGCTGCTACAGAAGTGGGTTTTTAGGATTCAGGGCAGGGCAGTGAAAAGGGTATTCTGAATCAGGGTTGATGGGATGTGCCTGTAGTCCTGGGTAACAGGAAGCTGTGACATCAGGATCACTTGAGCCCCAAGAAATTCAAGATCACCCAGGGGAACATAACAAGATCCTGAAGAAAGAAGAAAAACAAAAGAAAAATGAAAAAGAAGAGAGATGAAAAGAATGTTTTGGTCATCTCTTATTGTAAAAACAAACCACCAGGAAATTCAGAAGCTTGGCACAAAACTTTCACGTTTCCTGGCTGGACATCCATGAAGGCTCTCTCAGAGACTGGTTGTACATGCTGGTCCTGGCTAGACATTCACCTGGGGCTGATGATTGGAGCACAAATACAAAGGTTTCTCCATGGCTTGGGGCTCATACAGCATGAAACTCTGGGAACTATATATACACAGTTTAACTCTGAACAGTGAATGTCACGAATGTTCACCATCATTTCAAAGTAAGTATTACTAAAAGACATGCTTCTTTACATTTTAAAATGTAAAGAAAAGAATTTTGGGCTGGTGGTATAGTTCAGTTGGCAGAGTGCTTGCCTTGCAAGCACAAGACCCTGGGTTCAATCCTCAGCACTGCAAAAAAAAAAAAAAAATATAATATATATAATTTATGTATTTGTTTTTTTTTTCATATTTATGTTTTAAGCATTTAACAGCCACCTTCTAGGAGGTGGTGTTGTGCTAGACTAGGGGACACAAAAGTGAAACAAATAATCCCTGTCTTTCTCTGGAGTTTACATTCTACAGGAGAACCAGTACACCACAACATGGCAGAAATCTGTGTGCAACTTCATATGGCCTGAACTCAGGACAGAGCACAATCAGAACATGTGTCTGGGACATGGCGCCCTCTAGGGTTCAAGTAAAGCCTTGAGCAAGTGACATCTGATCTCAATTTCAAGAATTCATATGTGTATTATGAAGGGGCAGTTTCTCCTTGTGCTGTATTATTTCAACTTTTAAGTAATGAACATTTATTATTTTAATGAGTTATCATATTCAGAAGTGCATAGCTCTAGCAATAATATAACACAAAGATAAACTGCATTCTCCTATCTCATTCCAGATAATTCACAGATGAACTATTGGAATTGGGATCAGACGACATTTGTTCAGGACCATTCCTGAACCCCAGAGGACATGACATTCCTGACACATGCTTTTATTGTCCTCTTTGCTATCCTTTGATATCTCTTGCCATATGCAAATGCACATAGATTCCTGCTATGCCATGATGATCTTACTCTCCTGTGGAATGTAAGTTTCAAAAGGGGGTACCAGAATTGTTTTCTTCACTAGGACAAATGGGAGAGTGAACTTTTTCTTTTTTTCTGTTTTTTTATTGGTTCTTTTTAATTATACATGACAGTAGAACCCATTTTGATATAATTATGCAGCAGGGAATATATCTTTTTTTTCACAATGTAGATTCACACAATTCATATAATCTTACATATACATAGGCTAATACTGTCTGTTTCAGTCAACTATCTTTCCTTCTGCCACCCCCTCCCATCCCATTTTCCTTGACACATCCATACTTCCTCCATTCTTTTCTTATCCCCAATAGCCCCTCCCCCTCCATTATGTATCAGCATCCACTGATCAGAGAAAACCTTTGGTTTTTGGCCTTTGGTTTTTTGGGCTTGACTTATTTCACTTAGCATGATATTCTCCAACTCCATCCATTTGCCAGAAAATGCCATAATTTTTTCTTCTTTATGGCTGAGTAATATTCCATTGTGTATATGTACCACAGTTTATTTATCCATTCTTCAATTGAAGGGCATCTAGGTTGGTTCCACAATCCAGCTATTGTGAATTGAGCAGCTATGAACATAGATGTGGCTGCATCCCTATACCTTGATTTTAAGACCTTTGGGTATAAACCAAGGAGTGGGATAGCTGGGTCAAATGATGGGTCCATTCCAAGTTTTTTGAGGAATCTCCATATAGCTTTCCAGAGTGGCTGCACCAATTTGCAACTCTATCAGCGATGTATGAGTGTGCCTTTTTCCTCACATCCACAGGGAATGGACTTTATAAACAAGAAAGTGGAAGACATTATTTCTCCAAGTCATTGCAATACACAAAGCCTCTAAAACAATGCAATACAGAAAGGTGGTATTGCTAACCATTTGGGTTTTCTTCCTACTTTCCTATCTCCATGCATTAAAAATGAATTTGATGACTAGTAATTTTTGAAATTGACACTTTATCATCAAGTGACCAGGCCATAACTCTACCTTTAATAAAAATGCAGTTGACAAAATTCCTGAGTCTTATTTAAAATGCAGTATTTGAATTAGACCAGAGACCCTGCACCAAATAGAAGACAAAGTAGGTCTGAATCCTTATCATGTTGGATTAGGATCAGATTTCCTTAACAAGACTTCCAAAGCACAAATCAAAGCAAGAATCAATAAATGGGATGAACTCAAACTAAAAAGCTTTGTCTCAGCAAAGGATACAATCAATAATGTGAAAAGAGAGCCTACAGAGAGGGAGAAAATCTTCACGAATCTAAAAAATTTTTAAAGAATTTATCAAACTTTACACCAAAAATACAAAGAACCCAATTGATAAATGGGCCAAGGATCTGGACAGACACTTTACAGAAGAGAATGAACAGGTGATCAATAAATATATGAAAAAGTGTTCAACATCTCTAGCTATTAGAGAAATGCAAATTAAAACAACTCTAAGATTTCATCTTACTCCGATTAGAATGGCTATTATCAAGAACACAAACAATAATAGATGTTGGCATGGATGTGAGGAAAAAGGCACACTTTTACATTGCTGGTGGAATTGCAAATTGGTACAGCCACTCTGGAAAGCAGTGTGGAGATTCCTCAGAAAACTTGAAATGGACCCACCTTTTGACCCAGTTATCCCACTCCTTGGTTTATACCCAAAGGACTTAAAATTAGCATACTATAGTAATACAGCCACATCAATGTTTATAGCAACTCAATTCACAATAGCTAGATTGTGGAACCAACCTAGATGCCCTTCAATTGATGAATGGATAAAGAAGCTGTGGTATATATATACAATGGAATATTACTCAGCCATAAAGAAGAATAATATTATGGCATTTGCAGATAAATGGATGGAATTAGAGATTATCATGCTAAGTGAAATAAGCCAATCCCCCAAAAAACAAAGACAGAATGTTTTCCCTGGTAAGTGGTTGATGATATAGAATCTGGTTAGGGGGTGGGGGGGGTGAGAGAAGAATGAAGGAACTTTAGATTATGTAGAGGGAAATGAGAGGAGGAGCGGGCAGGGGTATGAAAAATGGTGGAATGAAACAGACATCATTACCCTATGTACATGTATGATTAACAAGAATGATATGAATGTACATCATGCACAACCATAGAAATGAAAATTTGTACCCCATATGTGTACAATTAATCAAAATGAAGTCTGTAAAAATAAAAAAATAAAATGAATAAAACAAATGCCATAAACATCCCCCCAAAAATAAAAATAAATGAAATGCAGCATTTGAGAAAGTACATTGTCTTGTATAGATTTCTTTTTCTTATTAATAAAATGAGATATAGTTCTTTCCTCAGAATCACCAAGTATTAAGCTACCGAAGGGAAACCCAAGTTAGAGTGGTGGTATTCAAGACACTGACATCACTTAACACCTCTCCCCACTGTAACAACACCTCCAGTTTGTTTAAATTGACTAAATTACTTTAAAAAGGCATTATCCAACGGGCTGCAACAGCAAAATGGTTTATGTTTTACATACTGTATAGGAAACAGTTTGCTGATGAACAGATGTTCCCATAAAACCACTTGTGAAATAAATCTCTAGGTTTGTTTACTTTGTTTCTCCTGAAGAGTTAAACCATCAGCCACTTCATTGAGTAGGTAAATGAGGCAATCACCAAAGTTAATAAAACTCTCACTTTATGCTCACGAGCTTTACATGGTACTCTTTGCGCTTCTCCTGAGAATTCATCTACGTGTACCTTCCCTAATGGCTTCTCTAAGGCTCAGCCTTTTCACAGGAAATCTTAGATTAACCAGAGAAATCTTGCTTTCACAGCAAATGGGCAAAGAATGTGACAGGCGTGTTTCAGTGAAATAATGGTCAAGCATCCTGGTACAGGAGGTAACAGGGAGATAAACTTAGAGGGTTCATCCCCACATTCCTCATCCTCATCCCCAGGTCTGTAGTCTGTAAACTCTTTGGAAACCAGAGGTTCTGTTCCACAGATATGACTGTGCCTCCACCATCACCTGACTCCTCCTCCTACAGGAGAAAAACAACATCCCAGCAGAGAGGTCCCCATGCATAGAAAATGCATTTAAGGAATTGTTACTTACTTATGTTAGAATCATGTGCTCCATATTGAATGGTCAAGTGTTATTTTGTCTGGCATCCTCCCAATGACCTGAGGAATGACATGCTCTCTTACTCAGAGGGTGGATTAGTTTTCCAGAGTGGAAACTGAGTTCCCCAATGGACCCTCTAGATTTGAGGATAATGCTTGGGATCACAGCTAGAGGTCTGGTTGGAGGATAATCTCACTAAGATAGGAAGCAGCAACCACTGAGAAGAGGAGGTCATTGGGGGACAAGATCCAGGAAAACAAACTTCAACCATGAGAGTGGAGTCAGTGATTTAGAAGAACATTCAAAGTATGTTTTGAGATTTCCCTGGCTTTGTTTTTGAGGGCATCATAGAGGAATTGATAGGTCTTGATTATCTGGTCCTATTTCCTTTCTGTGCTGTTTTGTTTTTAAAGGTTATTTTTGTGTGTCTTTAGAATTGTTGAATAAACGAATCTCACTGTTTTACTACCTGAACTTGTCCCAGTAGTAGTTTCACTGATTTAGGCTTCAAAGTCTGCTAGTGAATTGATCATAGGGAATACAGAGGGATTTTGACTACTAGAAATGATCCAAGAGGACAGTTCAGGAGGCACAGGAAAAGCACTCATCTGGATGCTGATGGGCAGGAAGATGAGGAGCCCCAGACCTATGCAGGCAGCACACCTTCTGCATGGTTGCAAATATTCTCTGCATGACCAAACTTGAGTTGGCTTCTAAAACTTGTGCTAACCCTGCATGCACAGTTTTTTTTTTTTTAATAAAATCTGGTTTTAGCAAAGAACTCTACTAAATCAATTTAACAAGAACACCAATCCTTGATTTCTGATCATCCTACCTATCTTAGTTTTGTCTTTCACTTTCTTCCCCCAGATGGTGCCTGATCTCCCTGTCCTGTGTTCATCAAGAATCCTGTTAGGTCTGTTCAGCTGGATCCCTCTTATCTCGGATATTTCTTATTAATTTTCTATCCACTGACCCTCATCCTATTCCTTGGCTTTAAATTATACTTTGCCCATGCTATATTCAAAGTTAAGGCCAGAATTATGATCCCTTTGTAGTCATTACTGTACATATCTCAGTAGTCCTAAATAAAAATTTCCTCATGTTTTAAAAAATGTCATTGAGCTATTTTTCCTTGTACAGTGACTTCCATTTCTTTTTCTTCTTTCAGGGCCACTTAGGTGAGTAATACCCTCAATGAAGTAGAGAGACTGGCTCTGGGCACCCTTTCAATGACCTCAGTGCTCGCATTGCACTTCTTGTAATCCTGGGCTCCAGAGATAAGTTTGCCAAACAAGCAATGGAGGCTAATGAGGGAAGGTGAGGACATTCTAAGATCAGCATACTTTCCAAAACTCAGCTGACCTCACTTGCATTTCAAGTATTTCTTCACATTAGAAGGCACCTGACACCACTCTTGATTTTGCATCCCCCAATGCCATGACCACCCTTATCTGGCAAATGGGGTACATAAGAGCAATGGTTCTCCAACTGGTGTCCCCATTTGGTAGCATCTGCATCTCTTAAAATAGTTTTAGAAAAGCTAATTCTGAATCCCTATCTCAGACCTACTGAAGAGACGGGATTCTGCAGTGAGTTTTCATGAGCCCTCCAGGTGATGCTGATGCACTCTGAAACTTCAGAATCATTGTTGTAAGAGTGTTGTGAAGACTACCTGAAGGGACATGGGTAATATGCTCAGAACAGTGCCTGGCACCAAAGTGTTTTTCAGCTACTTGTATCATCACCATTCTTATCATCATGGCAGGAATCTTTCCTAATACTGCTTTAATTTCTACAAGTACCAGGTACTCACAAATGGAGTTGCCCTTCCTCTGGAACAACCCCCATGACAGTTATATGTGCACCTGAATCTCTTCATTGTACAAAAACTTTGTGCATGTCTTTACCACTTGTCATAAAGACATAGGGATTGATTTTTACTTTTGTGCATATCATTATTTTCATTGAGATACACTTCACATAATGTAAAGTTTACCATGAAAATGAATATGTCAATGGTTTGTAATGTATCCACTATGTTATGCATCCATTACCCTTATTTCCAGAACATTTCCATCAAATTTAATTTCTGTTTGATCTTTTGTTTTTTCTTTTGAATTGTAATAGAAAACCACTACAACCATATATTTTTCTTCTTGTTATTAATTAGTTTGAGGTGGATTACAGAGTTGATAAATGAAAATAACTTGTTGCAAGTACTGCACTCTGATAACCCAAATTACAGAATATTCCCAGCTGCCACTTTAAACCTATGTCACATTCACGTCTGTTAAAGAAATCAGTGGAAAAATGACAAACCAATGGAAGCAACAATCTTCAGTATTCCTTGATTCAATTTACTAATCATTACACTTTTGAATGCAGAAAACTCCTGCCTCATTTTTGCCTGGCATAAACTCAAATAGCATTACCATCTTAGAGTTACTTCTCAGGGACTGAAATATTTATATTAACAGAATGGGTACAGAATCCACCCTCTGCCACCACCAAAGGTAATAGCAAAATGTGTAGGATTTAAATGACATCAAGTAATGCAAGTTCTTCTGTTTTAGATCCAGTATTGTATTATGGATGCCTTCCTTGTTAAGGTGTACATAGATAGCATTCCATTTTTAGACAAAATCATAATTCATTTCATAACTTTATTTTTTTCCTTCTATTGATGGACAAGTTGATTTTTGTTTTTCATTTATGAACAATATTGCAATGAATATCTTGATATATGCACTTTATAAATGTGTATAAATATTATTAAATTAATTCCTAGAAATGGAACTGCCTACTAAAAAATTTCTTCCAATGTGTGCACATACCTGTAGCAAATGAGAATGCCTGTTTTCTCACCATTTAAGCTGATTTATTTTATAGACAAAATGTGATCTATTTTTCACCTGAATTTCTTTTAAAAATATCTTTATTTTATTTTATTTATTTATTTATTTTTATTTTGTGCTAAGGATCAAACCTAGTGTCTCACACATGCGAGGCAAGTGCTATACCACTGAGCTACAATTCCAGGCCTGTCACCTTAATTTCAATATCTTCTTGGGAGATACCTTAATTTCAAAACCATTATTATCATAAATTCAAAGTAGTATTATTTTCATCATTACGTTCATCATCATCATCATGACTGTTATTATAACAAAATAATGTTGACAATAGCTATCCTATATTAAGACCCCGTGTACCAGAAACTTCACATATAAACTTGATTTAATTTCATTTACTCCTCCACTAACCATGTTAAGTAGGAGCTACTGAGTCACTGCACACTAAAAAAGGAAAACATAAAATGCTTGAGTCTCCTTGGCAAGTAATTTGGATACTTGATGCTTCTGGTCTTCTAGTAGAAAACTTTAAAAAATATCTTCTTTATATGCTAGCTGCATATGTGTTAAAAGTTAAATTGCTGTATAACTGCAATGCATTTGATGGCAACTGTGGATTGTTTGTGTGATGACTTCGTACTGGCAGCTTAAATGCTCTGGAGTGAATGATAGGAGGCAAAGAAGACTGAAAAAAAACCCAGGTCTGGATTCATGGTCTCTGGGCAGAAACACGTCTTGTTTTCTAAATGGCAATTGACTCTACATTAGGGATACATGTGCTGGTTATACACTGGAATGACATTGTTTAAATATTTTACGGTACTGGAGTGTGCTCTCCTTCCAAGACAGATGTTGATCCTTCAAGCATACACAAATGGGTTTTCTTGTTCAGTTCTTCTATTTTTCCTCTGTTTGTGCAGATGAAAGTGAAGAATATATAAAGCAGCAAGGAGCAATTTGAAGTTAGGATGTTAACAATGGAAGAAAATGGTCTTTTGTTCATCTCTCAAGCCTACACAAAGTTTTTTTCATCAAGAGTTATCAACTGGAAAACAATTGTATAATAGTCTTACTTTGATAATTTCAAATATGTTATTTTTTGCCCTGAGAATATCTTTATAGAACTCTCCAAAATTCTCATCTCTCTGGAATCTAAAAATTCCCCAAATCTTTGTAGACTTGACTGGTCAGGAACATTGTAAAAAATTCTGGAGAATTTGACTCAGTGGCCCTTTTAAATCTTTAGTCTGACTCTGAGGTCCCTAATGAGACTGTTAGCCTTTCTCCACATCTGTTATGTGGAAAAACCACCTGCTTCATCCTATACTTCATCATAAATAGTCATTGTGAAGGCCCACGTTGAGTTTAAATACTACATGTGACTCAGGTAGGCATGGATTTACAGGCATGTTTTTTCTAGGTTTCATTTTCAAATATATAGTTCCAACAGTTGTTGTCTTCCTCTTTATTGTATTATGTCAATCATGGAGCACAGTGTCATCTCCTGCAGGTTCTCTTGAGAACCGTATTTGGTAGTGACTAGGATAGTGAAGAAACCAGGTGTAGAAGTTATGGATGTTGCTTCACCAAACCAGTAACATTTCATACCTTAGAATGACATAGAACATTCTGCCTGTCGGTACTTAGTTACTATTTCCAGTCAGAACAAGAAAGGCTTCTTCAATGAGAGATCTGGAAACCACCAAACCTGTAGACAGATCCTCCACAGGCGTATCTTTGGTTCAGGTGCCATGAACAAGGCTACCAAATTACCACTGCAACTGACATTCAACTAAAATTTAAAAAACTCACTGATAAGAAACTTAACATGTTAGTGGTATTGTTCCAAAGTGCAAAAGTCTTGACATGTTAAAATAAATTGACTTTGGAACAGACACATTGAACAGGTAAGCTTTAGGGGGATCCACATAAGACCACTGACACTTGACCTTTTTGGCCTTCAAAATGACAATATTGGGGAGAATAAAAAACTGAATAAAAAATTAAGAATCATTATAAAGATGATAAATGTTAAGGTAAAGATAGGGAAATTCCTAATAATTGCTCCCTGGAAAATTTGTGATTACTCTTACTTGATCTTCTGTTTTAGGTATTGATGAGGAGAAAAACAAACACTTTCAATGTTTTCTAAAAAAATTAGATTTAATCTAATTTAAAAATTTTTTTAATCTAAAAATTAGATTTTTAAGATTTAAGAAATCTTAAAATTAAGAAATTTCATTCAAAATTAGAATATTGAGCATAAGGTACTTTTTTTTTCCTAGAGAAGTCTAGATCTAATACTTCAATGTATTTTTCTGGACAATAAGACTCTGTTACTAGAGCTGTATGTTTGGTATTTACTCATTTCACATTGTACACATGTATTAAAATGTCACTATATATCCCACAAATATATACAAGCATGTGTACCAAGTAAAACTCTCTCTGTATACACACACACACACACACACACACACACACACACACATACGTTAAAAAAGAAATTTAAAAAAAAGAGAGAAGACTAGTAGACCAGTAATGGCAACTGTTGGTCAACTCTAATCCACTGACAATCTGTATAATGTTGAACACTTTCTAGAATATAAATACCTTTATATAAGGTGTACACTCACCAATCCCCAGAATCCACTTGCCATTCTCTACAGAGTCCCTTCAGCATTTATTTGCACTTTCCTGCAGGGCCCTCCAAAGCATTTCAGTTCCCAAACTCTATCCTGGACATTGATGCCTTCATGGCTGCTCTTCCAATATTTGGTGAAACCATTCTGGTCAAGGAGTGAGACGGGAAGCCTGCTTCCTCCCTACATTTTCCCTCATGACTTTTTCTGTTCTCAGACTGTGAGCAGGAGACAGAATCCCAAAGACACTCGCCCCTCCCATGTTACAAGATGGTCAAACTAAAAAAGATTGATTATATTTATGGTAGGTGAATGAAATGAGACCTCTTGGCTACTCTTGAAATTGATGCAATTTTTTTGGTCCAGTAACTGGGAAATGTTCAACACTTTTTGAATGTTCATATTCTTGGCTTAAGTAAATTCACTCGTATTCTACAAAAGTAGTCTCATAAACGTGGATATTATATGCCCTCCGTATTAAAAACTTTAATGCTTATCAATAGGGGAACATTTAAATATGATCACATGTGTATAAACATGTAAAGGGGTCCAACACATTCCAGTGAGTGCGAAGAGTAAATTCCAAAACAGTGTCCATAGTATGATCTCATTAAAGGTCAAAATGAATTTAGAAGTTACATCTGTGTGTGTGTGTGTGTGTGTGTGTGTGTGTGTGTGTGTTTAGTGCAACTCAATATATTTTATTTATTTATTCATTTTTTAATTTTTAAATTTACTTGTTCTAATTAGTTGTACATGGCAATATAATGCATTTATACATTTTGATAGATCATACATAAATAGAGTTAATCTATCATTTTTCTGATTATGCATATTATAGGATCACATTGGACATGCAGTCATACATGTGCATGAGGTAATAATGTCTGTTTCATTCTGCTATCATTCCTTCCCCTTAAAATATGTCAAATTTTTATAATTATCATTACCATTGTTATCATTATTACATCAGTGCTGACGATCTGTAATCAGTGACATTTGATGTTAATATTGTAATTATTTGGGGTTCCCATGAACAGCATCCATTCAGCCCCCAGAATAGCATTACAACAAACGTAGCATAGCATTACAAAATTGTATGTCTGTCTGTTCAACTAATCTGTCATGCTCCCATCTGTCTCCCCATCCTGAGGCCTCCCTATTGCCTGAGACACAACAATATTGAAGTTAGGCTAATTAATTACCCTACAGTGTCCTCTAAATACTGAAATGAAAGGGAGAGTTGCAACAGATCTCCCTTTAAATGAAGAGCTAGAGATGATTAGCTTACTGAGGAAAGTACGTTGTAAGTTGAAACAGACTGAAAGCTAGCACTCTTGTGCCAAACAGTTCATGAAGTTGTGAATGAACAGAAAAAAAATTTTAAGGAAATTGAAAGGTGAGTGGTGAGTGCAACGGTTGACAGGCAAAGATACCATAACAAATCAACAAATAATGAAGGCCACTGTTTGGGGCACCAGATAGTTCTGGGTTTGAATCTTTCTCTTAACAGACATGCAGCCTTGGGCAAGATACTTAAACTGATAGAGCCCCCACTTCCTCACAAGTACCAGGGAAATTAGAACTATGTGGCTCAGTGGCTATTAGAAGTATTAAATAGGATGTTTCATAGTGGGTAGCCTATGCAGCCTCCAACTTAGAGATGCCATTATTCTCCTTAGACCTGTTTTGGAATGAAGAGTGCCTTTGAATCATTGAAACACCCTTGCTGGTGCCACACCTTAAGATAGATCACTGTATATTTTAGACAGAATTTTCAAGAAACACAGGAAAGTTAAAGGACACATAACAAGCACTTGAGAGCTGGAAAAAGCTGGGTGTTTGAGGTTTCAGGAGCCAGCAGAGATGGACAGATGAGAGATAACAGGCCATCAGTGCTGACCTGAAGCCACTTCAACATGTCACCTCTAGTGTGCTCCAAAGACCTCAGGTGCTCTTGGAGTGTCTCAACCAAGCCAGCTTTAATCATCATTGTTTCCCTCAAGTTTTCCTTGACATTTGTGGCCCTACCTACATGTGATATGCCAAAAGAGGTTACATTTGGCAAAACCTCTAGCTAAATGTAGTGATCAGCCACTGATCCAAACGGAGACTTGTTTCTTCCCTTTTATCTTTTGCATGTTCTCAGGTAAATAGTTAGCAAGTAAAAACGATGTTTTTAACTTAAAAAAGAAAAAATGACTGTCTTAACTTTTAGAGGACCCACTGTCTATTGTTCTATTTGTTCTGACTGAACTTGGAGTAAACCTGAGTGAACGAACACTTGCTTTAAAATTTCCATGTTTAGGGCCTGGCCTGCTCATAATCTAATGAGAAAGGCATTAGTTTATTACAAACAAGTGGAGTGTATGAATGTTTAATTATCAAGTACAGAAATTAACCACCAGCTAGCTGGCTCAGGAGCAATTCTGTCACAGGTTCTCTATAACTTTTTTCTGGGGATGGCACAAACAGAGCTGGCTTGGTTTCCTTCCTTTGGAGCTTCCAGTGAATGACTTGGTGGTGACAGTTTTCAAGGATTCTCAGAGGCATCATAGCAATGTTTTTCTAGTAGTTTATTCTCTTCTTCCTCCTCCTCCTCCTCCTCCTCCTCCTCCTCCTCCTCCTCCTCCTCCTCT
>JAJEJO010053640.1:0-19285 GCA_020662805.1 Glaucomys volans
GCAAGTGCAGATCTGACTGTGGCCATTTATAGCCAGTTGGCCTCCCCAAGCTTTAGTGTCTTCCTCTTTGAAATGACATAATTGCATATACATTTGGCGTGCACGATTCCTCTCTTCGTATACAAGAAAAAAATCCCTCAGTGGGGCTGCCATCTAGATTTCCATTGTCTGTTTGGCCCTGGTATGAGAAAGGGGGACCCTCTGTTCAAACCATGTCTCACTATGTGATCAGATGTAAGGATGATGCCAGCACAGAATTTGTAATTTTCAAAGTTAATGGGGAAAGTACTGACAAACTCAGTTTAATGAAAAGGACAATAGTGAATTAATAAGTGCAAAAAAGAAAAAGAAATTAAAAGGAAAAGACAAAGAAATAAACAAAGAAAGAAAAAAGAAAGACTAATATCCTGAGAGGATTTGACATGATTGAGGACAGGATTTATGCTGTATAAAAGATGTTGACAGATGTTCATTCTGCCCTCAGGACTATATGAGGACAAGGAAACAAGGGAAATGAGAGAATCCAGTGCCTCAGTAATATTTCAAGTTGCAGATCATTTTTAAAAAAGAAAATGGATCTTGCATGTGCCGGGGGTTGCGGGGCGGGGGATAAAAATACAAGTGGTTATTTTGTACTGGCAAAGTTGACATAGTTTCCCTCTGACTTTCTTGGGACACTGACTCTCCTGGGCCTCCAGTCCTGATGGTGGATTTAATAATGTCCCAAAAGGAGGCCTGACCCCAGGCTGCCTTCACGCTCTGTGTTTGTTTTGGCCCCAGACTGCTCACTTTTCTTAAATGACGGTGAGACTGAGAGTGAGGCTGTTTATGGGGTGAGCTGTGATAGGAACAGGCTAATTGGAAGTGTGGAAAGAACTTGCTTCAAGTCCTGTGAATGTGTGAATGGAGTTCTGTGTCTCCAATAATGGGAGAAAGCTGCAAGAAGAAAACATTTCATTGGGACTCACAGCACCTGTGCTGGATAGTTAAGGACTAGACCCAGGTAATCCAGGGCCCAAATTCTTAACACAATGATATTGTGGTTATTCTTCAGAAGAAGCAGGGAGAGCTTTTGCAGCCAGGGTAAAAACAAATACTAGTGTTGGTGAGGTGGCTTTCTTGTCAGGCAGCAACTGAGAAAACCTGCCCTCCATGATGGGAGACAAAACCGAGATGAAAACACCCAGGCTTTTTCTCCTCCAGAGGCCCAGAGCCCACCTAAAACCCATGTAGATGGCAGAACAAAGAGTGATATGGACATTGGTCAAAGTTGGGGAGCTTGATTTGAAAGCCACAGGAAAAGACTTAGGAAGGGGTGACCCAAGGGAAGCAGGTAGAATCCCAAATCAGGCATCTTGGAATTGGAGAATTGTCACAATTGGGCCAGTGAAAGAATGAAGGAGAATGAGAGAGAGAGAGAAGGAGGTATGGGAATTGATCAAGAGAAAGATATGGAGTGAGTAGAGATCAGTGTCTTTCCAACACCCAAGTCACAAGGGAATAGTATAGTAGAATGGATAAGGTATAGACTTTAGCCAGCTGAATGGTCCTATCCCATGGCCCTGCTCAGTGACAACTCTCTGTCTTAGTGTGACATTTATAGAGTTAGGACCATATGCCAAAATCTGGTTATGAAGTAAACTTTATTCTATACATTTTCTCATTTAATCCCATTTAATCTTTACAACAGATTGCAAGAATAGCATCATTCCTATTTTTACAGATGAAACTGGAGATCAGAGAAGCTAAATCAGTTGTTTGCATCACACAGACAGTTAGTGGAAGAACTAAGTCCTGCACTTATGTCTGCTTCTGTGATATAAGCTCATCTGACCACACCAGGTCAGTTCCTCCTGAAGGACAGAGGTACTCACCCTATAAACTCTTGGAGGGAGGGGTGTCTCCTAGAACCTGGCATGGTTAATTAGGTTGGGTTTCTGCAGTCCAAGCAGGATTAGTAAGATCTCTGGCCCTGTAATAGATTAGAGATGGCACAAATTCTCAGGCATGACTTCTCTGAGAAGTGGGGTCCATGTTCTTTGCTCTTGAATTTGATGGTCCTTATTGAATCACTTAAAGTGTAAGTGATGCTGAGCAGCTTTCATGACCAGAGAAAGCACTTTGCAGCCTGATTTTGGTCTCTTGGAACACCAGCTTTTTGGAAATGCCCCTTGGGATGCTCCCTTATGAAGCTGATCTTCATACTGTGGGAAGCTCAGCTACATGGACAAGTGCCGATAGGTGCTCCGATTAGCATTCAACAACCACCATCATCTGCAAGTCAAGCTAATTACATTGTACTTCCAGCCCAAATGAGCCTCTGGTGGTGTGTAGTTCTGGAAGATATCTGTTAATTACCATTTGAGAGATTGCAAGTGAGAAATTCCTAGTTGAGCTCTTTCTAAATCTTTAACCTCCAAACTATAAGCGAAATAAAATAACTGAAGTTTCTGAGTTTGATGGTATTTATTTGCATAGCAGTGGATAACCTTAATGGGACCTCTATGTATCTGAGAGCTTTCCCAAGGTCCAGATGTGTGTGTAGGTCATGGGACTCTTATATGAGTATGAAGGATCAGAGATTTCCTGCTCTGCTCTGATAGGAATTTCTCCTGAAAATGGGATCTAATGCACAGTCTCAAACTATAACCAGTAAACTTCCAGGGAGAGAGTCTGGGAGCAAACTTATTTAAAAAATGTCTTTATTAGTGCATTATATTGGGGTTCATTTTGATGTAATCATACATGCATGGAATATCACTTGCTCTATTTCAGTCCCTAGTGTGTCCTCTTTCCCTCCTCTCCTCTCCCCCTCCTCTACTCTACTGGTCTTCCTTCTACTTATTCACTGTTTTTAAAAAATTTGGTGCTTCTTAGATGTAAATGAAGGTGGAATCACTGTGATATATTCATATATTTACATAGTATAATTTGATCAATTTCATTCGGAAGTTCCTGCTGTTTTCCTTCCCTTTTCCCTTCCCCTCAATTCCCTTCTCTTCTTCATTGATCTCCCCTCTATTTTCATGGGTTCTTTCTTTCTCTTCCTTTGGAGCAAACTTTTAATTGGTGAGTGACAAACCCATCTCAGACTGAACAAAGAAGGGCAACAGGAGCCAGGAGCAGAGATGAGTTCAAAAGTCATCCAGATGGATTTCTGAAGCATGTGAAGACTCAAGAATGGCAGGAGGAGAAAATAGAGGGTAGAAAAGCAAATACCATTCATGCTGGCATGAATGGCATAGTGACATTTTGCTGTTATTGTTGACTCTGCTTCTCATTTCGATGGTTGTCTTGCTTCAGAATTTGAGGTCCTTTGGGACAGGATTCATATTAATCATTGTCCCTGAGGTGAACAAATTGGTCTCTCTCCTCTGAAAATAATCTTAAGCTGTCTTGAAGTTGGGATTTCTGTCTCCAGCCACTATGAGTATCCAGAGATGGGTGTATGCACATCAATATGTCAATTTCCCAAATATGGTTTAGCATAAATCTGATGAAAATATAGCATGAGTTGTGTTTTAAAAATAATAGGTATGCTTAAGACCTTGCAATTTCTAATGCCATATTAAGGGCTTGAAATTCAACATGCCCGTTCTGTAGCTGCTGAAAAAAAAATCTGGTGTTGTTCTTTTGTGCAGGCACAACTGGAGTAGAATTGTCCTTTGGCTCCATGTTCTATAAGAATCTGAACTTTGAAAACAGTCAGGCCCCCAGGCCTCAAGGAGAGCAGAGGAAAATTTCAAGGATGTAAAAGTCTGGGATGGATCCTCCTTTTAGTCAATCAGAGAAACATTTTCTTTCCCTAAAACAAGCACAGGGAAGGAAGAGGAGGGATGAGGGGGAGGAGAAGGTGATTTTGCTGTTAGGTCCCTGGAAGAGCCCAAGGATGCTGAGTAAACAGCCCTGTGGATTCAGTCCTGGGCTTTCAGCCAGTTGAGTGGGTTATTTGTTTGCTTATTTTTATTTGAATGAAGAAAAGAATGGCTGGACAAAAGAAATGAGATTAAAGATAAAGAATTGTGACATTTGTAGATAAACAACCGAATCAAAAAACAAAATAAATAAAAGGGAAATGAATATTCTGATGGTTAAGGTAAAGGGAGAAATTGACTGCATTTGAACTGATACCTTAAGATTACAAGAACCACCTGTATGCGAAAAAGCACAAGAAATACAAGCACAACCTTGCATTTGGCCAGATAAGACCATTTGGGGATGCTGTTGGGCCTGGATGAAGGTTTGTTTTCAGGAATTGGAGGTGAAGTGCTCTAATCCTGAAGGTGGCTTTTTTTTTTAGGGGAAAATCTCTGATGGGGAAAGGCTGTGATGGGGAGGAAATTAATAACAGGGAGAATTCATGGCTTATACTCTAGGCCAGGGATGGCAAGTCCATGGGCCAAATATGGCCACACCCATAGGTTTGTACATTGTCTGTGGTTGCTTTCTTGCTCCAAAAGCAGCAGGAAGCAGTTACAACAAGGACTATATGGCCTGTAAAACCGAAAATACTTACTATCTCACCTTTCACAGAAAATGTTCAAGAGCTCTCAGTCTGGTGAATTGCAAACATATTCTCCTTGATGCCACACACCTTTTTGTTGCCCCCAAATTTTGTTAGGTTAGGTTTTGCATGATTGGCAGTATGGTGAAAAAAAAAATATATATATATACAGATATACAAACATAGGCAGGCATACATACACATACACAAGGACAGACACACATTCACATATCCACAAATCCATCCATTCACATAATACAATACAAAGAAAATGAAAGATAAGGGAAAATATTACATCAAGTGAAGAAAGGACAGCAGGCATGGACCAGGGTTCCTCTAGCCCAAGCAGTCAATGCAGTCCTGTCCCCTGAGCACTCACTGCCTCTCTAGTCACTGCAGATATTCTTACTGCACATGGGTGAGATTGCCTGCTTGAGGGTTTTCTCTAGGCACAGAAATGTGCTTGGTCCTTGTGCACAGCAGATCAATTTTACTAGTTGGCTCATAATCAAGGACAAATGGGAGTCAGTAGACACATAGTCTGGCTTCCTTATTTCTTGGGTAGACAACTTTAAGGTACTTGTGCTGTAGTCTTCCAGATGTTCCAGAGGTGTTGAGCCCAGTTGCTCACAGCCCTCCTGTTTTAGCTTTTTCATTGCTGTAACCAAAAAACCTGATGAGAAAAACATAGAGGAGGAAAACTTTATTTCATGCTCACAGTTTCTGAAGTTTCAGTCCGTACAGAATCCATTGCTCTGGGTCCAAGGTGAGGCAGAACATCATGGCAGAAAGTGGGGGAGGAGAAAAGCAGCTCAGGACACAGCAATCAGGAAGCAGAGAGAGAGAAAGCTCTGTGCATTCCAAAGGCACATCCCCAGTGACCTACCTTCTCCAGTTATACCCTAGAAGTCCATAGTTACAACCTAATTAATCCACGTCAATGGATTAATCTGTTGATTAGGTTATAATTGTCATAATCTAATCACTTCACCTCTGACCATTCTTGCATGGCCTCACACATGAGTGTTTGGGGGTACACCTCATTTCTAAATGATACACCTTCAGTACCACCCATTATTGTCTGCTTCCCTGTCACACATCCCCATCCCCTACCTGTACGCATAGGGGTCACCTCCCAATAAGCTGCCTGGGTTCACGTTCTGAACTCAGAGTCTGAGTCTTGGGGAACCAGTACACTATGAAGGCATGAGAAAGGAGAGAGAGAGAGAGAGAGAGAGAGAGAGAGAGAGAGTCACTCTTTTGGTTTTAGGTTCCTAGATTTCGTCAGGCAGCTCTCTAGCTTGGGACAAAGCCCACTGATACTGGCTAAGTAGCCCAACTCAGAAACAGCATACTCTGCTATTGGTAGTCAGCTTCTTTACCCTGGTCCCTATTTTCCTTTGCTTAATAAACTATACTGTATTTTTAAATATAAGAATAATAACAGGACTAATTTAATCAATAGTGGATGATAATATCTTATTTTCTTACTCATTACCTGAAACCAAGGAAAACACACACACACACACACACACACACAATGAGGACAAAGGCTAGCCTTCTGTGCTCTGCAAAATATTTCTAAGTCAAGTTATGGTTTGTTTGGGCACCAGAGGCTATTTATATAGACAGGCAAAGGAACAGAAAGAGCCATTCTGCATTTTCATTTTTTCAACTGGGAATAATTTGTATATCTCCTTCAGCTAGATGATTATTTGCTCTACCAGCTGCACAATTTACAGGTAACTTTGCCAAATATCTTTTTTTAAAGGAGTATGCATTGGGCTAGACACAGAATGGGAAAACACATTCATCTAGGGGCTAAGAAAGAGCCTGAGAAGCTCTGAGGGAAGAAGTCTCTGGGAGGAGTTTTTTAGAGACATTGAAGAACAGTGGTTTTCCAATAGCCGTTGGGCTACCAAGAAGAAAAGTAGCATTTGCAGCATTTTATTCACTGTATTAATAAAAGTGGAAAACTTAAGAAGAGAAACTGCTTAGAGGAAGCAGCTACTCTGAATAGGATATGAGAGAATTAAGGAGTAGAGATGCCTCCCTCATCTCTGAGATGGAAGAAGGTGATTGCATGAGGGAGACTGAGATGCTGATGGACAGGAGAAAAGAAAGATGCCTTGAAGAGCTGGCATCACATTTTCTCAATGATCATCCCTTATTGCCTTTTAGGGGACAGACAACTAACTTCAATGGACTACTTATCTGACTTAATATGCCAGAGTGTACATTAAGATTCATTTTTTAGAGAAAACAGTCTATCGTGCAAAACAGGTCATCCTCTCTTTGTAGTTTTAGACCTGCTGGTGGTTTCTGTGGCAACCTGTGAGTCTCACATTTCACTAATTACAGAGTAGTGTCTCCTGTCATGAGGATTCATGATAACAATGGCCATCATTTGTGGAATGCTTACCATGAGCCAACACTCTGTATGTCTCAAATGCTCATACAACCTTACAGACAGAGTAGCTTATTGTTCCCATGTTAATGGGTCTCAAGAAATTATTTGCTTTGCTTAAGAACAAGTAGGGTTTGAATCAGACAAAACCCTCTGCCACTGAGCCAGATCCCCAGTCCTAGGTTTTTTGAATCTTGATACAGCCAGATTCTGTGCCATGTTCTATCTACCACAGCAGTATTTCTATTTATGATCCCATTCAGACACTTTGGTTCAATAGATGTCATTGGGTTGGGGTCCCCCAGAAGCAGTTCCTGAGATGGTAAGTATCCAAGTGCAAATGACTTATTGGGAGGTGATACCAGGAAGCACCATGAAAGGACAAAAAAGTAAAATAAACCAGTAAAGGGTACATTATTAATCCTGTTACTGCTTTGGGCAACTGGGGGCTCCATCCTGCTGGAGAATTCTAGGAGGTGGTGGAGGATGGCTCAGAGAGGCAAGAAACTGGGGTATTTCCTACTAATTGCTGCCATGATTGGCTGAGTGACATGTCTGGGACAATACCTCCTTGGCACCACTGGCTTCCCCTGAACATGAGCCAAGTATACTACAAGGCAGGGAAATTATGCAAGTAGAAGTTTTCAGGTGCTTGGAATAAGATAAGCCACCTATGGTACCAGAGGTGAAGTTAAAGACATATGGTCAGGACACCAGGTATCAACCACAGACTTAAGATGGGATGGGGCAATTTGCAATTTTAAAGACTCTCTGCTTCTCAACAAATGGTATTAGAAACACTGGATATTCACATGCAAAAAAAATAATTTAGAAACTTACCTTATACTACACACAAAAATCAACTAAAAATAGAGCAAAGATCTACATATAACAGTTAATACACTGAAATTCTTAGAAGAAAACCTAGGAAAAAAACTTCATGGCATTGGATTTGGCAATAATTTCTTGGATAGGATCCCAAAAGTATAAGGCAACAAAAGAAAAAATAGATAAACTGAATTAATCAAAATTTTAAAAACTGGGAATCAAAGGATGCCATCAATAGTATGAAAAAGCAACTTGCTCAATTGAGAAAATTGCAAATCATGTATTTGACAACGTGTCAATATTCAGAATACATAAGGAAAGTCTATAATTCAATACAAAAAGACAAATGATCAAAAGAGTTAAAAAGACCTTTCACTAAAGAAAATATACAAACGGCCAGTAAGTAGATGAAAAAAATAAAATGTCCAACATGACTAGTCAGTAGGGAAATGCAACTCAAAACCACAATGAAATACCACCTCACCTCAATTAGGGTGGCTATTATAAAAAAAAAAAATAGTGAAATAGTGTAGAGAATATGGGAAAACTGGAACTCTTATATGTTGCTAGTGGGAAAGTAAAATGGTACAGACTCCATGGAAAACAATGTGATGGTTCCTAAAAGAATGCAAATAGAATTACTGTATGATCAAGCAATTCCACTTCCAGGTATGAACCACAAAGAAGGGTCTTGAAGAGAGGTCTGCACACACATATCCGTAGATGCACTAGTCTCCTCAGCTGAAAGATGGAAACAACCCAAGTATTCATTGATGTTTATCATTGATAAACAAAATGTGATATATGCATATAATGGAATATTCTCCAGCCTGAAAAATAGGAAGTTCAGATATGTGCTCCAACATGCATGAACTTAAGGACATTATGCTAGGTAAGATAATCCAGTCACAAAAAGGCAAATACAATTTGATTCCACTTATATGAGGTGCACAGAATAGTCTAATTTAGAGATAGAAAGTAGAATGGTGGTTGTCAGGGATGGGTGGGGGATGGGGTCTAGTTGTTTAATGGGTACCTTGTTTCATTTTGCAAAATGAAAACAATTTTGGAGATTGGTTCCACACAGGGAGAATCTACTTGACGCCACTGAATTGTGTTCTTAAAAATGCTTGAGATGGAAAATTTATATTATGTGTATTTTACTATAACAATATTTATATTATGTGTATTTTACATAACAAAAAAGAAAAACCCTCTAGGTGGTTTTGATAACCAGTCAGACTTGGGGACCACTGAACAAGATCTTACTGTGTTGCAGGAAGTCAAAGGGGCCCATGTCTTTTGAAAACACCATGTGCTGTCTTTAGAGACAAGGAGGGACTCCTATAGATGTTTCTAATT
Organism: Glaucomys volans; assembly: GCA_020662805.1. Taxonomy (NCBI): domain Eukaryota; kingdom Metazoa; phylum Chordata; class Mammalia; order Rodentia; family Sciuridae; genus Glaucomys; species Glaucomys volans. The sequence goes on from JAJEJO010053640.1 coordinate 9,102, forward strand.
TCCTGGCCCAAAATGTGAAAGAATGAAGATTAGAGAGTAAAGGGGATAAGTAAAGGATATTTGATCTCCCCCTCTGATCGCTTTTAAATTAAGAGAAATTCCCTTATGGAAGTAAAGGGTAAACCATGAGAAAAGAAAGCACAAAAGCCAGTCCTTCTAAAATGTTATGTAGTAGTCAGCATTTAGTTCTGACCTTTCCATTGAAAAGATATCATCATAAACTACATGTGGTGATCTGGGGGGTCTCATATATTGGTCAGTTTTTCTACATAACAAACAACTTCACAATCTCAGTGGTTTCTAACAAGACAAGGTCTTTTCATGTTCACAGGTCTGAAAGTGGCCCTTTGAGGCTGGGATTTGCTGGATCAGGTGGGACTTCAGGCTTCTGGTTGAGTTCAGATCTTCATGTGACTTCATCATGGCATACAAGGCTCTAGAGACAGTGACTCCTTGAGGTATGTCTTGCTCATGGCAACCTACAGGAGTACAAGAATAGTTAGCAGAAGCTCACTATGCTTCTTAAAGCCTACACCTAGAACTGGCACAACATCACTTGTATCCACATTCTATCCATCAAAGCAAGTCACACTGCCAAGACTGACATCAGTAGAAGATATTGCAAGTTGCAAGATAAAGGACTAGAGTGGATTAATATATAATGGGGAGGGAATGAAGAATTGAGAACAATTCACCCTACCACATCACACTGGGGAGGACAGCAAATCAGGACCATTTAAGGAAAAACAAAAGCTTGGGAAAAATGCATTAGGGCAGTAGTTCAAAGCCAAGTCCAGTAGACTTAACATTTCTCAGGACAAACTTGATGGCTAGTATGTGGATTGATGGGGACAGGCTCAGAATCAGAGACCTCAGCCTTAGGGGATGTCTTGTTCCCAAGACTATCTGAAATAGTATAAAGTAGAGCCAAAGCAAGGGTCAGCCCTGAGGGAAGAGGGCTGCAGGAGTTAGATTATAAGATTAGGACTCTTAATCAACCAGTAGGGGAGGCGAGGGCACATGACACAGTTTCCATGTAGGTACCAGGGATCTGGGCAGATTGGAGAGCCAGCATCTGGCACAGGCACAGCAAACCATCACATTGGCATTTTCTACTTTGAGGTGGGGGTGAGAAGAAGCCACCTGTGCTGCATACGGATATTTATGTCTGATCAGTTTATTTTTAGCTGTCCAAATTGCAGTTGATGTACCATAAGCTAGCACCTTAGCAGGCTGTGATTTCATGGGTAGACATGATTTGGCCTAGTTGTGGAAGAGGAAGCCAGGACAAATAGATAAGAATATTTAAAGACTGAAATTCCTTCCAGGAAGCCAGTCCAAGGAGAAAACCTGAATCCAGGGTATTTGATTCCCAAAACCCCAGTTCCATGGAGTAAGAGAATTCTTCACTACCAGGTAGAAATCACAGCACCATCTTGAAGCTGCAGAAGGACTGAGTAAAATTACCCACACCAAATGTAAGAGAGAAAAGAAACAAAATCAAATGAAAAACAAGTGGGAAGGACAAACGGATCCTGTTCTCTCCACAGGGATTTCCTAAGGAAGGAGAAATGGTCAAATTACCATAAAAGTACAAATGTCTTCTGTTAAAATTGTCATGAGGCTTCCAGAAGTAAGAAGATAATATTCAACAACAGTCAATGCACATTCAACAGCGAAGGGAAACTGGAGAAAGTTGGCAGACCCCTGAGAAATCTCACCTTTTATTTGCTGTTAAAGAGTCCTAGAATGCTTTCCCTTTCAGATTATCTATGGAGATAAAGCACATATTTTATAAATATCAGAAAGAATATACACGTCACATAGACACTTACATAAAAAACACTGTAATCACTTCTTTGCTGACAGATTTCATGTGTAGTGTTCAATATTGGCTTCTCTGAGTTGGGTGGTGCTATGGTTTGGATGTAGTTTTTCCTCCAAGAGTTCCTGGTTTGGAGACTTGGTCCTCAGTGCAGTGATGCTAGAGGTTGGTGGACCTTTAAGAGGTGGAGCCTAGTGAGAGGTCTTTAGGTCATGGAGGTGCCCCCCTCAGAAGGGATTCCGTGAGTTCTCTTGGGATCCTCAGTTGGTTCTCATGCAAGTGAGTTGTTATAAGCCTGACCCTTGAATTACTCTCTGGATTCTTGTTTTGAGATGTGATCTCTCTCTCCCATACACACTTCATGTCATTGTGGTGGATCTGCCACGAGGACCTCACCAGAGCCAAGCTAATGGCAGTGCAATTCCCAGGACTGGGGGAAGATGGCAAATTATAGAATGTCTCAGTAGAAACCACAAAGGATTCTTAGGGGAAACTGGGAAACCTGGGCCATTTGAGGAGAGTAGAAACAAAAGTACTATTTGTTCCCTAGAAAAAATCGTGGAAGAGAACAGCTCATCCAACCAACTGCAAATGACTTGCAGAGGGTGGGATGGCACCTTAGAGACACATGTCCCATTCTATGAAATCTGATGAAGTATGGACTCTGGGAGAGGACACATCATGCAGAACACCCAGTGACACCCCTCAACTTCAGGCTATTCCTAAAAGTGGAGAATAGCCCATACCTTATTCAAAAAGTAAAGAAAGAGCCTGGTATTTGTTAAATTCATGGTCAAGGTCGTGAGAACTGTTTTAATGAGTTCTAAACATGTTTGTAAAGTGAAAAATGCAGCCCACCAGCTGTGCACATAAGGGTCATTACTAGGTTACTGCATAACCCTCTCTCCTGCTGAAAGTTGTGGCCAGTCTCCAAACAGAAACAACTCATCCTCATGGAGGTGGGTCCTCAGTCCCCTTGACTTCCTTGCCTCATGTGATCACACACACTTCCTTTCTTTTCTGAGATTATAAATAATCAAAAAGGCAAAAAAGGGGACTTGGGTCTCACTCTTCTGACCCTGCAGGCTGGCATCCTCCTCCAATAGGTCACTGCCGTCTTGCAGCTGCTTCTCAGTCCTCTTTTTTAAAATTTTTTTTGGTACTGGGAATTGAACCCAGGGCACTTGACCACTGAGCCACATTTCCAGCCCTATTTTGTATTTTATTTAGAGACAGGGTCTCACTGAGTTGCTTAGGGCCTTGCTAAGTTGCTGAGGCTGGCTTTTGAACTTGCGATCCTCCTGCCTCAGCCTCCCAAGTGCTGGGATTACAGGCGTGTGCCACCTCACCCAACCCTTCTCAACCCTCTTATCTGTGCAATCTATCCCTTTAAGAAACAGCTGTGGCACAGTAGAGAATTTGGGGACTTTGGTTTTGAACTCATCATTCACCACAATGAGTGCTGACCAAGTACAGAGTATGTGTAGAATAGTGGAGACCAGGGCAGGCCAAACCTTATATCAAAATGATAGGAAGTGCACCTGGCAATTATGGAACCACAATGCAGAGGTACAGAATCTCCCTGGAGGAGTAAAAGGATCCAAGAGGTCTCTGGAGGATGCTGTATTTCAGCTGAGGAACTTAACAGTACACAGGAGTGAGCCCTAAGACAGGAAAAGTGTTGAAGTCAGAGGACCAGGACACATGAAGACCCTGGAGGACCAGCAGGCAAACAAATGTGAATGGTAAGTGTGGATGGAGCAGACAGGCAAGCAGTGGTTTGTGGCCAGATGGTAGAGGGCCTTCATGACCACGCTGAGGACTGGAACTTTCATTGAGCAGAGGGAAGAGAGTGAGGGCTTGAGTTGGGCAATGGTTAACCTGGTTGCCACCTCATTTGAAAAGCTCAGTTTGGTTGCTTTATATTTAAAAAAATGTGAGGAGGAGAGTAGGTGTGAAAGGGCAGTGAGGAAGCAGCTTTTGTAACAAGAGGGGGACCTTGATTTGCTCTAGGGTGGAGCCCACAGGATAAAGGGAGGTGGGCAGGTGTGTGGTATCTGTTGAAGGTGGCTCTGGGGTACTTGCTGCTGGATTGATGTGGGGATAAGGGAAAAGGCAAATCCACCAATCAAGTTTTTCTTTTCTTTTTTTTTTTTTGATTGAGATAATAAATAATTTATTTTCCCAATGGTTCTTTTCAATTTTTTTTAAATTAATTTATTTTGATTCATTGTACACAAATGGAGTACAGCTATTGTTTCTCTGGTTGAACACAAAGTAGAGTCACACCATTTGTATAATCATACATGCACATAGGGTAATGATGCTTGTCTCATTCTGTTGCTATTCTTACCCCCCAACCCGATTCCACCCCTTTTTTTCCTCTATGTAATCCATCCTTCTTCCATTCTTGCCTCCCTCCCACCTGGCATTATGTATCATCATCCACTTATCAGAGAGATCATTCAGACTTTGGTTTTTTTCACCAATCAAGTTTTGAGTACAGCAACTGGATAAATCTGAGAAGGAAACATTATTGGGTAAAGTGAATTGTGGTAGGCTCGGCTTTTGATTGTTGAATTTGAAGGACTCGGATGACTAGTAGGGGATTTGGCCATATTCTGAAGCTAACTTTAACTTCCTGAAATTTGTTTCCTTCACACACAAGGAAGTAATTTTACCTTTCTCATGGGGCTAGTTTGGATTTGAGAAGCTAATCTGAATCAGTTTTTCAGAAATGGTAAAGCAGTATGAATGTGTAAGATGGAATTTCTTTTGGAAAAGGAAAGCTCAGGTTAGCAAGTAGACATGCTGGTTCCCAAAGAGTAGGGATAATCATCATGGAAAAGTGCAGTCAGCTGGGAGCCATCAGCCCTCCTTCCTTCAACACATCCGTTGTAACAGTTCTATTTGCACTCATCAGTGTGTGCGCATCATTGCAAGACTGTGTGCATGCCTGTGTGTTTGTATATTCAAACACGTATGTGTCCAATCAACAGTAGTAATGATGAAATGAGAAGAGAATGGGAGGGAAGTTTCTGAGACAAAACCTAAAGGGATAATCCCAGACTTTGGTGAGCATGTTTGAAATTCTTTGCCCTTCTGACCTGGCCTAGCAGGGTGACTATGCAGGGTCAAATAAAAGTAATATTCAGAGAGGGAGGGTTCCTGTGGATGTCCAAGAAACATGACTATGAGGATTGTGGGAGTAAAGGGAAATGATAAATGGAATAGAAATACTGAAAGGGAAGCAATGGTGTGCACTTTTCCAAGTAGAGAGGAATGGCTCATGACGTAAGTATCTGATAAGATAGTTCATGAACAGTTTCATCCTGTTACACAGCATAAGGGCAATTCATAAATTCCAAAGAAGCAGTTCACAAGTCACTGGGCACAGAGACCTGGTGAGTGATGTTTGCTTTTTCTGCCAATTCTCCTCTTCAGTTTGCCCTTTCCTTTCTCTGGAGAGCTCCACTTCCTGACCTCAGAGGTTGGAACTTGAAACCAGAGAAGTCAAAAATGGCATCCTGTTGCCCTAGTCTTAGAGACTAGAACTTGCTGTGCTTGTGGTCTGAGCAAGAATCACTAGAAGTCTTACTCAATATGTTCCTACTAGCTTGCAGGAGAGAATATCCAAACCCCAAAGCCTCAAGGGTGACAAGCAGATCTGCTAGCCACCATGGGTGGGTCTCAACTCTCAGTCAGCTCACCTGTGAGGAACAAAGAAAAGTGGTTAGTAAGCTATTGATTGTAACAAGTCACCCTAATATTTAGTGGTTTACCATAACCACCCTCTCTTTTTACTTTCAGTTTTGTGGTGGTTGGATGTAACTTTTCTTCTGGTTCTTCCTTTGGCACTAGCTGAGGTAGTGACATTCCAAGTACTGAACCCCAAGCACACAAGCTTATTGAGACTGTTCTGTTTCCTGACATATGATTGGCTGAAGCAAGTCACATGGCCCAGCCCAGAGTAAAGTGGGAGTGGATACTGGGAGCCATGATATAGGGGGGTCATCACTATCACAACCTATCACACCAAGAGTTACAGGCTCCTGGTGACATTGGCATCCACATCTCTTGGGGGTTCTGATTTCTGTTTCCATTATGTGAAGATTTATGATAAAGACCACTAGATACCATAAATTATGGTGGCCCTGGAGGAAAATTCCTCTACCTTGGAATATAAGGAAGAATAGAATGTCTTGTTCCTTCAATCTGAACCCAGTGTTTGTTGAGAATTTACTAAAAGCCCTGTCTGAGATAAAATGAAGGATTACATACCATTTCAGGATAAAATAAGGATAATACATAGTGTTAAAGGAGTTCACAATCTCTTTGGGGTGAATATGCCATTCACATTCAGAAATTAAAAACAGAGCCCAACATTATGAGACACCATGAGTCAAAAGTTAACACCTAACATTAATTGCACACATAGTAGGTATATTGACATCCTCTCATGGTAGCTGCTTCACCCCCAAATTCTGAAAGTAAAGGACCATCCTTTGTGACAGTAACAAAGACTTACCATGTCTAAGAAATTACTTTGTGTTTTACCCAGCCTTGGCTCCTAGGGATGAAAAATAACATGAATGATTGAGAATTAAGAATAGTATGAAATCCTCTCACCTCCCTGAGGCAAAGATTTCCCTTAAACTGTCTTGCAAAATAAATGTGCCATGGAATGAGCAGACCATCCTGGGAATATTACTGTGGTTGGAAGTATGCGTATTTAAAATTTTGATAATACTGTCAAACTGCCCTACTGAGGGCCACACGGATTTACTCTCTCTTGGAATGTCTTTCTTCATCATTGCTTGATATTATTAGACTTCTGCCAAGCTGAAGAGAAAATAGTGTTTCAATACTGTTATTATTTGCATTCCTTTGCCCATGAGTGAAATTGAGTCTCTTTTAATATTTTCATAAGTCATCTGTATTTCTTTCTTGTAAAAAGTTTTTATATCCACTATCCACTTTTCTATAGGGGGTTGTGGGTTTTTGCATTAAGTTGTATGAACTCTGAAAATAAAATCATTATGTGTAACAATTTGTTATTGTCATCTGAATTTGCTAGTGATTTTATCTTTAAGTAGTAATATTAAATTGTTTCTTCAGTGACTCTGGAGATTTATGATTTTCTGAGAACGATCTGCTCAACTCCATTGTGATGATAGAAATCCAACCTCACATTTATGTGGCATTATTGTTAAAACAAAATCTTTGATTATCTAGAATCTGTATTAGAAGGAGTGAAACAGGGATCTGAGATATGGTTGTATTTTCTTTGCAAATTTTTACTTCCATGGCTCATTTCCAAGATGCTGTACACTAAAAAGTTTTCTGCTTTTCTTGGGATATTTTATAACAACATTTCTTCAAAATGCACTATTTCCTTAATTTGCTGGTGACTCAAATTTTCTATTACTTCATTTTTGACTTCTGCATCTACATCTATATTCCAACTTAGTTTCTATAGTTTTTGTTCCACAATATCTACTTTTTGCTTTTTGTTCTGTAGATTGCTTATTATTTGAACGTACTTTAACATTTTGTTTCTTGACTGATCAACTTTAAATGCTGCCTGTTGCCCCAAAACTGTGAAAAGAAAAAGAAATAAAAAAGATATCATACTGTTTTCCACAACCCTGTACCTCCTTCTGATTTTGTCACTTGTATACTTTTTATTAGGCCTTTATAATTTTAAGCAATGGATTTAAATTTGCTTAAAACCATTTAGAGGCTTTATTATATTTTGCTGCAAAACAAATTATTCTAGAATGAATGACTTAAAATACTAATAATCACTTGTTATTTCTGATTGTTTCTGCATGTCAGGAATTTAGATAGGGCATGGGTAGGACAGCTCTTCTCTGCACCATAATACTCAGGGCCTCAGTTGGAACACTTGAAGGCTGGAGCCTGGGATCATTTGAAGCTTGTTTACCTACATGTCTGGTAGTTGATGCTTGTGTTGGCTGAAAGCCTGTTAACAGAGACACCTAAATGTGTCTCTGTTACACTGGTACTTTATACTTACACTGTTATACTTACACTGGTAAGTACACCAGGCGTATTTAACCGCTGAGCCACAACTCTAGCCTCTTTGTTGTTGTTGAGACTGGCTTTGAACTTGCAATCCTCCTGCCTCAGCCTCCCAGGCTCCTTTGATTAAAGGCATGCACCACCATGCCTGGCTAGGAAAACATTTTAATTAAAAGAATTAGTGCATCGGTTATACTTTCTTTTCTATTAATTTTTATATTTAGTCCAATTAGTTGTACGTGACAGTAGAATGCATTTGTACATTTTGATAAATTATACATAAATGGAATGTAATTTATCATTTTTCTGATTTACGTATTGTAGGATCACATCAGTCATGCATTCATATATGTACATGAGGTAGTAATATCTGTTTCACTCTACTATCCTTCCTATCCCCATACTCCTTCACTCCCCTCTACCTAATATCAAGTAACTCTATTCTTCCCTAGTGCACCCCCCTTTATTGTGAATTAGCATATGAAAATCCGAGAAAACATTCGCCTTTGGTTTTTTGGGCTTGGCTTATTTCACTTAGCATGAGATTCTCTAACTCCATCCATTTACCAACAAATGCCATAATTTCATTCTTCTTTAAAACTGAGTAATATTCCATCATAGATACATACCACATTTTCTTTATCCATTCTTCTGCCAAAGGACACCTAGTTTGGTTCCGTAGTTTAACTATTGTGAGTAGAGCTGCTATAAACATTGATGGGGCTGTGTCACTATAGTATGTTGATTTTAAGTCCTTTGGGTATAAATCGAGGAGTGGGATAGCTGAGTCAACTGGTGGTTCCATTCCAAGTTTTCTGAGGAATCTCCATACTGCTTTCCATCATAGATGCACCATTTTGCTATCCCACCAGCAATGTATGAGAGCACTTTTTCCTCACATTTATACTTTTAGTAAAAATAAATTCAAGTCTGGGTCATTAAATTTTAGTTTAATGGAATTCATTTGTAATGTTTTAAATCAAGTTTTCTCAACTTTGACATGTACCTCAGGTATGCATTAAATTACGTGAGATAGTCCACACTTTATTTTAAAACAGGCCTTATGTTAGGTGATTTTACCCAACTTGTAGGGCAATGTAAGAATTCCAAGCATATTTAAGATAAGCTAGGTTAAGCTATGATGTTTGGTAGACTGGGTATGTTAAATGTATTTTTACTATACCTATGACTTTCAACATTTTCAATTTACTATTGTAAATTGGACTGGATTTATTGGGACTTCTTCGTATGCTGAGGAGAATCATTATATGAAATGCACACCTTGAATATGTTAACCCAAGTCATCTTTGAGTAATGAGATAATGAAGGATTTTTTAAAAAAAAATCATCTATCTCTCAAGTTTAATGTATTGAGCATGAATCAGTCTTAAAATTAGAAAAGATTATTTGTAAAACAAGCATGAGCTACATGACATAGCTCGGGAAGTGGGCTTCAAAACTCTACACTACCAGTCTCTGGATGGCACATACTGGAACCAGCTCTGATGGGGAGGACAAACACATGCCCAGAACTTTCTACCAGCACTCTCCTTTTATCTTTTGCATACTCCCAGTGATAAGGGGACCCTCCTCCAGTGTTTGCTGAAGGCACTGACATACTTCTCAGAATTCATTGACTGAGAGTCAGTGGAAGCTCTACAGCACTGGTTCTGGGTGGCCTCTTTCCCTTCCCAAAAGGAAGAATTCAGACACGGATTTTCAGTGCTGCTTGAATTACCCACATTGCTATTTGTTTGTTTGGAGTTTCTATCTTAAGTCTCCACATCTCCTTAGTGGGAATTACCCAGATAATTGTGCAGCTGTGCAGACTCCCCCCAAAGGTTATAAGCTTTGGTCCCACCATTGGTTGGGAAATGTGTTTCTTGTACTCTGAAAGAATTGTTTTCAGCTTTTAGTTCTAGTACTTAGCACTTGTAAAATTGAGATAAAGCACACTGGCAGCTTTGGGACTTTTGCAAGCCAACAGTTAAGACTGAACTATGGATTGACTACCCTGCTACATCCATACTCATATTCCATTTGATATTTTCTCTCACAAGACTTTGCAGCACTCACCTAGGAAGTCCAAACACTGAAGAATTTCAGTTCTGTTTTGCAGCCCCAGGGTAATGTTTATTTCCTACCCACACATATTTGCTCTGAGACTGTTCAGAGTCATGAGACAAGAAGGTGAACTTGCTCAGAAGACACAGAAAGGCCTAGCACCTGGGCCCAGATTCAGAACATCATGCTGAAGGAAGAAAGGAAGGAAGGAAGGAAGGAAGGAAGGAAGGAAGGAAGGAAGGAAGGAAGG
>JAJEJO010053640.1:19295-101155 GCA_020662805.1 Glaucomys volans
AGGGAAGGGAGAAAGGAAGTTATGAGGGAAATGTTCTGAGGCATGACTGTCTAACAATTACCATTACCAAAGACTCTTCCAGAACCATAATCTTGCACAAAGACCACTGCAACCTTAACCAAAACAATACTTCTGTGATGACATCTGCCCAGCAACTGTCTGTTCAACCTCAGACTGTTGCCACTTGTTATTAATCTTTGTCCTAAAATATTATTATTTCAAAATATATCATTTAATTCTCATTTTTGCTGTTAAAAACTTCCCCTTGCTTCTTTGAAAATACTCATGGTTATTATGGCACATATATTCTTATTACAATACTGTTTTATATGTATCATTGTTCTTTGGAAAATCTCTGATTGTTATGTAGGTTATGTTGACATTCAACATGTTTGCAATGCTTATCCATGTGGTTCTGGGTATCCGTAATTCATTTATTCATAATATTGAGTATGGGTCCCTGAATACTTCTTGTTGATAGGCATTTGGGTGGCTTGTGCTTTAGGGTCATTGTAAATAAGCAACTATGAAATCTTTTGCAAGATTTTTTGCAGTTTTATGCTTTCATTTTTCTTGAGTACATGTCTAATTATGGAATTTCTGGGTTAAATGTGTGTTTAACTGCATAAGAAACTACATGGGGAAATTTGGAAAATTGAAATTTATGGTGGATTCATTGCTTCTCATAGCTGAAAAGAACTTAGATTTGTAGTCTTTCAGCCTACCTGATGATTTGCAAGAAGGGTGACTAAGATACAGAAATCATATAACCGTCTCCTATAGCTGTTTGTCCAATAAATAGCAGAGAAGGAACACCCTTATGACTTCATGGTTTTTTACTGAGGGTTATCAGAAAATCCTCTTTGTTCCCACTTATGAGGGGGGAATTATTTCTGAATGGATGGCTTCATTTTCTTGCCTTTGCCCAAAGTGAAAAACAACGAATTCATGTTGACCTTATTGAATCTACACAGAATCCTAGTCTTGAGGACACATACCACCATTTAAATTTCCCTCAAATACATAATATTGATTGGAATTTACCTCTTGTTGTCTAGTAATGGTAATTTTATTTCTAGAAACTTCTCCTAAGGACATAAATATAGGTATATGGGTAAGAGTAAGGCTATGTTGTTTACAACAGCAAAAGAAATGTCAGATTTAATTATTGAAGATCCTTGATGGAATATCATGCCATTACACAAAAAAGCTGCAAAAGAGTTGTAGTTTGCAAAGCATGGTAAAATTGTGGTAAAGAACACTTTTGTGTATAATATGCTTAGAATTAGTCTAAAATAGAACAATCAAGAATAATATAAACAAAAGAGCATATTAAAGCAGCTCTGAAGGTGAGATAGAGGATAGCTTTATGTTTTATTTATAGTATTTCTGTTCTGTTGAACCCATTTGGCACCTGCTCATGGGACTCCCACTCTGTGGCAGGCAAGCTGCCAGGTGCTGGGTGTGCAGCAGTGACAGAGTTGACTCCATGGAGTCCATATAGTTGGGGAGGGTGTGAACACAACCAATAAGCCAGTAAATGAGTAGTGTACCTTACCTAATTAGATGGAGACAAAGACTATAAAGAAAAAGTTAGCAAGAAGAGGCTGGTGAGGGTGGGTATGAAAGGGACCATTTTAAATAAAGAAGTCAGAGGAAGTCTTGTGGATGTGATGTTACCATTGGGACCTGAAGAAGGAGGGTTTGAGTTTTATGGACACTTGAGGGTAGAATGTTGGTGACAGAGGGGCAGTGTGCATAGGCTGGAGTGGTCTGAGGAATGATGCAGCTGGAGAATCTGAATGGGATGCAGAAGAGGAGAGGAGCTCAGAAGGGAAAAATGTAGATGCCGCAGGATAGATTTGGGGTCTACTGTGAGAAAGACAGACATGTCAAGGGAATTTGAGCAGAGGAGCCACCTGGCAGTTATCTTTTTCCCTAACATCCCTCTGGCTTCTGTGAGAAGGTGCACAGGGTGCATGTAGGGTACCAGGGGGATCAGGTAGAACTTCACTTACATTTCCCACATGGGATATGATGGAGGACTGGGTAGTGGTCATAGTAACCAGATTCAGATATATTTTGAAGATGAAAGTCTTCCGACTCCTTACATTCAATACAAAATTTTGCTGAGAAGAAGAGCTATGGAAAACTCTGGAGATTTTGAGTTGAATCACTAAAAGAATGAGAAGGTGGTAATAAGGGAAGAGAAGATAGAGGCGGAGATAAGAAGTTTCCTTTTGGACATGCTAAATTGTGATGCTTATAGATATCCAGTGAGGATTCTAAGCTATCAGTTAGATACAGAAGTCTTGAGTTCAAAAGGAAGGGTGGCCAAAGAAGAAATGTGGGATCTATTGATGAATAGATGATTTTCAAAGTCTGGAAGCTTGATGACATTACTTGGAAAATGAGAGTACTCAGAAAGATAAGTGATTATTGTGGGGAAAGGGAAAATCAATAAAAACAAATGGAGAATGGGAACCAACAAACTGGAAACCAACTATCAGAAGTGCTTAAGAAGTAGTTCTTGGTTCCTTATATCCAACACTGTTCAGAGATTAAGAAGTGAGGACAGAGCCCTGACCGTGGATTTAGTAATGGTCAAGGATAGTAAAACAGGCAATGGTCCTTGCCTGTTTTGTCTCCAGTGTCTAAAACAGTGTGTGGAACTCCTGAGAAATTAGATGACTGATTGAGGGGAAGGGCATCTGAACTTGGCTCACACATCCTAGTTTGAGCATACTCAAGGCAGAATGGAAAGAAAAAGGAGATATCTTGTAAAGGAGAGAAAGGAAATGAGATCGCACCTAAAGCAAAATATAAGACTAAGAGGGATTTCTCAAGATGAGAGAGATCACAAGATACTTTTAAAATGGTGGGAATTAATCTAGAAGAAAAAAGAGTAAAACTATTTTACCAATAACCATAACAAATGCTAATTGAAGAGACTGCCAAGGCAGCAATATCTTGATTGACACTGGACAAAAATACAACCTCAACAGTTGGGGCTGAGATGGTATGAGCTTATCAGCAGTGCTGAAAGTGTGGTTTCTGGAATTCTGAACCTGACTTTTACCCTTGATTGTTGTGGACTTTCCTACAACTCCATTGTGGACTTTCCTGTGGCTTTCCTACAACTCCATTTCTTTAACTGTATAAGGAAGTGTTGAGATCACATTCCCCAGGCTCTCACACCTTATACTAACTCATGAGGGGCCCTCCATAGGCTGTCAACTCCTTGGCATCAGAGTGCAACCCACAATCAAGTCATGCAACTCTGTATTCTTATTCTTACTATGTGAGCCAAGTACAGGCCCCCAACAGGGAAAGAGTTCAAGGTCTACCATACTCAATCTGGAGACACATTCTTGGAAGCAGTGAAGTCCAACCCAACATCTTGAGGAAGTTTTCGTAAAGACCTAGGATTGACATCATATGAAACACAGCTGTCAACTTTTGAACCCTAGAAAGAATTCAGATTGGGGTAAGGTCAATTGAAGGTCTAACTGTGGAATGAAAGAATGGGTGAGATTTTAAAGCACTCTCATTTTGAAACTGTTAATAGTTACCCTAATCAGTGTCTATGATTCACATGTGTTCTAATATGAGCAGGGAAAGAGAATCCTGGGATGGGTGCAGAGGTAAGAGACTTATTACCTTCCATGTTGAATGGAATTCCATGAAAATGAATCATTCCTTTTATACCTTACATTTGTTATTTAGCAGTCCATATGTTGTTAAACATTCTTTGCTTTACTGCTTTATTTATATCTGCGTGATCTTGAACAGGTCACTCACTCTCTTTAAGAAGCACTTATTTCTAAAATGGGCATAATACAAACAATTCACAGGATTGCAGTGAAGATTAAAGTTTAATTATTCATATAAATAGCATTTTGTAGAATGTAAGGGATCTAGAACTGTTAGCTCAATCTTTCAATGGATATTTATTCTTCCACATTAATGCAAACTGGAAAGTTGGGGATGAAAGTTAAGCCATATATGTGGCTGAAAGTCATGCACAAAAGTAACCAAATGGAAGTTCTGCATTTGGGCTAAAACTAGAAAGCAATTCTGACCTCAGGTGAGGAATCCATCAGTAGAGTGTCGTTCCTGGGACATCTCTGTAAAAGGTGCATGTGTGGAGCAAGTCATGTCTTTCTCTAGGTATCCAGTGCAGAATGACTGAGGGAAGACCCACCCTTTCTATAGGCCAACTGGTTGGCAAATTCACTTCTTGGAGTATTCCAATTCCCCTCTCCACAGTGACAATTTGAAGAGAGAATTATTTGAGAGGATTCCCTTAACCCTATATTTTAGCCCTGATGGAATAGCTGATCTTTCTCCTTGGATTTGTTTTGGTGCAGAGCACAGAAGTCCAAGACTCACAAATCAATTTAAAAAATGGTTACATATATTTCATAGTCACTTTACAACCACTTTGCGAGTATTTATTTAAATTATATGAATTCATTACAACTTCTCATTATTTGTAAATTAAGACTGCTCCAAAAAGTAGTCCAGTTCAAGTCCAGCCAATTCCAGCTCAATAGACTCTGATATCAAATTTCCAGAAAAACTGGGTATTTATCACAACAAATATGTTTAAGAGCTTAGTTGAATATGTTAAATAATTTTCAGATTCCTGCTTTGTGAATGTGGAGTGATGGGCAGGACAAATTTCCCCAAATTTGGATGTACAAAGAAGGATGGAGGAAAGCAGCCTTTCTCTGAGCTGTCTTATTATATTATTTTACTCAGTATTCAGGAATTCCTAAATGCCTTTTAGGATAATTGGATTTTTTTTTTCTAGATGGGATGGGAAAAGAGAAGCAGGGGCTCATACTGAATCTTCTTTTTCCACTTCATAGAGAGATCACTCAGGTCATTTTCATTCCTTCACATTTCCCCTTTCTTTCTGAGAATGCATTCCATTTTGTTCCTTTGTACCTTATCAGGTGACTTAGCTTAAAATTTATCCTGTTCATTGTCCCATCCCTCTTATGTGCTAGGCACCAGGCTAGAATGGTGAACAAAATGGGGCTTCTATTTTTGCATAGCATATCACGTGGTCAGGGCAACTGCCGTGATAACACAACATGTCTTGTAAGGGGTAAGTTTGGCGAGTGGGGATAATTGGAGGATACTCCAAACTCAGTACTGGAGAATTAAAAGAGACATCATAGATAGGGTGTCGTTGAATCCCAGACCTGAAGGAGAGACAGGAGCTGGTGAGGGAATAAGGATCTAGGAGGAGTATTACCATGGGTAAAGGTAAGGGGCTAATGGAGAACCAGGCACATTTCTGCAGCTGAAAAGAGCTGTCAGTATGGCACCCGTGGTGTCTGATTAAAGGACGTCAAGACTGGAGGTGTGGGACATCACATAGACAGGTCTATGGAGGCCCCGATGCCAGACCCAGGAAATTGGAGTGTATCCTGAGATGATGATACAGCAAAATCACGGAGAAGAATAAAGTAGAATGTTGTCACCACAATTCAGGCAAGAGTTGGTAGTAGCTTAGTCTAGGGTAAGCAGTAGCAGAAAAATGAGATGGAGAAAAGTGGCTAGTTCAATACAGACCATGGAAGTGCCAGGATTTGGGGATGAATTGTTCATGACCAGTCTAGACTAGGGAGCAGTTTTGAGACTCAAGATGTTGAGTTCTGTAATGATCTTTCGCTTTTATTAAATTGATTATTTAACTTATTTTATTATTTATTTATTTATTGGTAGTACTGGGAGTTGAACCTAGAGGTTCTTTACCATTAAGCTATATTCCCTGCCTTTTAATTTCTTGAGACAGAGTCTCGCTAACTTGATGAGGCTGGCCTCAAATTTGCAATTCTCCTGCCTCAGCCTTCCCAGTCACTGGGATTACAGATGTGTTCCACTGTGCTGAGTTGTACTGACCATTTTGAGTTGAATGTACCAGTGTTAATACACACTGATTCAGTGGATGACAAAATAGATTGTGCTGGCCTGTTCATGGCAATATCTACCTTCTTACCTCCCTGTCCTTAGGAAATGGGCATCTGTCTTAGTACATTTTATGTTGCTATTCCAAAATACTTTAAGTTGGGTAATTCATAAAGAAAAGAAATTTATTTAGCCCACATTTGTGGAGACTGAAATGCCAAGATTTGGTGGTCCCATCTATTCTGCTTCTGGCAAAGGCCTGTGGCTATGTCAAACACAGCAGACAGCATCATATGGTGAGAGCTTCTGTAAGAGAGCCCCATAGCATGTGCAGAAGAGAGGTACCATGTGGTGAGGGAGGAAGCAAGAGAGCAAACTGAGGAAGCTGAACTTGCTTTATGGAAACCTTCTCTTGCACTAACCAACCCAGTTCCCAGAGAGAGAGAATTTGCTCCAAGAGAAAAACATTAATCCATGTTCATGACCTAATTGCTTCTTTTTTTTTTTTTTTTTTTTTTTTTTTTTGTGGAACCAGGGATTGAACTCAGGGACCCTCAGCCACTGAGCCACATCCCCAGTCCTATTTTGTATTTTATTTAGAGACAGGGTCTCACTGAGTTGCTTAGGGCCTCGCTAAGTTGCTGAGGCTGGCTTTGAACTCGCGATCCTCCTGACTCAGTCTCCCAAGTCACTTGGATTACAGGCATGCGCCACCACGCCCAGCTCCCTGATTGCTTCTTAAAGTCACCATCTTCCAACATAGTCACTTTAGGAACCCAGCTCCAGCACAGGAGCCTTTGTGGGACAAGCCATATCCAAACCATAGCAGCATCCATAACTGTTAATTAAATAAGTGAATGAATGGATAAATCTGGATGAATATGGTCCAACGCCACTTGGAGATGTACAAAAGCCACACAGTGGACAAGAGGATGATTGTGTGTGTGAGAAGACTGGCTCACTCTGGGCAGTATCTGAGATAGGTCAACACTGATGAGGCAGACAGGAAGGTAACCATGAAGGATGTGGAAGGGGCAGCAAAGGAGTGGAGGAGAACCAGGGCTTGGAGAATCCTAAATGCTGCAGAAAGGCCAGGGAAGGTAAAAAGCAAAAGTGTTATGCAGGTTAGTTATCAGGAGTTTGTTGAAGATCATTGTGAAAACAGGGCAAGGAAATAGAATCTTGTTCTTCAAATCTGCCCCTTAATGCATGACTGTCTATAGCAAACAGCAATCTGTTAACAGAAACAAAGTGAAAGAAGTAGCCAGACTCTGCCCTTTAGTGCCCTTCCCTTTGGGAGAGAGCAAGAGAGAACCTGGAGGGAAAGCTTATTTTTCTCTCATCTCTTTTTATCTGGCTAAAGGTAATGCAATTGCTTCTGACTTCCCAGGGAACCAAGAAGCGCCCACATTCCTCACTAAAGCCAAGGGCAGAGGCCACCCTGGGAATGTTTGTGCTGTTAATTTTTTGCAGTTGAATCATATTGACGAAATTGTTTCCAAGTTGTTTAAACATGGATTGAGAAGCTGAGTGCTTTGCTGGAGATTAGCATTCTTCCTTGATGACATCACGTGGCTCATGTCACCAGCTAACAGACCATCAGTCAAGCAAGTGGTTAAGTCTCTGCAGTTCAAAAAAATAGACTTTTCCTCAAAAGATAACAATAAAGCATCAAGAAAAAGTCAATTCTAACAGGGAGACTCTGGTGGACTTGACTGTCTGGTTAGTAGCTGCCAAGTGTATATTAAAACACAAAACAGGAAGAAAAAATAAAACCAAAAGCAGTGTTAACTAGCATTTATCATTTCCTGAAGTAGGTTTTGAGAACATGCTAAAAGAGATTAGCTATAAAGGAGTGAAATACTTCTGCAGGAAAAACAGTGCCAGGGTTTGGTAATGATATCACATGCCTGAATCAAAACTATTTCTAAAATATATTCTCCAGAGACATCCTGTATTTCTTTGTTTCTGAGCTGTGTAAGAGAATGTTTTCTTAAAAAGCAAATATGTAAAATGATGGAAGTGATTATTAGTTGACCCAGGAAGTTTTCTCCAAACAAGTGTAAACGCTTGGCTAAATAAATCCTTATTCTATGCCATGACATCATTAAACCAATAAAAAAATCTGCTGTATGATAACTATGCCAAATCTCATTTCTTTAGAAAACAGAAATAGAATAAAAGGCAGAAAATAAGCAATTTTTGAAGCAGAACCTTGTGTTCTATGGTGCAAAGCAGAGAACCAGAATAGTACAGGGGAGGTGGAGAGAACCCCAAGGTCTGCAAGTTTGAGATCAAGGTGGTAATGTGATCTTCTGCAAGGTCATGTGAGTGCTCCTGGTAAGGATTGTGATGCCCTCACTAGTGACTTATGGTCACTAATAAACACAAGGATTTTTTTTTCCTTGAATTTACTTTCCCAAATAAATACGTGGGCTTTCATGATATCGTGGCCTTCTCATTTCGCTCCAGTCCCACAGGCCACTCCTTCCCATCCTTTACTATCCTCTACCTGTCTTCTAGAGGCAGAACACTGTCTTCTCTTTTTCTTTTCTGGCTGAACTTACCCAGTCCATTGTTGTAAATATCATGAAAAAATTGATGAATCCCCAACCTGAATCCTTGACATTACTCTTCCTATGTCTCAGATATATTCCACAGGTGGATTTTAGCTTTGATACCAGTAAATCCTGCTTACTTTATTGCTAAAGAGATGCAGCTGGTCACTCTATTTGTACCACTGATCAAGACATCATCGTTTCTTTCCTGGCTAAGTAGATTCCAACTTCTTCTTCCTGTTCTTTGACAATATAATCTGCCCCATAACACTCAGAGTAAACTTATGGAAGTAGAAACCTCCAAGACAGCTGCCAATAGAACATCAACTAGATTTCAATCCCTCTCGCCCTGGGATGCAGACCTCTCTGAGTTACACCTCATCTCAAACCACTCCCCCCACTTTGGTCTTCTCTGTTCGATAATCTTACTCCAAGTTCTGGAACATGCCATAGCCTTTGCATGAATGTATCTCTTTTGCTCAATTTATTCCATTCTAGCTCACTCCATGTCATTCAGAATCAGCTTCCAGAGTTGTGCTCTTGTCGTCCCCACTGGTGTGTCCCCTTGTTTAAATTTCTGCCAGCACTAGTTTTCCTCTTGTCCATTCAGAATCCATTGCTGTTTTAGGTCTCCCCATTTTCTGACCATCGCAGGAACATCCCTTGGTATGTAGGGGATACCCTTATAAAAACTTACTGAACAGCTGACTGAGGGAATGGACAGCTCACATATCCCTCATGGGTCCTGTATCTTGGGGCCTACCAAGGTAAGAGTTAAAGATCTGGTAACAGTTAAATATGACTGCTAAAATTCCAAGAAGTTAGAATAAATTTGAAATTGGGGCGATGATGTTTTCTCTTATTTAATGAATGAATCTCAGATTTGTTTTTCTGGAAATTTCATAGCAAAAGTAATTCCAAATTTCTAATCAATTCCAGCTTTTATTTGCTTTCCTCTTCTACCTTTTACCCCAATTTTATCAGGATTAAGAGAATATTCATCAATTCTTATACTGACTTTCTCCTCCTCTTTTTTCCCATGGAAGGGATGACTACAAATTATTTTGATAAGTGGCAGAGCAACACTTTCCCCCAAACACATATTTGACTGAATTTAACACTTATTCATGTTTTAAATTAAAAATTCATTGACCTACAGTGATAGAAAGCAGATCCTGTTTGGCTAGGGTAGAAATGGGTGGGGATTGACTGCAAGGGGGCTAAAGGACTTTGTAAGGTTATAGAAACATTATCTTTGTTGGTGCAATGTTGGCATGCAGTATACATTTGTCAAACCCATCAAACTGTACACTTACAATGTACACACTTATTAAATGCAACTTGTATTTCAATAAAAGTGACTTTTAAAATCCATAAGAATTACTGTACTGAAGACCCTGCTTAATGTCTTATGTTGAGTATTTTAAGATTTCTGAATATTATATGATATGCTGCATATTATATATCTATTCTGTATAGATATGAACAGAATGGCTCTGCTTCTGCCCATGACTTTAGTTTATACAAAACTCTTACCTGAGAAATATTTTGTTTTTATTGAGAGGAAAAATATTTCTTTATCTCAGTGCTGAGATACATTGATCACTTGAATTATTTTCTCCAAGCTACTTATCTCTCTGACTTTGGGTTCTCCCAAAATCAGACTCTAAGATGAGAATTTGGCTACAAGTCATTAATTTGGGAGTTGGTGTCAGCAGGTTTGGGCCATAATGCCAAAAGACACAATTCCTAATGTTATAATCCTAAATGTTGAAATATTAAAAGATGGGAATCCCCAAAGTAAAATCCTGAAAATATAGTTCTGGAAAAAATAACAAAAATTCTTTAAAAGACATTTGATTTCTTTTTATAAAGAGAACTCTGAGAAACATAAATCATGATAGAAAACTTCACCTGCTCCTATAGACAATAAAGTAGGCAATAATAACAAACATTTTGTGAGCATAAGCACTCAAGTAAGCTAATGACAGAACAAATCAAAATCAAAATTTATTGAATTACCGTGATAGAAAGCAGCTGTCACTGAATTTAGGCTGACTTCAACTTTCAAAAGTTTACTGAGTGTTATGGGATAGATTAGATTGTCAAATTGCTTGGGTGTGGTGATTGCAAGTAGACAAACTATTCATAAAGAAATAGATTAAAAAGTCTTTCAATGCATATTGTTATGGTTGGTAATTGTTTGCACCCAGTTTTATAACTGTGGTCATCTGAAATCCTGTGATGAATAATTCCCTCTCTCTCTCTCTCTCCCTCTCTCTCTCTTTTTCTCTCTCTCTTTCTCTCTGCATATATCTCCATCTTCTGGCAAGATGATGGAAAAACTACAAGGGGTCATCAATTCCATATACAGTCACTCAAAAAGCTGAGATCTGGAGAAATTTTATCTTTCACAAATGCGGGTGTACAAACAAAACGGTTCTTCAATTATTTGAGAAGTTTCAACAGTACACTATGCTTACACACAAAATCAACATTGTGGTGAATGAACTTTTGCAGAGTCAAATTGGCAAAAAAAAAAAAAAAAAAAAAAAAAAAGAGTTAGAACTCTCTAAAAAGTCTTTACACAAATTATACCTCCAGTTTTGGAACTAAGCATAGGTAAAATACATAGCACAGAGAATTAGAAAGATGATGAATGCTGACAATTTAAAATTGTGAGGGAAAAAAAAAACAGAAAGAGAGAGGGAAAGAAAAAAACTAAGAAAAGTTGACAGATTTAAAAAAGTGTGTCACAGGGATAGGGGATGGGTGATAGCAGAGGAGGTGGGTTGATTTTGATGATCATTAGCTGCATTTTGAAGTTTTGCATATGAATAGCTACTTTTTCTTTGAGAGTATGATTCTCCTTGAAGAATACCTTTCGTTATTTTCTACATGGCACAGCTCTTTTAACATTTTCTATGATTTATTACACACTAACATTAGCATTCCTTATTACAATTTTCCCATCCTCTGTGCCATGCTTCTGTTTTTTGGGTAAATGGAAATCCTTTTCACAAATTCACTTATGTACAGAGCACAGATTTTGTGGAAGCAATCCTGGTAATAGAACAGGAGCACCATTGTGTGAGTGACTCCTTATCTTACCAGTAATATAAGTATTTTCCAACCAGTCTGTTGCTTTGCTGGCTTCTTCGGGCAAATGTGGTTCTAATTCATTAAAAACTCCTGGAATTTCATCAGTTGGAAGGAATTCCAATGTGGAAAAATGATACATTTTTCAATTGGCCAATCCTTTCCCCAGAATTTGGCTTTCTACGTCTCCTGTGGGCTTCTGCCCACACCCTTTTTTAATTTTCAGGATTTCAGTTTTCATGATTTTGATATTCAGCATTTTAAATTTTGAGGGTTGTGATTTTCAGGATTTTAGATTTTAGGAAGTTTAGATTTAAGGGATTTTGATCTTTGGGGATTTCTACATTTGTGATTATGGTGTTTGTAATTGTGTTTTTCAGGATTACCATTGACACCTGTCTCCATTAGCTGTTCTGTGGAGTAGTAGGAATGTGCAAAAGAGCGGGGAAGAAAGTCATTACCAGTTGTGCTAATGATCGACTGACCATTCTGGGCTCAGTCCTGCCAGTGTCCCACCTGGGATGAGGCAGTGGTGGCATGTATCCGTGAGCTCCATCAGCAGAAACTGAAATATTTCTCTGGGCCATTTACTCCACTGGACTTACCCTACCCAGCTCACATGCTTGGGGGCCAGGAAGAGCCATCAGGCAGTCACAGATGATTACTCTAAGAAGCTACTGGGTTATGGGGCAAGGAAACAATAGGTACTAAGAGGATATGGAGAACAATGGCAGCGGCTGCTAAATGTCCTGTATGTGAAAAGTTCATCCAAACTTTCTTATTTTATTATTCATTGTTACCAGAGTTTTATCCACATTTTTCTTTCTCTACTTTAGCTGTAGATTGGTTCTATGTGGCTCTTCTGTCATCTCAAATTAACAGTAAAATTAATCATAGTCAAAGTAATGACTTGGACTATTTTCACTTATAAGATCCTCATGTACACATTAGAATACTTCTGTAATTTTATGAGCCCTAATTATGCGTCAGATAATAAAACCAAGTGACTTTTGTACTCATTTGTCAAAATAATTCTATATTGAGAATGAGAGTGTTTATTCCCATATTGCAGGTGAAGAAACTAAGGATTTGAAACATTGAGAAATTGCCTGGGTTCTAGAATTGGCCAACATAGCTGAAATCCAAGACCAGGCTGCTCTGCCCAAGCTCTCAACCACAGGCCTCTATCCTTGCTCTAGATTTTCAACCAGTACATTGCTCATTTCCCATTGGGTGTCTCTATCTCAAAATCAGAGCATCTGAAATGCAAACAAAGATTCACAAATGTCGTCAGTGAGCATGGAGTCAGAGAGAAGAGATGCAGGGTGTTTAGAGACATGAAGTACATGAGAACGACTTTCATAAATCATGTCAAGATGCTCACTGAAAGTTTACCAAGAAAAATAAATTTTCTTCCCTAATAATATGATAAGAAACGAAATAGTCCCAGCTGGGCACAGTGATGCATGCCTGTAATCCCAGGGACTTGGGAGACCGACAGAAGGATCACAAGTTCAAGGCCATCCTCAGCAACTTAGGGAGACCCTGTCCCAAAATAAAAAAAAAAAAATAAAAAGAACTGGGGATGTGGCTTAGTGGCAAAGCATCCCTAAATTCAACCCAGAATAATTAAAAAAAAAAGTCCTCATCACAAAGATTATTTTAGCATATATGGGCACAAAGAATGTATTCAAATATTGGCTTGTCCAGGGCCTGAGCTGACAGGGTCTGAGGATTGTGGGTATGACACTGAACATGTACCCTGCAGACAGTTGAGTATTCCAGCCATGGACACAGAACTTACTGTCACTTACCATCCTACCATATCCAACACCAGTGCATCTCTCTTCATGTTTTCTGCTCGGTGGTTCCATGGTGCCAATCTAGTTTGGCTTTTGCTGCCATCTCTCTACTCAGAGATATTATGGTTAAAAATAAGATAAGGTGGCTGATTGTGTGATAAGGAGGTAACCAGGGGACATTTCTTTCTTGTTAAAAACTCCTTCCTTTCTTTCCACCCACTATGCTTTGCAATGATTTTCTTTCTATTCTGGAATGCACAATCAACTGGCCTCCTTCCTTGACTCACTTTCCCCTCCCTGACTTTTGTTTTCTGGGATCATCCAAACAAACCATTTGCATTCAAATCCTTGTCTCAATATTGGTTTCTGGTAGATCTCAATCTGAGACAACATATTACCACTACAAAATCCAATATACTGCAACTTGACTCCACAAGTAGATTTTTAAGTTCCTGAAAGCTGAGACCAGGTTTCATATGTTTACCATCTATACATAGTCAAGAGCACCATATGGTATACCCAACAGTACATTGTTATTTTATAAAAAGTTCTGTGGTATTAAAATAGAGTGGCCTCTGAATCTGCAGGTTCCACATTCTTGGACTTCATCAATTGCATATAAATTGTAGGTAAGCCTCTGATTATTGTGTCTGTGTTGAACATGTGGAGATCACTTTTTCTTGTCAAGTAATACAATAAAATATGCATTTACATAGCATTTACATTATATGAGGTATTATAAGTAATCTTGAGATTTAAAGTGTTACAGAAGATGTGCATAGGTGATATGCAAATACTATGCATTTTACATGAGGGACTTGAGCATCCTCTAATACTGTTATCTACAGGGAGTCCTAACACCAATTTCCTGCAGATACTAAGAGACACTGTTTTAGGCTGGAGTAAAACACCAGAGTTCAGGGCATTCTGCAGAGGAGTAAGCAGAGCCAAGTCTGTTGTATGTACCTTCACTTGCTGGCTCAGGGTCACTGTGTTCCCATCTAAACCTAAACTGCATCCCAGGCGGGGGTGCAGAAATCACCTAGGGAAGGGGAGACAGCTCTGGAGTGGAATTGTTAAACTCCTATGGGCTGGCTGTGGAGTGTTATTCCATTTTATTCCTTTTCTCTTTTCATGAGCTGCTGGGAAACTCAAATCCAAATTTGGTCGCTCACTTCTCACAAAGGGTTGACTTTATTCTGTGTTTTTCTCCAGTTGCTCCTATTTCCCCCACCATCATTTATATTCCTCCCATGTTCTTATTTATTTTATCCTGTCATGTGTTTACCTATGTAAACCTACCTACATTTTTTAGGGAGAAAGATAACAAGATAGAAGGAACCCTCTACCTTCACCAGGTATCAATGAGGACATTCAGGGAGCTCCTAAGGGAGGAACAGCTGGGTCAGGTCCCAGAGCTAATGAGTGGCAGCACTGGGATTTGGTTTGGGATCATCGTCCTGCATCGTAGGACTGGCTTCTGCTTGATGTCCAGAGTTCATTTTCTGCCTGTTTGGAAATTCAGTCTCATCGGAGCGGGGACTTGAGCTTGAGAACACAGGCAAAGAATGATCATCTTTGACATGCAACTGTGTCAGCGTTAGCACAATCAGAACAATCAGGGTGGCCTCTGATTTTATGGTCAACTCTCTCAAGAGCCTAATGAGTTCCAGCTGTGGTTTCTGAATACCCAGCCTCTGGGAAACCACAGACTGGTGGAACCTGGGCTTTGAATTTGGCAGCACTTGGCACTCGCTTTTCAAAGGAGGGATGCTCAAAATAACTGCCCTTGCAAAAGAGAGGCATTTGGAAATGTTTCCACGCACTGAGGGTTGTCTGTGACTCATAATCAGGAATTAAAATGAAAAAAAAAAAACCCTCCTTTCTGAATAAGGATAAACTCTCCATCCTTGCATTTTTATTACTTCAAAGCCAATTTTAGTCACAATGACAATTTCACCTATGCCATTGAATGATTATGTTATAAAATTCTTTTCTCTCTCTAAGGAAGCTACCTTTTTATTCCTAACATGTATAGTCCCCTTCTGACATTTTCAGTGGGTTTTGAATATTACTAAACATTCATCATTATTTTATTGCAGTGTTTTTCTTCTTGGTAAAGCCTAACACATAAAAAGTTTTAGTAGTTTTCATATTGATCAATTAAATTTGGAAGTGATATTATCTTACTAGTCCTGGGTTTCTTCAAATGTAAAATTGGAAGTAGGTATTTATTGCACATAAAGGTGTCTGGGTTTATTCTAGGGAGGATGGTCAGTCCTCAGTTTCTGCCAGGAGGAAAAAGAGACTCAATTTACAAGGGCATTGAAGAAGGACAGGCAGAGCCAAGTGGAAGTGAGGCAGTCAGCTGGGACACCAGGGCTGGGAAGGAAGAATAGTGACTGGGATGGGGTGGTGGCCATGGGATCAGAACAGGAAGATCTGAGTACGCCAGGGTAGGACACCTGACAGGACCTACAGATGCAAATGTACCTTCCTTCTTAAGGGAAGACACAGAATGTCCCAGCTCAGTGGGAATCGCGACCCCTCCCCCAAATCTCTGGGCACAGGGGAAGGAGGAGGAAAGAGAGGGAGGAAAGACAAAGGCAGGAGTGGGGAGAGGAGAAGAGTGGGGAAAGAAACAGAGACCAGTGAAGGGAGAGGTCAGAGGAAGGAAAAGAGGAAGAGCCAAGGGAGGAAGTCCAGAGAGCAGTGGGCAGAGGATATCACAGAATCCTAACTTCAGAAGGACTGAGAAGAGCAGCTAACCCAACCCTCTCCTTGAAGGAAGAGAACCCAGGGACTTGCTCAAGCTCATACATGGGTCAAAGGTGACCTCAAAGTTAGGACTATGTCCAATGTGAATTTCATTACACCCCAATAATTCATATTCCCATTGGCTTTCTGGTGTTAGAATCAATTGTGAAATGCTATAGTTCAGATCTAGAATGTCCCCGCCCAAGGGTCACAGGTTAAAGACTCGATCTCCAACTTGGCACTATTAGGAATTGGTGGGAACTTTCAAGAGGTGGGACCCTACTGTGAAGTCAGGGCATGCTTGAGAAGGTGGTAGTGGGACCCTGGTCTCTCCTTCTCACTCTTTTCTTTCCTGGAATATACACAGGCTAAAGAAGGACGAGGGGATCTACAAGGGAGGGTGTCAGAGGGTCCTGTTCACTCTTCAATGCAAAATACTGGGATTTCAGGCAGCCAATTTGACATGAAGTATTTAAGTTGTCATTATGAGAGAGTTCGAATGACTTGGGAAGCTCAAAGTTGTCACATTTTGATCCTTATTGCATTACTGGGATTTTTTTTTTTTTTTTTAGGTAAGATTTGAATGTAAGTAAGATATATGCAACCACAGCAATCTACCAAACATGACAGAATTTGTTCTTATCAGGGAATGGGGTCAGCTTAATGGATCCCATCAACATCTCTTTTGTGACATCATAAACTGGCTCTTGAGATTCCAGGTTCTGGAATCTAGGAAGGATCAAGTTGCTCCTTCAGTGTGAAGGATGATGTGGCCACTGACTGATCCTGGGAAAGCAGAGTCCCTGCTGGGGTGGAAGGCCCTGTGCCTCCTAATCTAACCTGATGCTGTGGGAGAGGTTTTGTCTAGATGTGGCTCTCTTGCCTTACACTTGAGATCTCAGTAAAGTCAGAATAGTCACTATTCTATCCCACACAGAATTCACTAAGTTTGATCATCTTCCAATAGTTTTAGCAAATCAACTTAATTTAAAAAAATTCCTAGCTTCTTCCCAATAACTTGTATAGCATGGTGGTTCAGAAGGTGACTGTAGAGCCAATCTCACGGCTATGACATGCCTCTGACTATTCACTGCCTCCCCCAACAAAATCTGGACACAGTGCCTGCCCCTCCCCTGTACCTGTGTCCTTGCTCTCAGATGGGCACATTGAACCCGCCTCATGGCTAAATCACTTGGTTATACAGGCTCGTAGAACAGTCACTTAGGAGAGTTGTATCAGTTTTAGTGTTTATTTTTGGTACCGTCATACATAGGCAGTCTGGTCCTGCATTTGGACAATGGAATCTGAAGTTAGGGATACTTAGAATAGTTCTGTTTTTAAGTTTATTTCCTAGAATTTGTACTTTTTCTGTCTGTATCTATTTGTTTCTGTGTTAGCATAATTTCATGAATACCCATCAGGAATTATTTTAGACACTGGTGTCTGAATCCAGAATCCTTTCAAAGCTTCAAGTTTCCACAGAATGCAAAAGTTTCTTGAAAGTGTGGGGAAAGATTTCAGAAATAGGAAAACATTGTAAAGCAACATGGAGTAGCAACTGAGTGAATCCTTTGTTAGGATAAAGAACTGAGGGCAAAGAACTGTGTGAATCCTTTTTAAGCTTAACACTATCATAAAAATGGAAATCAGAAATGGAAATCAATCTTCAGACTTGTCTATAGTTCACAGAGCAGAGGAGAAAAGTAGAACACTTCCCCCAGTGACTGCTTAGCTCCATGCTGATATGACCCTGCTATAGTTTGGACCTGGAATGTCCTCCAAAGGCCTGTGCATTAAAAGTTCGGTCTTCAGTGTAGCCCTACTGGAAGGTGGTAGAACCGTTAAGAACTGGTGTCTAAGGGCAGAACCTTGAAGAGGTGAGTATTAACTCATTGGTGGCATGCCTTTGAAGGGGATAGTGGGACATTTGTCTCCTTGTCCTTCTATTTTGTTTCCTGACCTCTGTGAGATGAGCAGCTTTGCTCCACCATGCATTCTCTGCCATGATGTCTTGCTTCTCTAATGCCCAAAAGCAATGGGCCAATTAATCATGGACTGAAATCTCTAAAACTGTGGGCCACAATAAACCTTTCCTCTTAATGAGTTGATTACATCAGGCATTTTGTTACAGTGATAGAAAACTGACCAACAGATTCCTAAATGAAACCTCACCAAGTCCTACTTAGAATGGAGCAGGGTGACACATGACAATGAATAGTACTGGGTCATATCAGGTTTGACTCTGTAGTGTGATGTTGGATATGTGAGCAAATCCATCTCGGAACTCTGACTTGAGTTGGCTGGCCACCTATGTTTCCAGCTTGGAAAGAACTGTGATCATTCATCTGTGCTGCACTTTTGCCAAGGAGAGAGCCATATCTGTTGCAGGTGAGAGGCAGCCATCACTCACTTGGGGGCAGAAAATGTAGTCAATCAGCCAAAAAGATCTGGGACTTTTACGGAGGCCTGACGAGCAGGCAGAGATCAGTGTGGAGAAGACGCCATGGCCCAGATAAAGGACTAAGAACCGAGTGGGCAATACAGAACCTCCTGAAATGGCACAAAAAGGATTGGATGAATGAAGAATACTGTTGCAAGACCTCCTATGGCTTGGCAAACAACTCCAATTAGTAGAAGTCGAGAGAGAGAGAGAGAGAGAGAGAGAGAGAGAGAGAGAGAGAGAGAGACTGACTGACTCTGGGGCAGCACCATGGATGGTGCTGGGGACTGGGGACATTGTTTCAAGCACCTCAGGGACTGGGTGCTTGAAACAATGTGTTAAGAAGGATTCTGAGGCTGTGACTGTGCCAAGCAAGAAAATTTACTTTGATTGATTAATGATGCCTGCCATGGATATGTGACAGGGTGTAGTGGAAAGTTTATAATAGATTTGCCTGTCCTGATGCAAGCTGATTTTTGATCCATTAGAAGGTCTTTTGCATCTCAGCAAATTCACACATTTGGGATTCGGGCCTCTAAATACACAAGAGTAATTCTCCTCTGTGCATCTGATTCTTTCCATTAAGCTCTTTCATCTGAGGTCCAGTTTCACTCTCCTGCCCATGACTGTCTGGAATCAACAAGGTTTCTGAGAGCTGGACTTTCCAGCTGGAAACTTGATCCCACTTTCCCCATGAATGACCTGCAGGTATGACTCCAGATGTTGCTCCAGGTGGACATAAGTAACCATGATAACTTCTCCAATTCCTGAGTTCAACTATAGAATTAGTCTAGAAAACTCTGTGTTATATTGATCTGGGGACTAGAGATGAGAGTGAGCACATGGGTCACCATGTAGAAATGTCATTTCGTGAAGACCCCAGTTCCCTTAAACAATATCTTTCCCCTATGTAAGGTTTTCTGTAGCTTTCAGGAATCTAAGGAGGTGCCACCATGGACATGCAGCCTTGGGATGTGTGCTGCATACACAATATTTTTCTAACCATAGCCATGGTGTTTTGAGCTCGGGCACACATCATGTGAAGATTTCCATGCAGCCGATGTGCTGTGAGCACATTCAGGGCCATCTGTTTCTGGGAAAAGTTTATCTCTTTGACTCAGAGAACCCTTTGTTTCTCAGCATCTGAAAGCATTTTGAAATAGGCCACGGATGATTTGCTACCATTTCTAAGAAGACTCTTTCTCCTCTTCCCTCTAAAGTTGCCCCTGTCAATCCTGATGGGGAAATGTCCAGCCCTTACTTTCTTTTCCTATCATTCCCTTATCAGCCCCAGACTTCAAAACAGTTTATTTTCTTCTTTTTTTTTTCCTTTTTTAAATTTTCTTAATTTAAGAAAGTGATAAGAAAGTTTAAGAAAGTGATAAGGAATTGGATTTTCCCTGGTTCTTCATGTCCCTTTCTATAGCATTATATTCTGAGACCCTAATCCCATATCTGGGAACTGAGGACTGATCCATTGAAATTGCATGGGATCTTGTGTTCCTCCAGTTTGGCCCTGTTCTTGAATCATTTCTTTGCCTTTACCTGCCTGATTTATCTGGAAGTGCCCACTGGCTCTGAACTAATAACTGGAAGAGAAACTGCTAAATGCTCATCTTTAGATATTAATGATAAAAGTGCAACATCACTAAAGACTTTGGATTCCCAAAAAGAACCTGAAGAAGAGATAAATGACCAGTGGTGAGTTCTCCAATTCAAAGGCATTGAGGTCTTTTTAGTCAGCTTTTTTGCTGTTGTGGCTAAAGGACCAGACCAGAACAACTATAGAGGAGGAAAGTTTATTTGAAAGTTCACAGTTTCAGAGGTCTTAGTCCATAGAAGGCCAGCTCAATTCCTCAGAGCTTGAGGTGGGGATGAACATCATGGCGGGAGAGTATGGCAGAGGGAAGTAGCTTACATCGTGATCAGGAAGCAGAGAGAGAGAGGTATCCACTTGCCATATACAAATAAATACCCCAAAGCCACGCCCCCAATTCCCACCTCCTCCCACCATACCCTACCACTTTATTTGCTAGTCAATGGCTATCAGAGATTAATTCACTAATTAGATTAAGACTCTCACAACCCAATCATTTCTCCTCTGACCTTTCTTGCATTGTCTCACACATGAGCTTTTGGGGGACACCTCACATCCAAACCATAACAGGGGTGTACAAAGGTTTCCTCACTCCTGGCCAAGCACATATGTAGAGGCTTTGGTTGCACCATATAGGTTTAGACATTCAAGCCATGATGTCTTCTGAGTGTCTCTCTTGTGTCAGGACCCAGTCTGGGATCACTTTTTCTTTTAACAGTCTTACACATCCTGCCAGATAGGTGTCATATCCTTATTTTGCCAAAAAAAATAAATGCCCCCTGTAGTAAAATTAAATGACTTCTTCAAAGTCACAAACCTGTTGGGTATCAGACTGAGAATTTGCACCCAGATCTCTGAAGCAAACCCAGTGATAACTCTATCCTGCTCTAATAGTAGCTCTGAAACTGGACCTGAGATCCTTCAATGAAGGTCTCACCTGCTCCCTGTGTGATGTTCCTTCCCCAGGTCTCCTTTAACCCCACAGTGGAGATCAGCAGAAATTTAATTTTCATCATTTCTGATGCTTAATTCTGGGCACTTATTAAATCTTTGGTGAATGTTAGGTGAATCAAAGGTGTTAGAAACTGGTTAGTGTATATGTATATATTTATATACATATATATGTTATATACTGGTTAGTGTATGTGTGTGTGTATATATATACATATATATATGTATATATATATGTATTTGTGTCTTGTGGCTCCTGTAACAAATTGCAAATCTGGTAACTTAATAAAGTACAAATGTATTCTATCTCAGAGTTCTAAAGACCAAAAGTTCCAAATCAATTTTATTGAGCCAAAATCAAGGTGCTGACAAGGTTGTACTTCCCCTAAAGGCTCCAGGGGACAACCTGTTCCTTGCCTTGCCTCTCCTGATTCCAGGCTGCCATGTCTTCTTTACTTATGACCACTTTTCTCTAATCTCTGTCTTTGTGGTCACACAGCCTTCTCTTCTGCATATCAAATCTTCTTCTGTCTGCTTCGTGATGCAGGTGATTGCATTTGGGGCCCATGCAAATAATTCAGGATATTATCCCCATCTCAAAAATCCTTACTTATATCTGCATCAACATTTCCATAAATAGTGAAACAATTTTCAGAAAGAGACATCTTGGTGGACCTTTATGTAACCTACTACACACACAATTCCAGGTTTTAGAAGTAATGGTTTGAGGCTGGGGGTGCTGGACCAGTCCCCTCGTTTTACTGGTGAGGTCAGTGTTCAGGGTGGAGAATTTCACCTTTGCAGCATGTAGGCGTGCCTGCTGGTTAGCCTCCCTTTTCTCCAGTGGAGCAGGATTCTCAACTCCATGAGTGCATCTGAAGTCTCTTCACCACTTCTGCATGATATTGAACAATGACCCCAGCTGTTCTAGGCTTCTATTCCCTCATCTGTGAATGTGATACTAAAGGTACCTATCACCTCAGGTCACAAGGCAGGGCCCACCCAGGTCAAGCATATGTGATATGTTCTGGTATCCTTCAACATTTGCTGCAATGAGAGAATGTAATTTCTCTCACTGTTGTCTAAGTCCCCTCCATGCTTCTCAAAGATTTCCTAATTGATGACAAATGCTAGTGATGACTAATACTCATCAGTATCTTGGGCAGATCAATGCATGAGTGGAAATGAAAGGTTAATGGAACTTTCTTTCAGAGTCACATTTATCTGTTGGTGACCTTTGACTTACTCTATCAAAGCCACTCTGTCATACAAGATGTCTTCTTCCTTATTGAGTGCCAAGCAGGTGGAAAATAGGGAAAGAAGTCTGCTTTCAACAGTTCCAGGTGGCCTTACAGGAAAACATTGAACACTGATGTGCTTGAGAAAAGTGATGAGAGAAAGCTCCATTCTGCTCTTTTGCACCCTTGAACTGTGCCTTGTGAGTTGGTTGTTTCCCCTCTGTAGAACAAAGTTGCAATTTTTTTCCAGAATGGAAAGATAATCTGACATAAATTTCTTTGGCAAATTACTAAGGAGTAATAGCAGCCTTCCCTGCTGACCTTTAAAACCCCTCCTCAACTGCAATCAGCATTTCCCTTGCTGTGTACTTCATAATGGCATTGAGAAATTCTTTCAAATGTCATTGATATAACCCAGACCAGAATATCATCTGTGAGGCCATTAGCATCGCCTTTGTCTTGAGTCAAGGACTCATATCAGAACTCCATGTTGGCCACTCAGCTGTCACTGCCTTCCTGACATTGTGGTCTTAGGGATTTCAGTTCCCATCTGACACCACTCAGCATAACAATGATCTCTATGTCTGTCTTTAGGTTGGATCACTTGTTCCTGGGTTCTTTGTAGTATCTCCCTCTGGAGTGGATGAAACTTCTCCCTGTCTCAGAAATGCTGGGTTCAGTATGTGATTTGCCATAGCCAATGGAATGTGTGGAGAAGTGACCGAAGAAGAGATTCCAAATATGGTCTCTGCAGTTTGGCTCAGATTCTTGGCTTCTGCCATCCCATGAGCAGCTTACTCTTAGGGTGGGTCCAAAAACTGAGCAGTTTGACCCAATAAGCAGTTTAACGATGAGCTCAGCTAAAATCAATCAAACCAAACAAGATAAGCCAAACTTCGGAGCTTGGAGTGAGTAAAAGTAATGTGTGATGTTCAAGTCACTGAGGAGTCGGGGTGTGACACAGCAGAGCATGCCTAGCACAGTCTTTCACTAGACTGTGCTTGGGGAATAGGTAACACACCTAGTCAACAGATATCCGAACCAGAGTGGACAGTGAAAGAGTTATCAAAGTACTGAAAGAGAATGGCCTTGACTTCAATTCATGCTCTCTTTTTCTCCAATGAATCCCATGAGTTGGTGATAGGTGGACCCAACAGAGCTGGTGGACTGAGAGTGGAAATGCTCCAATGATGGCATAGGATCTGATGTAGCTCTTTATGTAACTGCACATTGTAGGACTGATGCAGGGCTACTTACTTCAACCACCCAGGCACAGACCTCCCATCAGATCCAGATCAGATCTTAGATTCCCATTTCCTGTTCCAGCTCTATCTTGGAAGTAGGTGCAAAGTTGGGTCATAACCTGGGTGTGTTTTTATTGTTAGGTGTGCTGGGACTCATGTAGGTTGTGAGAGAGAACCAAACCTGGAACAAAGGAAACAGACTGGGTGTTGAAGGGCATTCTCTCTTTTCTTTCTTTCTTTCTTTCTTTTTTTCTTTTTTTCTTTCTTTCTTTCTTTCTTTCTTTCTTTCTTTCTTTCTTTCTTTCTTTCCTTCTTTTCTTCCTCTCTCTCTCTCCCTCCCTCCCTCCCCCTCTCTCTCTCTCTCTCTGCCTGCCTTCCTTCCTTCCTTCCTTCCTTCCTTCCTTCCTTCCTTATTGTTCTCAGGATTGAACCTAGGGGTTTTCTACCACCAAGCTACATCCTCAGTCCTTTCAATTTTTTTATCTTGAGATAGGGTCTCACCAACTTGCTTCAGACTTTACTAGATTGCTGAGACTGGCCTTGAACTTGTGATCCTCCTACCTCAACCTCCCATGTCACAGGAATTGTAGGTATACACCACCACCTGGCTATTGGAGGGCATTCTAAGATGGGATTGGGAATTACAGCTGGGGTAATAATTATGGTGGTCAAGGCCAACATAATTCCAGATGGTGGGAGGAATCACCTGTCTTAGGAAGGGGTAGGTAGATGAGTTGTGGCTGTCTGAATTGCAGCAAGTCCCTAGGTGCACTCTGGGAGGGACTGGATAAAGAAAGAGCAAATCTTGTTCCATTTCCTGGGAAAGGGAGTTCAAAAACTTGTTTGGAATAACAGTTGGAAGAGCTTAAACTCAAAGTCCAGCAGAAAATAGTTTCTAGGAGAAGCCTAGGGAATGGACAAGTTAAACCATGGGGGCTAAGAGGGCTCAGGAGGGTTCAGCATTGGACCTGGTCAGCTGTGGCACTTCCAAAACCCCCAGGACTTATTTCTTACTGCCCCCAAAGGACCTGGAAAAATCATGTTGGTGAGGGCTGGAACAGGTCGTCCTCAGGTTTCCAGGGCCAGCATCAGTCTATGTTGTCTGGGAACCCACTTGAAGCTGTGTTTCTGGTGTGTGCAGAGCCCTGAGAGCTGACAGTTGTGAATGGAGCACAGGAGCATGTGCTGGCCACTCCATCCCCACCCACAGCTCCCTCCCAGGTCTCTCCCAACTATTATCCTCTTCTTCACCTTCTTGGTCTTTCTCACAGCTCTTGCCACATCCAGTAATTCTACACTTCCCCAGTCCTCACCCATCACTCAGTAAGTGCTGTAAGAGGGGAATGATGTTTGCTTTTGTCCCCATTGTAACCCCAAAGCCTGACAGACACATGGTCTGCCTCAGGATGAATTCTTGAAAATCATTGGAACAGTGAATAAAAGAAAAGAAGAAGGAAAAAACAACAAATAAGAATGAAGAAAGAATTAAGACCAATCTATAAGAAACCAGGACCACATTCCTTTGTCTGTCTCTAAAGCTAATGTCATTTGGTGAACAACTTCTTTGTGTGTGCCCACCACCATCTCCTGCCAGGAGACCATGATAGAAAGAACAGTCCTGCTCCCAAGCCAGGGGCTGCCTTCCTTTGCTACTTCTTCCTGGCACAGCCTGTAATTACTCTAATCCTGCAAAGATTTTAGATTTGCATTTGATATGGGGAATGATGACAACTACATGGAGCAATAAATAAAATAATAGTTATAAAGTACAGTATTGTCATGTGATCAGAAATTATCAAAAGCTAGCTGGTTCTTCCTTCTTCTTGGATTTAGTCAAGGTTTAGTTTTCTTACTTGCAAATAGCAGAATTCAAATTTATGCAAAATTAAATAGCAGGGGAGACTGCTAGGCAGAGTCCTGGGGTGTCTCATAGAGTCCAGGGAACCTTCTGAAAGCCTCATTCAGGAGGGAGACAAGGCAACCCTTGGGTCTAAGCAATGGGGTTTTCTAACCTCCTTGTGAGTGAATCCTATTTTGTTTGACCAAGGAGAATTCTGATTAGTTCTTTGGATCAGGTGCACATCACTGCTTGATTGGTGTAGGGAGTCGGGCCTTTTAGAATGAATATGGACACTCATGAAAATAGAAGAGAGACCAGTTGAGTAGAGACTGGAGACCAGGGAGAGGAAGGAGGGCAGGGAAAGGGGAGGCCCTGGGGTATGAAATTGATCACCTTATGTTATGTGCATGTATAAATATGTCACAATAAAACCTACTGTTATGTATAATTTTAATGCAGAAATAAAAATTAATTGAAAAGGAATGAACCTGTTAATCAAGATGACCCCTCTCATGGGAGATGGTGGCCATAGTTAAACAACAGGGGAGGCCATTAAGAGATGGCCTATTCCATTTCTACCCTTCTATGTTGTTTCTTCCACAAGATTGTCCTCAAATTACCACCTGGTGATATTAGTTGGGTCCTCTAGCAATAATTTATTCTTCATTGTGGAAACGGATGCCATTCTTTGTAAGTTGGTTTAATGTATTCATCTGTTGCTTTCCTCCCTGACTTCTGCATCCCTCAAATGCAGGGGCCTTATCTGGTTTCTCTCTTGTGTCTCTACAATAAGTAAAGTGAGCAGCACATTATAAGAATTATGTCTGTGTATGCATGACTTAGTTAGTGGTCATATGTATACACAAATCAGAGAGTAAAATCTCCAAGATATGTAAAACGAAGGTCCTTAGTGATTTACTACCTGATCACTAAGTTCCTGGCATTGAAAGTAATGACTGACATATTCATTCACTGAGGATTATATTGCATCCCTCCTAATGTCAGACACCAGACTGAGCCAGGATCCTGCGTCCTTGATCTACTGACTTAGGTGTTGGCTCAAAGGGGTGGTCTTTGAGAGATGAAATCACATCCAAACCATTAGACACAGCAGTCAAATACAATTCTTATTCTACTTCTCCCAGTAATTTGATAAGTATTTCTTACTTTGCTCTAGTACTAGTAATAGAAGAACTTGTTTTGGTGCAACCTTTAAAACAATTCATTCCTTGTGCTTTACTCTGGACTTTAGATCAGTCATATTGTCTCATTGCAAATTGTATGATTATACAGTTTTCCAAGATGCAAGCCAAATATTCAAAAGAATTGCTGGCTTGATAATTGAATGCCAGGAACTGAGAAGTCCAATGAATCTTATTTCATGAGACTTTGGATAGCAGCTTTTTTTTTTTTTTCCTGAGGGGCTATCATTTGACTTTAAATGAATATTTTATTGAATCTGTTGGAAATGTTTTTCTTTGAAAGTTAATTCATGGGTGTAGGCTCCCGCTGGTTTCCCTCCATTTCATAGCCTAAAAGTTATGCTGGATTCAGCTTTTCTAATCCTTGGAAGAAACACTCTCAATTTAAAAATAATGGCACAGTTTTTTTTTTCTTCTTAAAAAGAAACCTAATGGTTGTCAGGCATGGTAGCACACACCTGTAATCCCAGCATCTTGGGAGGCTCAAGCAGGAGGATCATGAGTTCAAAGCCAGCTTGAGCAAAAGTGAGGTGCTAAGCAACTCAGTGAGACCCTGTCTTAAACAAAACACATAAAAGAGCTTGGGATGTGACTCAATGGTTGAGTGCCCCTTGGTTCAATCCCCATTACTGGAAAAAAAAAAAAGAAAGAAATCTAATGGTCATTTACATTTTTGCTTAAATGAGAATCAGTAGAAATGAATTCAATCTTGACAAATTGTGTTTTGTTGTGAAAGTTATTCTGCAATTGTTAAAACAACTTGGTGCTGAAGAACATGAAGTCAGTAAGCTTGCTTATTGCCCAGCAGGCAAAGTATTAGTTGTGTTCATTCTGTGGTTTGTGAACCCACAGCCTTGGATTAGGAAATCAAGGGTTGAATATGTCCAAACTCCACATAACCATCTCCCAACATCCTTCCTGACTTGTGTCCCAATGGTGATTACAGTGTATTTCCCTGTGTGTAACAAACAGGTAATGTAAATTACTACTTTGGCTCTAGAATAGGTAAATGGCCCAACGGTTGAGCAGGAAGTCCTCCAAAATATTATACCATCAGCAATGGAATAAGTT
Organism: Glaucomys volans; assembly: GCA_020662805.1. Taxonomy (NCBI): domain Eukaryota; kingdom Metazoa; phylum Chordata; class Mammalia; order Rodentia; family Sciuridae; genus Glaucomys; species Glaucomys volans. The sequence goes on from JAJEJO010053640.1 coordinate 47,017, forward strand.
GAAATTGCCTACCATCTGAAAAGATGCAATAGGATCAATGTCACTTCTGTAATATTCTGCTGCTATCATTTGGATGTTAAATGTCCCCCCCAAGGTCCTTGTATTAAAGGCTTGGTGCTCAGAGTGGTGTTACTGGGAGGTAGGAGGTGATGGAACTTTTGAGAAGTGGGGCCTAGCAGCAGGTCCTTACATCATAAGGGACATGCCCTCGTAGGAGATTGTGAGACTCTGGCCCCTTCTTCCTCCTCTCTTTTACTTCCTGGCCATGATGTAAGTAGTTTTGCTCTGTCATGAGCTGCCACTACAATGTGCTGCCTCACTAACGACCCAAATCAGAGGGGCCAATCAATCAATCATAGACTGGAATCTCCAAAACAATGAGTCAAAAGAAATATGTATTTTCTCTTTACAAGTTAATTATCTGAGATATTTTGTTATAGTGATGGACTAACACACCTGCCAATTATGATATGAATCTAATCCCAAGGAAATGTCAGGCAAGTCTAAATTGAGAGATGTCTTACAATAGAACTGGTCTGTTCTCTTTGGAAGTTTCAAGGTCATGCAAGTCAAGGAAAACCAAGGAGATTTCACAGTTTGCAAATAACAAAATATACACAGTAAGTAAATGTTGTATGTGATTATGTTCTGCATTATTTTTGCCACACAGGATTTTATTGGGAAAACTAAAGAAACTTGAATGGGATTCAATGATAAGGTAGTGGTAAGGCATCAATGGTAATTTAAAACTGGGTTGGGACCATGATAACCTTCTCTCCCCACCAACCAATGGTTACAACATGGTGCTGCAGATTATCACTGTTTCCTTAGCATAGAACCCTGTTTTCAGTTTCTTTAGTTAGGTTAAATATTATTCTTTATATCTGTTCAGTGTTGCTACTAATAGCTAAATGTCCTTCCCCAAATAATGCAGTACATTTTATTCATTAGAAAGCTCATATTTTGGATTGCAAAAGCATTATTGCTGATGCAATTATATGCAGCAGTCACCAGTGCAAGACCCTTGATTAACAGGTGAGGGTAGAGACGCTGACACAAAGCAATAGTCAGAAGCCTGAGCTCAACCATAGCATTCTCTTTCCTGGTTCAGGGAGAGGCCCAGTGCTGTCTCCCCTATTTTCTCATGAGGAAACAGATCCTTTGGCACTGACATCAGTTTTTCTCTTCTCTCTATGACCCTAGGGGATGGATTCCTGAACCAAGCACTTAGGACAGTAGCCAGGAAACATTCTCAGCCATCAAATAAACAGGAGGGTACAGTAGACCCTCCTTATCTGTGGAAATATGTTTCAAGACCCCTAGTAAATGCCCCAAACTTTTCCCCCTATATGAACATGTCTAAGATAAAGTTTGATTAGTAAATTAGGCACAGTAAGAGATTGAAAACAGTAAATAATGATAAAATAGAACATCTATGAAATTATACTCAATAAAAGTTATGGAATGTGTTCTCCTTTCTTCCTCTCTTGAAATATTTTTTGGTATTTTCACTTAAAGGAAGGACTTTACAGCTACTCTTCGGCATATCTGAATTACCAGTATCACTTTTTTGCACTTTGGAACCATTATTAAGTAAAATTAATTTTACTTGAACACAAGTAAATGCTGTCATCCCATGGTAGTTCATCTGATAATAAGCAAGATGGCTACAAAGCAACTAACAGGCAGGTAGTGTATACAGAGTGGATTCACTTGCTAGACAAAGGAATGATGCATGCCTTTCATGGGATAGAGTATGATAGATTAGCATGTGATTTCATCACACTGCCAGAATGGTATGCACTTTAGAACTTAGGAGTTGTTTATTTCTGGAATACTCTATATAATATTTTTGAATCATGATTGATCTTGAAAGTACAGAAAGTGAAATCGTGGATAAGGGATAACTACTGAATACTAAAAATAGAAAGGCAGAAAATAAAGAGTAAAAAGCAAAGCAAAATCTTTTTTTATTCAATTAGTTGTAGTAGAAGCTTGTGCATTGGGAAGTTCTGGGAGTGTTTCCTGGAAAGGGTATAGCATCAGGGCTGAGAGTTACAACTTTGGATTTAGATTTCAACAAAAATATAGGCCCAATGGATAGCAAGCACTATGTGTGCAACTTGAGTGGACCTTGTCAGTCCATGACAAAGACCTTATAGGCAGTCTTTTTTTTTTCCAGTCTTAATGATGGACAATCAGTGCCGAACAGGAAAAATCCAAACTCAAATGTGCATCCCCATGTTGTGATTATAAACTCTCCAAAACATGACCAGACATGAAAATGGCAAGGCACAGTGTGAAACAAAAGTCACATGCTTACCTGCTCTTCAGCAGCATGAAAGATAGCTTTTAAAATAAACTTGGAAATAAACATAGGGAAAAATAGGAATCTCTTCACAAGAAGAGACCTGCAGAAAACCTTTTGGTATAAGTGGGTAGATGGAGGACAAGGAAGCAGCTGGAGGAGATGAAAAATACGTATGATTCACACAAGTGATCCAAAAACCACAGAACTGAGCCTGGTTATATGGGGGCATTCAAGGGTGGTCCTGTATGGCCAAGAAACTGCCTCGTGGTGGTGGGAGATGGTGGAAAGAGATGGAATGTCTCTGGTCTCTATCTTCCTACACTTTCCTGAAAATATGAAAAAAACAAGAAATACAGCCGAGAAATAAAAGAAATAAAAAAAAAGAAATAAAATAAAAAGAAATAAAAAAAAAACAAGAAATACAGCCGAGAAATTAGGAAAAGAGCAAATGATCAGAACACATCTTAAGAAAGAGGAAATTAGATGCAGGTGAGGAAACCTATCCTGTGACAAAGCACAACTCTGGAGCTCATGGGTCAATAAGACAAAGTGTTCTCCCAAGGAAGGTCACAACCTCAAGGCACACAGACAGCTGTTGGCAGGAAATACATCCTCTGGGTTCTGTCAGAGTCTGAGCTGCAGAAACCTGAGATCACACTGGATGGCACGAGAGGCAGAAAGTTTGGGCTAAGTGAGGAAACACAGTTAAGTCATTGTTATGGTTTGGATTGGTAATGTCTTCCAAAGGCTAATGTACTTGGAGACTTGGTCCTCAATGCAGCAATGTCCAGAAGTGAGGCTTTTGGGAATTACTGGATCATGATGACTTGCTGAAACTAAAATGCAGTTTCCTTGCTCTGCATAAATGACAGGACTGCCATCCAGCAGCATGCCTGGCCCTGGGGATATGTGTTCTCTGTCCTAAAGGAATCCTGAGAAACCACAATGCACACTGTGACAGAAGCAAGCCTATTTTTTAGATGTAACAAAGTCTGTTAATTCTGTATGCAGAAAAAGAATTGTATGTATTTATCTGAAGGAGGAAATAAATGTTCTAAGCAATATGTCCAGCACATAAAGCAACCAAAAAGCTCAAGAGCTGGGGTTGGATATATTTTAATATAGACCAAGTCAGATGGGGAAGTTCATTGTGCCTGGAACTCACTGAGCAAAACTGAAGTTTTAGCATGTATTCCAATGTGTGATAATCAAATTGTGTCCATTTGGACCATATGTGCACTGCTAAATAGAACAAGGAAGAGAACATTCCTGTGAGTTGAAATGAGACTCCTTTGTCTTCTGTTCTTACTCAAAGTCTCCACAGGGTTGGGAATTATGCCATTGTCTCCAGATACTGCTGAGTCCTATGCAGAATTGTGGGAACATGGTCCTGACCCTAAAATGCTTCCATATTCATAATACTCTGCAATATGTACTGTTCCAAGAAAGGGATAGAAATCCCTCTAATTTGAAAGATGTAGAAAAGCAAGGGGATCAATTAAGATTAAAACTGGCTTTGGGTAAATAGTACACATAAAGGAAGAATAAAATAAAAAGGCAAGGCAATTTATGAGCTGTCCAGCAGCTGTAACTCACTTTGATAAGCCAAGAAAAGAACCTAAGGAATATGAACCAGTTATTAGAGAAAAATACCACATCAGCTTTTGTTAGCAAGAAGGAGGAGTTGGCTAAAAAACAGAGGAAGGGAAATTCAAATGGACCCTCATTAGTGCTTGGCTCTGGTTTGTAGCATTTAAAGCTCTTTTGAGAACCAGAGGGAAAAAAATTAAAAACAAATAGGAAAGGGAAAGTGCAACATCAAATTGGGGTCATACAGAGCCATCATTTGCAATGATTTAAATGTATACTACATACAAAGTAGGCCTGAATACAATTTTTAAAATATATAAATGGTACATGCTTTGAGTGGAACTGAGAATAGATTGCATCATTGTCAAGATTTCAGGGACAATAGCTGTTTTTTTAATCATTCCAAGTAAGTTCACTGTTAGCCACAAGCCAGATTCAAAGAATTCAGATAGGACAGGGTGATAATAATTTAAAAAAAATTAAAGGAAAAGAAAAGTATATTAGTTAAGAATTAGGTCTGTATCCTTTAAAAGAGATCCAATAGGAGTTTTATTACTTAAAAGTAGAGGTTTGTTTGTTTGTTTCCCTTCTTATCTGTAAGATCAATGAGCAAAGGAGCCTATGGAATCAGATGACTGTTTCCCACGTGGTCCTAGAACTCAAGATACTGTGTAGTGGCCTTGCTCCACCATCCCCTGGGCTATGCCTTTGTCTTCATGGTTGAAGATGGTTCACCACTTAGACAATCACTTGTCTGATTCCAGGCCATAGTCAGGGCCAGGAGGAGGAGGAGAGCATGCAGCTTCTTTTTAAATGTATAATCAGGGATTTGCATTTGCAATCTCTGCTGGAAGACTATTGGTTTCAGTGTATGCACATATCCACTCTGAGCTATCCAAGTTTAGAACCATCTGGGAAGGTATGCTTTAAGACTGACATAGAGGCAAAGGAAGAGGTAGTAAATGGGTGCTGGAAACTGGGTACCCGGCTTCCTTCCCACATCTTGCTCCACTGGCCCCTGAGCTGGTGCCTCTACCACATGCTCAAAACTGGCCCAGCATCACCTCAGTTGCATTTCAGCCAGTGGGAAGGGGAAAAATAATGTGTAAGATAGGCAGTTTCTTCTTTGAAGATGCGACCTGGAAGTTGTACAGGTTATTTCTAGTCAGTTTCATCAGCCAGAGCAGTCTAGTTGTAAGAGACACCAGGAAATGTCTAGGGATGCTAAGCTCTCCAAAGAATAGGGAGAAAGAAGAATGGATATGGGAAGACAAGTTGAAGTCTGGAATACATGTATTAGAAAGTGTAATTATTGAAAGTCTGTTCAATGTACTTAAGGTACTATCAAATAATTCTTAGGTCCTAATGGGTTTATAGTGTTTGTAATTATAAAGAATCTTTATTAATCAAATCTACACAGCTGGATTTCAAACTTGGAAACACATGGTGTGTTCTCAAGAAATGATGATTTTCATTAGAAACAATTTATCATTTAAATGGCATTTTCAGCAATTTTGTTTGTATTTGAGTGACTTAATTGCAAAAGGGCAATGCAATTTCAGAACATGGTCTCCCAAACTGTGTTTTGGGTAAGTCCTGTGAAATAATTTTGGAGAACAGATGCATAACCTCCTCCCCGTGACAGTTCTACAGAACATATTTCACATTAAAGCTCTTTTAAGTTCTGCAGAAAAATGACTTGATTAACTTTTTAAATCCAGCATATGCTGAATTTGTTTGATCAGAGTCCCTTTTTACTTTTTTACCTTTCTGTGCAATTAGCATTTCAGGGGGCACATTTGCAAAAGCACTTTTTTGCATAGGAGGCATCCTGAAAAAATAAGCAATATGCACAGTTTATTAATCATTACTTGCCATGTGGAAAATTGAATTACAAAGAGTGAGAATTGATTGTCTAATTCCAAACTCCTTGGGCATCAATTTTACATCATAATAGGAGAGAATTTAGACAGGTTACATCTAACACTAGATATTAGAAATTATGCCTCTTCTTTCTCTCTCACTACGTACTGAATAGACCAAAAGGATCATGATTATTACAAAAGCAGTTTCTCGGGAGAAGGACCAAGTCTGTCTTTCACAGTAATGCTGGATCCTACCTGGAAATAGATTTGTAGCTTAATAAGTGTGCTCTAAATGAGTGAGTTAATGAATGAATGAATTAAGGTGTCCCAAGAGAAGAGGTAATCTAACTATCTTTAGGGTAACGACATACGTTTGATCTAATACAGAAGAACTATGGAGCAAACAATACTGGTTGACTTGCTCACTTAACCAGAAAATGGTAGGAAGGGACAAGGCACCCTATTTTTCTTCCCTCCATACCATAACTTCTCACACAGTGATGGACCTGAGCTAGTCATAGCCATGAACTAGGTCAGGTAACAATGGCTATAAGTTGAATAATTTGGAAAGGCTAGTGTTCTACGTTGCTATTGGATTGGAATGCAGCTCAGACTGGAAATCTTTATCTTTTCATGGGAAAATGTTCACTAAAATGTTAAGGAGAAAAAGATTCAAAATCTGTGGATGGGACATTTATCAATGAAGGTCCATTTAAAGAAAAAAAAGGTGTCATACAGAAGTAGAGAGTAGAAGCGTGGTCATCAGAGTTTGGGAAGAGTGGTGAGAAGGGAGGATAGAGAAGGGTTGGTTACAGGGACAAAAAGGAGGATTAAGTTCCAGTGTCCTGTGGCACAGTGCAGCGACTAGTTAACAATCATTTATTGTATATTTCAAAACAGAAGACTTTGAATGTTGATAACACAAAGAAATTGTAGTTAGAAGACTTTGAATGTTCCCAAAACCAAGGAATTGTGATTGTTCGAGGTAATGGATAGGCTAATTACCTTGATTCGATCATTGCACGTGGTATACATGTATCAAAATAGCACACTGTATCCCATAAATATTATTGTGTCAATTAAATGTTATTGTGCAATTATTGCAATTGATGCAATCATGTGTCAAAACAATTTGTATAAATACAGGCATGAGAAAGATTTGAAGGTAATCTCCTGGTGCACTAATCATTTTTATCACTTTTGCAATTTTTATGGAAGTAGAGTTATGAGTGACATTATTATTACTTATAGTAATAATTGCTCTTATTATCTTTTTGTTGTTATTTCTTTCAGTGAGTAACCTGGCCTTACCATGCTTATCAACATTGTCACATTTTCATTACCCGTTCACCTTTATTTTGTTGGCCCAATAGCCCAATGGTAGCCTTTGTATTCTGCCTCCCTCTATCACCAACTGCAAGCAAATTTCTAGATGTCTCCATGCAGTGGAGCAGACCCAGGGGAGGCAGAGCTGGAAGTGCCTGTTGACTGCACTCTTGCAGCTGATGTGGAAGCTGGTGCCCAAAGCCCCACTCCCAGCTTCCCTCACATATTGTAGAGCTCTATTTTAGTCTCCTTCCTCTCCCACAATAATGGAAGAGCTGCACATCCTTAGTTTGCAAAACAGACACATTGTTTTGAAAGTCATCCACCCTTTGCTGGAGAGCTTGCCTTGGCAACAGAGAAGTGGCACTGCTGTGCTGAGGTTTCCAGGTTTCAGTGAGCACCAATTTAATTGTGTCTTTTGTAAGGTTGAAAACAGAGAAAATTTGCCAGAAGGCCATTTGAATATTCTAGCACTTAAAAAAGAGTTTTGAATCAGGCAGAGAACCATAGAAGCATACGTTCCAGGAGCCTCTTAACTAAATAAATGGAATGGTAAATGGAACATTTGCAGTCATTTTGCTTATGTTTTGATGGAAGAATCAGAATATCCCCAAGTTAATCAATTTACACGTGTGTGTGTAGGGGGGCGTATGTGTGTCTATGTGTACTTGTGTGTGTGTGTGGATGTGCACTTGCATAAAGGACATTTCTGAGCTTCTCAGAGGATGACCTGGGTTTTGACTGCTTCCATTCCATGAGGGTAAAAATGCATTTCAAAATGAATCAAAGCCCTAAATAAGGCTATAAAATGTGTGGCATACTTTCAATGTTTACTTTGAAAGACACTCTGAATACACATGAGCTTTTTATGGTGATGTGCATAATCTCATTTGGACATAATATAGAAAGTCTAAAACACATGTCCTGCTGTGCCAAACAGCCCAATTCACAAAGCCTCCTTCAGGCTTTTCTCACGCAGAGGCCCTGTGTGCTTGTGAAGGAAGAGGGACCGCAGATGCAAGAGAGGACAGGCGCTGGCCTGGGGAAGACATTCCCAGACATCGAGAACTGGGGTGTGCTTGCTTCTTGAGCCTTTTCCCACCCTGGGCTGACCCCCAGCTGCTTGAAGGAAAGGAGCAGACAGAATCACATGATATGGACAGTGTGGGCTAGACTTCCCTGACCCACAGAGGCTGGAATTTTCCCCCTTGGCATGGGTAAATCCAAAGGTTGAACCTCCCACAGTACTGGAGCCAGCAGCTGGCTGACTGCAGACAGCCCGGGAGCCCCATGCATGGGAGAAAGCTTTCCAAATCACAAAGGGTGAGATTTGATTAGCCTTATCAAAGTAGCAAATCACAATGGCAGCTCAACTTCTGATCCTTGTCCAACCTTGCCTTTCCATCTGGAGACTACCCTGCTAGATGCAAGAGTTGAATTGTGGGGAGGCTTCCAGAAAGGATGGACACAGGTGGAATCAGGGGGCAGACTAAGCCGAGGGTAGAGTATCAGGGCCCTGCATGGTACAGGAAATCCCACCAGCAGATCCAGAAAGAGATGGGACAAGAGTAAGGAAGCCAGTCATGTCATTAAAGTACAAGAAACACAGGCAAGCAGGACTCAGGGTGAGACCAGGACTTGTCATGGCAAGGATTTTCAAACACTGAAGATATGTGTTCTAGAATGATGGACACCCAGTATCCTGAGCAGTTGAGGGCTGAGATGGATCCTATCTGATGCCCTGACCAGAGCAGACCCAGGACCTAGTATCCCAGGAGAAGGTATGCAAAAGCAAAGGAGGACAAGTTGTAAAGACATTTGTCACACACAAGAACAAAAGATTTTTGTCCCTGTGTCCAGGCTGGTTCCCAGTGTTAGGTAGCTGGTCATCCATGAATAGGGGTTGAAGGGTGGGGGTCAATGTTAAAACCTCCCCCAACCAAAATAATATCCTCTTTAAAAAAACTCTCATTTCAAGATCATGTCACACCCTACCAGGTGGCCTTGACTGTCCCTTATCATGAAACTATCACCATCCCCATCACTCTGGCAACCAAAACATCAAGATCCTTACAAAGAAAGCTCTCTGAGGGCTATTCCAAGGGTAATAAAATGATGAAGGAGGCAGCAAATGGACACAAAAATGGGGGAGACTCAATTTCCTTAACTCCAATTCTGTGAGCACCACACCCTTCTGTTAGGCAGTCCATGCAGTTCCCATGCTGTCAGTCAAAAGTCAAGAGGTGGACCTAGATGGGACTTTCTAGAAACTTCCTTGGAACCCCAATAGAACTGGAGGGCAGGAGGAGCACACAGTCCTTCTCTAAGAGAAGATCTACTCTCCCTTGAGAGTGCCCTTTCCCTTTCCCTATTCCTTCTGATAAACTCATGCCTGTTACTCCAAGTGATGCATCTGAAATCTTTCTGGTGTGATTGCATGAATTGAAGGGAAGGGAGGCCTCAGTAGCTGTCAATGCTTCACAGCAGGCTGTGCCCCATAACACCATTACTATGAGAAGGGCTACACCTCTAGACACCTGATAGAACCTTTTTTCATTGCCTCCTTGTGCCCACCCAGGACTGCTCCCTATACACAATCACGTGGTCAGGTCCATTCTCCCTGGGCTATACTCAACCTCATCAAACATGCCTTATTCTTAAGAACATTGTTCCTTTTACTGGAAACTTACATGGTGGACCTCATCTCTGTGGGTGGAATACAGCCCCAGGCCCAGTGGAATGCAGGCCACCAAACTGGCAGCAGGTAGAACCAAGTAGGTGGCAGCAAGAAGGCACTCTTTAATGACAAGTGCTCTGTGGCCCCTCATGTCCTGGCCTTCAAGCAAGTCCCTCCTCGGGCACTGTGGCTGTGGGAAGGAAACTCATGGCAGAGTTTGGAGCTCCCATGGACATCAGGAAGCACCTCACACTGGGATGGCTGAGGAGAACCAAACTTCAAGAGCCCCCCTCCCAAGACAGGGGACACGTGGCTCACTAACCAACTCCCTCAGGAAGTGCTGCTCAGCAAACCACTAGCACTCTCTCAAGTTAATAATGCAATGCCACGTGAAAGTCCTTTCTGGACAGGACAAAGAGTAGAATCAGAAATGAAAGCTGGACCGGAAGGTGACCATCCATGGAAATATCACACTGTGCTCCATCAAAGTGTGCAATGATTATGGGTTGATTAAAAAGAAAAAAGACAGTCCGGACACAGCTTAGAAAAACAGTTTCAGACTTGAAGAACACTGTTATAGGAAGAGTACCAAGAATTCCCACATGTATCTTTCACTCAGAGACCCCAAACATGAGCATCTTTACTATTCTTTACTATTTCCTCCCCTCTGCCTCTAAGTTCTTCAGTGTATGTCCCCTAAAACACAAACACTCTTTCACTAACTTACAAAAAAAAAAAAAAATCTAAATTAGTAAGTCAGGACCAATACAAACCTATGATCTAATCTACAGACCATATTCAGATTTCATTAATTGTCCCAATAGTGTCCCCAATGGGAAAAGAAGCCTGGGGTCCTGTTGCATTTTGCTGACATCTCTTTGGCCTTCTTTAACCTGGAATGACTCCTCACCTTGCTTCATATTTCATGGCCTGGACATTCTTGATGATTCCAAGTAGTTTCATAGAACTTGCATCATAGGCAAATCTTCAGTCACTTAGCCAAAAGAAGCGGCCCTATCTCGAACACCTTTTAAGTTAAACCTCAAGATGTGGGTTCTGTTTTGATAAATGAATAGGAACCGTATTTTTGGCAGCCTGCAATTCTACAAATTCATCTTTGTTAAAGCAATGGCAGCCTTTCTTTCCCCTCCTCTTGCTCTTCTCAGGGAATTTTCTTTTTCTCTGCTCTACCTCTCCGGGAAGGCTGCTTGGGTGTGAATACCCACATTCCCAGCAAAAGAAGGATCCTAGAACCTAAGTACCCATCTAGTAACAGGAAACATTCTGAATGACAATTAAGGATGTATTTTTCTACATGGGGAAAAAAATATCAGGCACATTGTGGTTCACCAGCCCCTGAGGGGCCCAGGTCTGAGCACCCATGCTCATCAGAGCCTCATCATTGTTGAAAACTGACACTATAGTCAAATCCCTTTAGAACCAGTCATATGCTCTGGCCATCAAGTGATTTGCATAAATCTGGTTTGTATTGCTGTGAGGAAGCTGAAGAAGAAATAAGAGGATAAAAATATTAGTCTGAGTCACTTGATTTCTTACAGAGGCTTTGGATTTGGGGTCATTTAGAGCTCAAACCATGAGCTCATCAAGTGTAGTCCCCAGGCCCTTTCATTTTCCTCTCTGCCTGGGAGGCCTTCTCAGTTCACAACCATCACAGCTCACCCCCCCAAAAAAAATCAAATCTACAAATGTGTTCAGCATACCTCCTCCCCAGGCTGGGGCTGGGCTGTGTCTGTCCAAAACACAATGGTGTCTCCGACCATGTTACCAGAGTCCTAGGCCAGAGGCTGGACACTGGGGGTCCAACAAATCAGATCTGGTCACTTGCTTCAAAAAACCAAATGAAAAAATAACATATGGAAAGCCCAGTCTTTGTCCCTGATGCTGATTTAATAACAAGGACATGGTTTTGAGAAAAAGGGAAAATAAATTTTATTGTTTTGATAGCAAAGGAAAAACAAAGGGGACTCCTGTCCCAGAAGCTGTGATTCTGCTCATCTGGGGAAAAGGTTTTTTTTTTTTTAAAGAGGTGATTCAAAGTCTACATTCCACGTGTTCTCTGTCAGAGTTGTTATTCACTTGCTAATTTGGGAGATAGTCATTTCTGGGATCTTCTGGTGATCCCTGAAGTCTGAGTTCCTGTGGTGGGTATGTGCTCAGGAAATAACTCTGCCAAGGATGGGAAGAAAGGTAGGGGAGAGATTAGGCAGGGGGAGGAAGAGAGGAAGAGTAAGAAACATGTCCATTTTAAAAATAAGTGCAGTAGCAGAGCAGCAAGGACGATACTAAAAGAATTAAGTGGACCACTGTTACAGCAATGATGAAAAACAGGAAAGTCACTTTAATCAGTGTAGCTATGCTGAAAAGATGAGGAGGACCTGAGTTCTTATCCCTGTCTTTGAGGGGCTGACAATGACTTTGAGGTTTTATAGAAAGGGATGAATTAGGGCAAGGACTGGAGGTTTGCATAGCTGAGGGCTTTTCATAGCTGCCAAAGCAGGTGATCTTGATCAGGTGTGGTCAATCCATGATGATCTTGGAATCGGTCAGGTGGGTCTTCATAGTCATCAGAAAGTTGCTATTCCCTGGTAGGTAGTTTCAACTCATCATAAGATGCTTATTAATCAGACTTGCTCCTGGAATCCAAAGTGATTCAGAGTAAAGGAGACAGATGCAAAATGGAGGTAGAGATGTCAAGTCTATTATCCTGCTTTTAGCCACCCATTAGATATCTGCAGGCAAAAGTGAAGATTCTAAGTCCTTGTTAGAACCTCAGGTCTTCTGCACTAGGTATGTCCCACCTTCTGTAGTCTTTCCCCCAGGGTCTGTTTTCTGAGAAACGAAAGGAAGAGTTGAGGCATATGAAGTTATAAACACAGTGTAGCCTCTGTCCTTCCCCCTCCCTGGAAGCATCTCAATGAATCCTTGCACTTTCTCCCTCTAAGTCAGTTAGTGACCTCAGGACCTACATAACCACTGGCATTTCTTGGAGCAAACATCCATTCAGAAGCCTCTTTACCATCTCTGATCTGGGAGTTTAGTACAGGAAGGCTTCACAGAAGAGGAGGTATGACTTGGGCTTCAAGAGTAAGTGGCATGTCCCAAAGAGATGGCTAGGTCCATTCAGAAAACCCTGGAGTCAACTATCATTCTTCTCTTTTCTCTTCTTCAATGTGAGATACAGCTGTGCATAGATGAAGTTTCAGGATATAACAACTAAATTATTTGCTATTCAGATTTCCATGTTCCAACTTGCAGTGGTAGCTTTGGAATGAAAGATAATGGAATGGTAAATGCTGCCTGGCCCCATCCACATTTACCCGCAGCAGCTTCTAGAGGTCAACAGCAGGCACACCTGTGTCAAAGGCTCAGCAGGTCTCTTTGCCTGAGGTGCTCTTACCTCTGTGTGGATGGGTCAACCAGTGAATAAGGACCATACCTCACATGAACAATGCTCATACAAATGATGGGTGAAGACCCCGCCTTCCTTGCCCATTGGCAGGACAACTATAAGGCACATGATACACAGTTTCCTGAGGGCCTATGGGTTCAGTTGCCTGAGAAGGTTAGCAGCTCATCCTTCCAATTCTATCAGTATTCCTCCTTTCCCTCCTCCACTGCCTCATAGTGCCTCTGGTCACCTTCCAAATATAGTTCCTGCTGCCATTGTTGGTGTCAGGGTTCTTTAATTTGGAGAGCTCACACTAACCATGGTGCCTTTGACCATGGGTGACAGTGACCTTCTTCTACTTTTTTCCATTAGCAAAGGTGAATGGAGCCTTGAGGACAGAGGCAGGTCTTTTCAATCACAGGATACTGGTGGCACTCTTATCTGTGGGCAAAGCAGACTCTGAGGCAGGGAAGAGCTTGAATTTATTTCCCAGATCCTTTCACTCCCAAAGGCAAAGGGGAATAGGCTGGTCCTCTGCCCTGAGGCTGAGAAGGGTCTGCCTAGTCCCTGTTCCCCAGAAACATTCCTAGGAGAGAAAAAAGTCAAGTCCTGCCCTGGAACCCCAGAAGGAGCCAGTCACTCACTGATCTTTCCTGAACTGCTGTGATGACAATTAGTACTCAGTTGGAGCTGCTCTTCCTCAAATTCTCAGCTCCTTGTCCAAATCTAAACAGTGCAGCACTCACAGGAAGAACATGGTGGGAGAGCTCTCCTCAGGACCTCTGCCCCTGCCCCTGCCTTTGCTATGGCGGGTAGAGCAAGCAGAGGTGTGCTCAGGCCCTCATGGGGGAATGTAGGGAAACCTCAAGAGAGGCTTTAATTAAAATGGACCCAAGTGTCAGGCAGTAGTGAGGGGTTTAGGACTGGGTTCTGTTTTTTAAAGATTCCTTATAAATAGATACAAAACCCACCCTGTAGTTGTGGGGAAAAATGACCTCCAAACACCCAGCTGAGGGATCTAAGACAGGGTTTAATCATTTTATAATTTCTTCCTGAAACTGTCCTCAAAGGTGGGAGGGACAATTGCACTACAGTTTATTGGACAGAAATGTTACATTTATTTATGGATAGGAAAAAACTCTCCATTTTATTTTAAGCTTAATTAACCTTTACTGAAATGCCACCGTCCCTCAGGAATGGGGCTCCCTGAGGCGCCTTTGATGGTAGGCATAGAACTCTAAGCAGCTGAGGCCCTGGCTACCGCTCACTATTAAGGCAGAGTGAGGTGGATTTGCTCATGTGGATTCCTGAAGCCTGAGATCAGAGTCTAGGCCATAGGCTCTGTGTGGTGTGGGCGAAAGGACAACTTTCTCTATTCTCACCAAGGAAGTTTACATCCTGATCAGGTGCCTGCCCTTGCTTTCCACTCTCCATCAAAAAAGGACTTGACAGAAAAAAAAAAAAATGCATAGCGCAGGCTACAAGGGCATCCTTTGACTCCACTGAGAGAAAAAAACCCTGTTCTTTTCCATATGAGCACCAAAAGGCACAAGAGTGCAATCATCCGCTCTCACTCATTGGACCTAGGGTGCTGGGGTCAGAACCCATATACGCACATTCAAGTCCAGTGACACTTAGCACCTTATAACCCTTCTAAGAAATTGATTTGTCCCCACATCTAATGCTCTACTAGGTATAGATTATTCTTTTTAAATGACTAAAAGTTTTATTACACATTAATTCTAATTTGACATTAACTGGAAATAATCCTTTTGGTGAGAGGGTCATGATTCTGCTCACTTCTGGAGATTAGGAAAAAATTTAATGCTACCAGATCTTGGGAGAAAGCACTTTTGAGGGAGGAAGTGGCCAATAAGGGAAGATGGTACTGTGGGTGGCATTGCCTGTCCACCACAACTGACCATTATTACTTACTTATTAGGAAACTAGTGACTTGTCAGATTGTCTTTGTAGAAAGTCCAAGAGAACCGACCAAAAAAAAAAAAAAAAGAAAAAATTTCAGCATAAGGGTTAATAGCAAGTTTGCAGGATACAAGGTTAATGTACAAGAGTCAATAGCTTTCCTATATATCAGCAAAGAACAAGTAGAAATTGGGATTAAAAACGCAATATCATTTACATTAGTACCCCAAAATGAAATACTTAGGTATAAATCTAAAAAAAAAATCCATGAAATTATATAAGGAAAACTGCAAAATTTTGATGGAAGAAATAAAAGAAAAACTAACAAAATGAAGAGATACTCCATATTCATGGATGGGGAAGACTTAATATTGTTGAGATGTCAGTTGTTCCCAAAATATTTTTTTTAGATTAAATGTGATCTGAATAAAAAGCCCAGGAAATTATCTTGTGGACATTGAAAAATTTATTCTAAGCCTTATATAGAGATTCAAAAGACCTGGAATGGCTGACAGAATGTTGAGAGAGCAGAACAGCCTGGGAGAAGTGACACTGCGACTTCGGGACTTACTCCAAGACTACTGTAATTAAGACAGTGATATTGGTGCAAAAACAAAAAGGTAAATAGAACAGAACAGAATGCCCAGAAATAGGTCCATATAGTCAATTGATTTTTGACAAAGGAACAAAGGCAATATAATGGAGAAAGATGGTCTTTTCAACAAATGCGGCTGGAACAACTGGACAACCGTCTAGGGTTCATCCCTATTTATAAAATTTGATCCCATTTCCAACACCTGACTCTGCCCATCTTTCAAGGCGAGCTCCTACATAAAGTCTGTCTCAACAATGCCACAATTGCTCTTTGAACCAGTTTTTTTCTTCTTGCTATCCCTCCCTTCCATCTCTTCTACAGGAAACACTAGTTGAGCACCTGATATGACCAAGCTGTGGTGGGTACATAGAAACATGAGTAGAGACGTGGGTGAGTTCTGCCCTTGTGAATTTGAATTCCAAACTGGAAAAGAAGTCATGTCTACTCAGACATTGAATACATGTATCACACAGAGAAATAGTGGTGCAAACTGATCATTTAGATGAAGGAAAAGAGTCAGGTCATTTGAGAGAACAAAATCTGACCTAATCTGAGGGTCAGAAACAATTTCCTGATTCAGTTAGGGCCTAGAGGATGTGTCTGAGTTACACACTTGAAGGGAAGGCAAAGACTTTGAAGAAAGATGACCTCCCATATTTCTTCAGTTCATTCACCCATGTATTTATTCAATCATACATCAGTATTAAACGTACTCCAGGAACACTGGAGGACCTGAGGCAAGGCTGGTGTATCTGGAGTGTGGGCTGATGTAAAGCAAACTGATACATGATGTTATTGGAGAAGGAGACAGATCTTGCTGGACCTTACAGACCAAGTTAAGGGTCAGTATCTTGACAAAGTGCAGTAGAAAGACATTGCATGATTTGAAGAAGGGACTTTGCAAGCTCTTACGTGTGTTTTGAAACAGTGTTGTCATAGGCTGGGTTCCCAAAAAACAGGATGGAGAATGTATGTGGGATGTTTATTAAGATTCTTAGTTTTGGGAACTTGAAATCAACATATGAAGGAGGACAGGATGATGGCAGGATTGGGCAGAGAAAGGAGCTGAACTATGGTGCAGTCTCAGAGACAGCTTTAGCAGACTCTGTAGTGAGCTCTGGACTTGGAACAGTCCTTCAAAATTGTCCCAAGTCAGGATGAAACTTATGAACTCTGTCTGCCAGACATGGGATAGGGCTGTGCTTGCAAGAGGCATGACTCTGGGCAGGTGGCTCTTTAGCAGCGGTGCAGAAGCATTTCCAGCAGTCTTGGCAATACGTCTTCTACTTTTAATGGAAAATTAGTACAGTGCATCCAGCTTCCACTGCAGACACTGACATCATACATCCACCAGTTTGTCTCCTTCCTGACCATTTGTTTATCTGCAGCCACTAAATTCTCATGCAACATTTAATTATTGGCTGCTTTTCTCCCATCCCCATTTAAACTTATTTCTCATTAAGGGTATGGGCTAAATCTTAGGCTGCAATGTGGGAACACATACCACGGAATCAAGCCAAGGCCACTTAATAACTGCTTGGTGACTGATTCTTCAGAGTTTGGATGGAAGATTTCTAAGGACTGTTTGCAAACCCCAGGATAACAGAACCACAGACTAAGGAAGTAGCTGCTTGCAAAGGTTTATTAGGTGATGGGTAAGCAATGCACTTTTTAGGAGTTTTCTACTAAGTGAATTTTTATAGGGCACTTTCCCTATAAGCTGCAGAAATAAACAGTTGCAGAATCCTGGGTTGAGCCTACCAGGCCTTCCACTTTATTTTCTAAGATCTCTCCCCTTGTTCTCACCATTTAATTCCAGAAAAAACAATCAGAAGAATCTTAAATACAATGCAAAAAGAAAAGAAAACTTATGAAAACCATCATCAGATACAAAGGTATATTGGGACCCAAAAGCACAGAACATTGTTCTGTTGGCAAATTAATTTAGGATAACACCTTCCAGGAAATCACCTCTCTTATAGGAGCTGGTAGGGACCACCAATATTCCCCCACCACACATTTGTCTCAGTGTTCATTAATTAGGGATTTGTAGTTCTTTAAACATGCCTTGACATAGCACATTTCCATATTGTCAAAATTATAGGTACTTATTCTTGTTTCTCTCAGCCTGAGAGGTTTTCTTCTTTGAACCTGTTCTGGACCCAGAGTGTAACCAACCAATAAATTCTCAAAAAAAAAAAAAAAAAAAAATATCAGAGCCAGGTGTGCACCAGCTACTCAGAAGCCTGAAGCAGGAGGATTGCAAGTTCAGGGCCAGGCTGGGCAACTTAGTAGGAACTTGTCTCAAAATAAAAATTGCTGAGGATGTATCTCAGTGACAAAGCACCCTTGGATTCAATTCCCTGTACCAACTCCCCACCACCACCACACACACATATAGACACAGAGAGCAAGATCAGAAGAGGTTCTGGAGAGGGAATTTTGTTTATCCCCATGTGACTGGTGTTTAATAGGATAATTTTAGGCCCTATAACTTGGAGGGATGGGCAGTATGACAGCACTGGGGATGGGAAATTGCAGCCAACATAGGTAGTTCCCACCCATACGCCCATAGCCTTCACTCTTGCCACCCTGTCTACTGCAAGAATCAGGCTTTCCACCTGCTGACTTTCTCTGGCTGTAAGTAGGCTAACCCATCTGTGTGACAGGCTGCCCAAAGAGGACAGGAAGTCAATGCCCTCCGGAAATTCTTTAATCAATTGTATGTGGGCACCATAGTTACATACATAGGTCCCTGCCCCTTGGTGGGATTTCTCTGGAGCTTTTTTCAAACAACTTAACCCCAAGTCTCCATAGGGAGTAAACTCCAGTTGCCCTCAATGAAAATTGACTAGATCTCCATCTTCTCTATATCACTTCCACTCTCTTGCAGATATGTCTTGGTATCACCTCCCAAGTAAGCCAAGAATTTCTCTGGGAGAGCCCAGCCTAAGACAGAGGCCAGTGCAGTGTCTCTGTTATCTTTACATGGCCTGAAAACATCAGTTTCACACTTTTTGTACAGAAAACTTCCATGTCTCACCTAACTCCCATCCACAGACTCTTGTTTTGTCAACTACTATTCAACTACCCCAAACCATTAAACCCACTTCCTTTGGGAAAGAATAACCCCAATCTTAACACTGATTGTATTAAATTATTTGATAAGTTGTAAAACTCACAGAAGGTATATAGTCATGATGCCTGCTTCTCCTCTTTAAAAATGCACCTGTGGACTGCTGAATCCATGCGACTACATTCTAAGATACAATAAAATGCAGTAGGATACATTATTCCATCACCAAGAAATAGCTTAATTACTTACTAAACAACATGGTTCCAAGCATTATAATTTACTTAAATTGAAAAGAATAAACAGCAGAGTTTGAATAGTCAGAATTTGCAAGAGTACATAAGCAAGAAGCTCACACTTGGAGGCTTAATAGGGAAAAATGGTCTCCATGAGAAATTCAGCACTATAGCTCCAGGCTCAGAATCCCAGAGCACTTCTGAATGTTTGGTAATTCCTATAAATGAAAACTTTGCCTAACACGGGCTGGTGGGACTAGAGTTCTGTTACCTTTGCCAACCTAGACACCCTGCAAACATCAGGACTTCCTTGTACTGTGAGTTAAATGCAGATCCTTGTAGGGTTTGAAAATTACACCTAGATGGGCGGTTAAAGGTGCTAGGATCGTTTATCCTTGTGAAAAGAAGGCTGATCCAGTAGTGTATTCCAGCAGGAAAAGTCTCATGTCCAGATGGTGAACAGCTGTTCTTCTCCCTGAGACAAGGCAGTCATGGGGATTAGGTGTAAATGAAGACTGTCCGGATGGGAAGCTCCTCTGGCACTGGAATGAAAGCCCAAGGGAGTCTGTAATCTTTCCTAGAGGTATAAGTTGATGAATAAGACTTAGTTATTTAACTTTGAGACTGTGATTAATAGATTATTCTCTGAGACAGACCATAGCATTTCATGGAAGATTGTTGTACTGTCTTGAGGAATACTTACAAAGTACTGAAGGGTATATGCATTCTTAGACTCAGGAAATTTGCACTATCATGAATGTGGTCGAAGCTGTAACTGAAGAATTCAATTATTTTTCCTTTTTTTTTTTTTGTTTCTGAATTGTTCCTTCTTTCTACCCCCTCATGTTTTTGATGCCTGTGTTTTTGAATATCTGTAACAGTCCTCCTTCTGTCCTTGAGACTTCTTAGATATGCAGATGTTAAGACCTCAACATTCAACAAAGTCAGGCATCCTTGTGGACTTCTGTGTCTCTAAGAACCCTCAACAGAGTTTTGATTTTTTTTTTTTGTACTAAGAATTGAACTCATAAGTGCTCTGCCTTTTCTTTTAATCCTGATCCCTTTTTCTTTTGAGACAGAGTATTGCTAAGCCTCCCAGGCTGCCCTCGAATTTGTGATCATCCTTCCTCTACCTCCCAAGTAGATAGGATTACAGTCACACACCACCATTGGCTAAAACCTTTTTTTTTGGGGGGGGGGGGGTGCTGGCGCTTGAGGCTCCTCATGCTATGTAAATACCATACCACTGAGCTACCTTCCCAGTTCCCTGACAGATACTTCTTAATGACTCCTTTTTTTATAATAAAGAGTGGGAAAAAAATTCACCAAAATTTTACCAAAAGCACATTTATGCCTTGTGAATTGTATGCACTTTTAAATCTAGCACTATAGCAAAATAACAGCCACTTGAAATGTATAGCTTTAGATACCCTTCGCAATCTCTGAGCCCTATAACAAAAAGTGTAAAACAAGGTGGTCATGCCTGCCATATTGCATTCTGAGAATTAATTGAAATAATGAGCAAAATTCACTCCATCTAGCATTGGTGAGCTCATTTTAATTTTACTTTCATAAAATGAATTAAAAGGGAGTCTTGAATTTGTAAAATTGGGTTGATTATTGCAGAATACATCAGACAACTGGGACAGGGGAGTTTGAGGACAATGTCCTACTCTACTCTCTTGACTCTGTCAGAGGAGTCTCTGCTCGACTTGACTGAAACTAGGCATGTGCTGTCTTTTTCATTTTGCTGTTAAGGTTTTTCAACAGCTGTAGAAGATACTCTGCTACTCTAGTGTAAAATTTTCAACAAAATGGAAAGAAAATAATGGAAAGTTGGAGAAAATTATTGTTTTCTGCTGCTAAAAACAAAAGTATAAATTGATTTTATAAGGGAAAAGGGCAAAAAGCAAAAAGAAAATTTTAATGAGGAAGAAGAAAGAAAAAGAAGGAGGAGAAACAGGGAAAATGATCCAGCAGGACAGGTGAACTCATCAGTCTTGCTCTGGTAAAGACTTAACATTCTGCAGTTTCACAGGATCAAAATGTAACTTTATAGTTTCTCTCTTGAAACCACATTCTCTATTAAACCATTCAGTCACTTTCTCATTGAGACTAATGCTATTTTTTCCCAATAGAATCATTTTCTTTTTATTTTTGCCAGAATCCAAGACTTCAAAGAAAACCTGTGAACTTAAAAAATGTTTCTTCTGAAACCTGTTAGCAAAGAAAAGTGTGACAATGAAATTGCCCATAATTCTAAGAGAGTTTCTTAGAAGGGACATCTGTACTAAGCTTTCTTACCAGCTCTTGGAATTATGAAATACTCTAGCCACAGAATGAGAACTGAAAATTCAACTCTCTGGGCTACAATTTATACTTTCCAAACTTCAGATTTTGTACAGATCTGCCTTATAGGACCAGCACAAGCAGACCAATAATGTCTTTATGCAGTCTACGGCAAGGCAAAAATAACAAAAAAGAGCTGAATTAGTACATTGCAAATGACCCTTGTATCATATTAGCCTTGGGCTCCTTGTTTTTTAGTGTTTATTAGCATAGCTAAAAAAGAAATGCTTTTTGTCTTGAAGGCGGTGCAGATGTAGTATGCATTTTGGTGAAGTGCCCACAGCAATCATGGTGCAATGGAACTAATTTATCTTTTTCCCTATGCTGAGCCCCAGTACCTAATTTTCAGAAAATACTATTTCTAGTTTATAGCATATGAACCTCAGACTACTCTTAACATTGGATTCTAGAGACATTGGCAATTCCTAAATATTTCAACATAGATCTATCCCTTGGCTTTCCTAACAAACAATGGTACATTCCATGACTACCACTCTATGACAAAATGCTAACAAAATGATAACCATGCTATTATAAATATCAAGATTAATACTGAAATAACTCAAAATCTTACTTGACATGATTTGAGTCTTCATTGGTAGAAAACTCGAGGACTGCATTCTAAGAAGCAGCAGGGTTTTGTTTATACCAAAGACTTTGCCTACCCTCAGCCAGCAAGCAAGAGGCTGTTTTTTCCTTTCCTTATTTTCCTGCCTCTGTGTGTTTTTCTCTAGAGCTCTGCTCTGCTGGCTGTAGAAAAACCACATATGTACTTGGTCCCTCCTATGGTAAGACTAAACTGCAAATACAAACCATACACTATAAACTGGGGGATTAATTTCTTTCAAGAAAGCTCAGCTAAAGTATCAAGTTTTCTCATTGGAGTAACCTTTAAAATCAAATAAGCAATTTATAAAAGTCAGAAACCACACTCAAAGGGTCAATGTTTTCTTTTGTTTTTAATAGAAACTGACCTGGAGCCAGCAGAGGGAAACATTCAAGGACTCTTTTTATCCAGAAGGATATCATGTCTTCTGTTTACATCAACACCATCACCTACTTTTCCAAGCAAATGATGGAAAATTTCCTTTCCAAAGCAATCTCCATCACATTATCTGTTGACTAAATTATCAATAGCCCAAACAAAGGGCTTTTGGACAAATACACAATTCTTGTTTTGAGTTTCCCAGAAATGGAAAATATTACCTTGTAAATGTGACATAGGGTCTGTTTTGTGTTGCTCACTGTGTGAGCAGTAATGTATTTCTCTTTTACAAGTTTTTGAATAGTGTCATCATGCATTGCTGTGCATAGACATATAGCCATGAGGAGTTGCAAATGATGCAGTGAAGAACTGGGAGTCCAGCCTCGCTTTATGAAAGCTGCTAACTTGACTCTTCTTTCTGGGCTTTGTGAGTCAGGATCTTGACTTTCTATTAGAATTTCAGGTACATAATAAAGTTTAATGGAAAAGATTGACAAAACAAAGACTATGAATGAACATCCACCATGCCAAGTCTGATTACTCCTTATTCTTAGTCAACCATAGCTGCATCTGTGAAACATCAGGGGAACTCTAGCCAGGGATATTCCCCAAACATATAAGCCCATAAAGAGCTGTGTTGGGGATCAAATTGTGTCCCCCTAAAAAGATGTTGATTTCTTAACCCCTAGGACCTCAGAACATCAAAGGGACAAAGAGGCCACAGGAGGGAGACTCTGTGTCTCTTTGGGAAAGGGCACAGTCCACGCTCCCTGGTACAGTGCAGAGCCATAGACCAAGTGGGCAGGAGACCTCCAGCCTACTTGACACCAGCTAGAAGATCCATCCCCTTCCCAGAAACCTGCTGGTTGAGTTATGCATCCCAATTTTCTGTGCTCCAGGAATTTGCACTCATAGTCTTGCTTAATGCCCTGTATTATTTATTGCATTTTGGGATGATTTCCTGAAGTGATGTAAAACTCATGTTACACACACACACTTACACATAGGAAGTGTGTTGGGGTAGACATAGGTGGGAATTAGAGCTAGAAGACATTCTCTCCAGCACCAGGCCATCTCTTATGGTTACCTGTGTTACCATAGGGAAGATACTTAATGTCTCTGGGCTGGTTCATACTTTGTAAGTGGGAGAGACACTTTCTCTAGTTTGCTATTTAAATGGAATTATGCATATAAAACCAGCATTGCACTATTTTTTAAGGAAACTGACCTGTATGATATAATGAACAGCACTAATTTGTAGTAAAGAGATCTTGATTCATTTTCTTTGCACAATGCATGACTTTGGCAGAATTACCTCATCTTGCTAATAAATGTAATCTATAATATTGGAGGATTAATGAGATGTGTGAAAGCAGTTTGGAAACAATAGTGTAAGTAAATAAATGATGAGTTGTGTCTGTATGTAGCTACTATGTTAGTATAAGCTTCAATACTCTCAATTTCACTAACATTTAGTGTTCACTAACATTTTTAATTCAAAGTAAAAAGATACTTTGCTAGTACAGATGGCAGCATATCTGGAAGGATTTTGGAGACTAATTAGAATATATTTTGTAGCCCTTAAGGTTATGTAGTTATTATTGTTGTACCATTTGTAAGCATGTGCAATTTAAGGGATTTCAGGTAAATTTTGTTTTTGGTAGTAAACTCCCATTAGGTCAAACTTAATGAGCATTTAGCAGTCTCAGCTGTTTCCAGCATTTTTCATTTCCTTTAGTATTTATGTGGTGCCTATCAAATAACGTATACTTGACATCTGGGCTTGTAAAAGAGAATCTCATTTATTAGCATCCAGTGTTTTTTGAAGAAAAGCACACACACACACACACACACACACACACACTAATAGTGGCAGAATATCTCAGTCTCCTTTTCTACCATTCAATCATAATGCTTGGTATGAGACTAGCAGATCTAACAGCATGGACTCTGTGTAGGCCAATAAAGCTATGGCCACCATCTGCATTTATCTTGGGAGGTGTGGAAAACACAATGGGGCCTTGGCTGGTGTTGTGTTGGATTCCCGTCAAATATTCCAATTACAATGTCCTGACTTTGTCCTGGGAAGGTAGGATTTTAGTGTTTTGTTACAGAAAGGTAGGGAATTCAGATACAGGTCAACAAGACACCATTGTCCTGTTTTTGCCTCACTCCTTGTTAAACACCTAAGAAGACATAAAAATTATTGACATATATCTTCCTCACAATATGGCATTAAAATGAGGCAAAACTGGTAGAATGGCAAAGAGAAACAAACAAGTCTAATACCATAAGTGAGGACTTCAACATCCCTATATAAGTAATGGCAGATCCAGAATGCAGAAAATAGGTGTACATAGTTGACCCGAATGGCACCATCAATAACTCTGTGACCTCCCTGTAGCAGGCAGATGAAAGGAAGAACACAACGACTTGGAAAGGATTGCTTTATGGTTTAACTCTTTAGCAATGTTTAAATTTAAAGAAAGTGAGAATGAATATACCTCAACATAATAAAGACCACAAATGACAAGCCAAGAGCCAACATTATACTCAAGGAAATGCTGGAAGGTTTTCCTCTAAGATCAGGAACAAGACAAAGATGTCCATTCAACATTCTAGTCAACATAATATTGAAAATCCTAGCCAGCAAAATTAGACAAGGAAAAAAAAGACTTCCAATTGTAAAAGAAGCAATAAAATTGTCTCTATCTGCAGATGGCATGATTATATATATAGAACACTCTAAGAGTCCACCAAAAGAAAACTGTTAGAACTAACAAACAAATACAGTAAAGTTTCAAGATAGAAAAACCTACATACAAAATTAGTTAGTGTTTTTATATAATAATAAACTATCTGAAGAAGAAATAAAGACAACAATCCTATTTATGATCACATAATATAGCTCAGTTGGTAGAGTGTTTGCCTTGTAAGCACAAGGCCCTGGGTTCAATCCCCAGCACCACAAAAAAAAAAAAAAAAAATCTTAATAAATTTAACCAAAGAAGTGAAAGATCAACACACTAAAAACTATAAAATGTTGTTGAAAGAAACTGAAGAAGTCAGAAATAAATAGAAATATGTTCTGTGTCCATGGATAAGAAGAATTGACATTGATAAATTGCCCTTATTGTTGAAAGTTATCTATGGATTAAATGTAATCCATATGAAAATTCAAATGAAAATTCTCACAGAAATAGAAAAAATAATCCTAAAATTCTTGTGTAACCACAAAAGGCCTCAAATGGCCAAAGAAATTCTAGGCAAGAACAAAGCAAGAGGCATCACACTTCTTGATTTTAAATTGTATTACAAAGCTATAGTAAGCAATATATTATGGTACTAGCATAAAAACAGACTCATAGACCAAAGGAATGGATAGAAAGCCATAAAATAGACCCATGCATGTATAGTCAGTTATTTTTTCACAAAGGCACCAAGACTGCCCAATTGGAAAACACAATCTCTTCAATAAATGGTGTTAGGGCAACTAGATATCCACATGCATAAGAATGAATTGAACCTTTATCTTACATGAAAAGTAACTAAATGGATTAAGGTCTTAAACATTAAGACTTAAAATCATAAAATTCCTAGCAAAAACAGAGAAAAGGCTGATATATTGGTTTTGGCAATGATTTCTTAGATTTTATTTCAATAGTACAGGGGAAAAAACAAGTAATACTATTCCAAACTAAATACTTTTTACACATCAATGGAAACCATAAGAATAATGAAAAGACAGTCTACAGAATGTTAAAAAAAAAGTTTGCAAACCATGCATCCAGCAAGATATTAATATCCAAAATACATAAAAAATTCATAGAACTCAATAACATAAGAACAAATAACCCAATTAAAAATATGCAAAGGATTTGAATAGGCATTTTTGATAAAGAAGAATACAAATGGCCAATGGGTATATGAAAAGATGCTCAACAACACCGAATCATCAAGGAAATGCAAACCAAAACCACAATGAGTTATCATCTTGCCTTTGTTTGAATGGCTATTATCAAAAACTCAAAAGATAACAAATGTTGGCAAGGATGTGGAGAAGAGGGAACACTTGCACACTGTGAATATAAATTGATGCAGCCATAATGGAAGAGAAAACAGTGTGGAGGTTCCTCAAAAAATCACAAATAGAACTTCTATATGATTCAGCAATCCCACATCTGGTCTTACATCTAAAGGAAATGAAATCAGTATGTCAAAGAGTATCTGCACCCCCATGTTTATTGCAGTGCTCTTCACAGTGATCAAGATCTGAAAGCAAATCAGTAATCTATTGGTAGATGAATTGATAACGAAGATGTGGTGTATAAACACACACACAATGGAATATTATTTGACTTAAAAAAAAAAAAGAAGAAAACCCTATCACTTGTGACAATATAGAGGAGCCTGGAAGACATTATGCTAAGTACAATAAGCAAGGCAAAGAATGACAGACAATGCATTGTTTCCCTTGCAAGGGGAATCTAAAAGAGAAGTGAACCTCTTGTAACAGAGTATACAATGGTGCTTACCATGGATGAGGGGTGGGAGTTGTCGGTCAAATGGTGCAACATTTTAGTTATAGGATGAATAAGTACTGGTGGCCTAATGAACAGCATGGTGACTAAAATGAATGAGACTCAATTGTATTTTTGAAATTTGTTATGAAAGTACTCAGCGCACACATGCACATACAACACACAGTTTAAGTATGTGAAGCAATAGATATGTCAATCAGCTCAAATGTAGTAATCATGCATATGTGTATCAAATCATTACATCTTAAAATAGCCAATTTTTATCTGACAATCATACTTGATAAAATGGGGGTAGGAGGAGTGAGAAGGTGAAAAATAGAAAGAAAAGATCACAATTCTTTCCAAGGATAAGAATCTGCCTGTTCCCAGACCTGAGCTACTGGCCTACAGACTCTTGAAGTGGAATGATGTTACCTTTATGGCTTTGGTTTGTTTAACAACTTTAACGAGGCTTAGTTTGTGGGTGGATTTTGATAGCACTCAAATGTATCTGCAGTGTCTGCCATCATGGGTGTATACGGGGGGATAATTGCTTATAATTTGGAAAGATGAGGTCATTCCCTGCACTCTGAAATACTCATTAAATGGAATTATTGCCCTGAGCAGCAAAGACTATTAAAAACTCATAACATTAAACCTAATAACTGACAATGGATATCCTGGAGTAAAGAACAAAAAGGTTCAATTAAATGTGAGTTAGACAAAGGCTCAGGGATTCATGGAAGCCATAAACAAGATGATTGCCATGTTCGGAAAATTGTTTAGTCGAAATTTTACTAGGCCTTGGCTGATCTATAGCATATAAAAAGAGACCTGAAAATGCAGAAAATTACTTGGTCAAGTATTTGAGTAGTTCTCCAGCCCTGTCCTCCCATCAGTGCTTACTTTTCCTGAGTCCCCATCCTGGAGGGAGCTGGCAACATTCTGCTATTCACACTGTGAACACAGACATCGTTGCCTCCCCAGATTCCTCCAGGTGCCTGAGGCCATCTCTCAGGAAGGAGTGCTTAGTGTTCAAGCAAGGAACAGACCCTTAATTATTCTGCCCCAAAAAACAAAGTATACTTTGGAGAAGACATACTGGCCAGAGTGATCTCAGTTAGTGGGATTTGAGAAGACTATAGAAGAATTTTGAAATGGAAGGTTGGATAGTCTTGGGCAATGCCCTCAAAGTTGGAAGTATACAGTTGCTACTTTCAGACACCAAAACTAAGTATGATTGTTCCGGAATTGATGGAGAATTGGTGCCCAGGTCCTCCCAAAACACCAAAATCTGTGGGTGCTCAAGCTCCTTATATCAGATGCTATCATATTTGCATAAAACTTGTGCATATCCTCTTGTATTCTTTAACCCTTCTCTAGATTACTTATTATACCTGCACAATGTAAATGCTATGTAAATAGTTGGTGTATTGTATTGTTTAGGCGGTAATAACAAGAAAAGAAGGTCAGTACACGTTCAGTACAGATGTAATTTTTAAAAAATATTTTTAGTCTCGCCAGGCACAGACACACGTCTATAATCCCAGCCACTTGGGAGACTAATACAAGTCCAGGTCCAGCCTCAGCAACTTAATGAGACCCTGTCTCAAAACAGAG
This sequence comes from Glaucomys volans, assembly GCA_020662805.1. Lineage (NCBI taxonomy): Eukaryota > Metazoa > Chordata > Mammalia > Rodentia > Sciuridae > Glaucomys > Glaucomys volans. The sequence continues at coordinate 75,496 of JAJEJO010053640.1, forward strand.
AAATGAAAAGGGCTGGGGATATAACTCAGTGGTAGAGCATCCTGGGTTCAACTTTCAATGCCAAAGTTTTTTTCTAAATTGTTTAGGAATTCATGAATGTAGATCCTATGGGCATTTCAAAGATTGCTTTACAAAAACATTACATTTCTGTGACATTCTGGAGACGATGAAGAACCTGGTATTAGAGATGCCTGTGAAGAGTTTGAGAGATCATTTCATGCTCCACTTAAACCAACAGCCATATGGCCCAACAACTGAATTCTTGAGTGTGTATTCCAGAGGAATGAAAATGTATTCACAGAGAAATTTGTATACACATGTTGTATTCATGATATCCCCAAACTCAAAATTACCAGTGTCCTACAAGGGGCAAATGGGTAACAAACTGTGATACATCTACCCTATTGAGTACTACACAGCTATAAAAAGAAACAAAGAATTGATATACACAACTTGACAAACCCTAAGCAAATAATGCAGAGTGAAAATCTTGAAAGAGTATATACTGTGTGATTCCACTTATATACCACTTGTGAAAATTGTAGAGATGGAGAATAGATTAGTCATTGCCAGTGAAGATGAGAGCCCAAGGGTTAGGGTGACTGTAAAGATGTTGCATAAGGAAGGAGGTGTGGAGCTGGTAGAGTTGATAATATTGCTTGTGATGATGATTACATTCATTACATACATTACATTACACATGTGAAGGAATTGCATAGTGTAACAAACACACATAACACAACACAAACAGTTGCAGCTTGGATAAGCACCTAACACCACAGAACGTGCATACACATACAGCACACACACTCACAAAAGCCAATATACATTTAACACAACATACACACATTACATGCACACAACACACGGATGCATAACACATGGAAAGCACAGAAATGAATGCTTGTAAAACTGATAACATCTGAATAAGCCCTATGGACTGTACCAATGTCATTTTCCTGGGGTAGATTTCATGCTATAGATGCTTAAGTTGTTACTGGTTGTTACTGGTGGGGAAGCTGGGGAAGGGTGTGCAGGACCACCCTACATAGTTCTTTGCATATAATTATGAATCTATATTTGTTGCAAAATTTAAAAAAATTAAAAATCATATTGTGAAATGGAGAGTAATACCAATGAAAAAATGAAACTTGCTCCCATAGAGTTTCTACTTTAGCAGAAAGTTTCTAATTTAGCAAAGATAAATATTAAACCAATGATTACATCTCCATAATGTGAAAGGTGGGTTGTTCAGAAGAGTTCCTTGGGAAAGTGAAACTTGAGGCTGAGCTCTTACAGATAGGCAGAATTAAGTGGGTCCAAGATGCTTGGTTAGGACAGGGTAGGTGTTCCAGGTAAAAGATGCAAAGGTCAGGGATGCCCTCTTTCACCACTACGATTTAACATTGTTCTTGAAACTCTAGCTAGAGCAATTAGACAGACCAAAGAAATTAGAGGAATACGAATAGGAAAAGAAGAGATCAAACTATCCCTATTTGCTGATGACATGATTCTCTATTTAGAAGACCCTAAGAATACCACCAGAAAACTTCTGGAACTCATAAATGAATTCAGTAAAGTAGCAGGATATAAAATTAATGCTCATAAATCTAATGCATTTTTATATGTAAGTGATGCATCCTCTGAGAGAGAAATTAGGAAAACTACCCCATTCACATTAACCTCAAAAAAAATAAAATAAAATACTTGGGAATCAATCTAACAAAAGAAGTGAAAGACCTCTACAATGAGAACTACAGAACACTAAAGAAAGAAGTTAAAGAGCATCTGAGAAGATGGAAAGATCTCCCATGTTCTTGGATAGGAGGAATTAATATTGTCAAAATGGCCATACTTCCAAAAATGCTATACAAATTCAATGCAATTCCAACTAAAATCCCAATGATGGACCTCATAGAAATAGAGCAAGCAATCATGAAAATCATTTGGAGGAATAAGAGACACAGAATTGCTAACGCAATCCTCAGCAAGAAGAGCGAAGCAGGGGGTATCATAATACCAGACCTTCAACTATACTACAGAGCAATAGTGACAAAAACAGCATGGTATTGGTACCAAAATAGACAGGTAGATCAATGGTACAGAATAGAGGACACAGAGACAAACCCACATAAATACAGGTATCTCATACTTGACAAAGGAGCCAAAAACAATGGAGAAAAAGAGAGCCTGGAGAAAGACAGCAATGGAGAAAAGACAGCCTCTTCAACAAATGGTGCTGGGAAAACTGGAAATCCATATGCAACAAAATGAAACTAAACCCATATCTCTTACCCTGTACAAAACTCAACTCAAAGTGGATCAAGGACCTAGAAATTAGACCAGAGACTCTGCACCTAATAGAAGAGAAAATAGGTCCAAATCTTCATCATGTTGGCCTAGGACCAGATTTCCTTAACATGACTCCCAAAGTGCAAGAAATAAAAGTAGGAATCAATGATTGGGATAGAGTCAAACTAAAAAGCTTTTTCTCAGCAAAGGAAACAATCAGCAATGTGAAGAGAGAGCCTTCAGAGTGGGAGAAAATCTTTGCCACACACACTTCAGATAGAACACTAATCTCCAGAATGTACAAAGTGCTCAAAAATCTTTACACCAAGAACACTAATAACCCAATCAATAAATGGGCCAAGGAAATGAACAGACACTTTACAGAGGAAGATCTACAAGCAATCAACAGATTTATGAAAAAATGTTCAACATCACTCATTATAAGAGAAATGCAAATCAAAACCACCTTAAGATTTCATCTTACCCCAATTAGAATGTCTTTTATTAAGAATACAGGCAACAACAGGTGTTGGCGAGGATGTGGGGAAAAGGGTACACTCATACATTGCTGGTGGGAGTGCAGGTTGGTGCAGCCACTCTGGAAAGCAGTGTGGAGATTCCTTAGAAAACTTGGAATGGATCCACCATTTGACCCTGCTCTCCCACTCCTTGGCCTATACCCAAAGGACTTAAAATCAGATTGCTACAGTGATGCAGCCACATCAATGTTCATAGCTGCTCAATTCACAATAGCTAGATTATGGAATCAACCTAGATGCCCTTCAGTAGATGAATGGAAAAATAAACTGTGGTATATATACACAATGGAATATTACTCAGCCATAAAGAAGAATAAAATTATGGCATTTGTAGGTAAATGGATGATGTTGGAGACTGTTATGCTAAGTGAGATCAGCCAATCCCCAAATCCAGGGGCCGGATGGTCTCTCTGATAAATGAATGATGATGCATAATGCAGGGGGAAGGGTGGCAAGAATGGAGGAAGGATAGATAGCAAAGAGGGAAGGGAGGGGGGGGGTCGGGGTGGGGAGGTAAGAATAATAACAGAACGTGTGACAGATACCATTGCCCTGTGTACATGCATGAACGCACAGATGGTGTGACTCTACTTTGTGTACAACCAGTGAAACAATAGCTGTACTCCATTTGTGTTCAATGAATCAATAAGTAAATTTAAAAAAAGAATACATTATATGCTTTCTCAACTAACTGTCTCTAAGGGTTCAATTCAATTAAAGCTAGCTCTTAAGCTATTAAATGTTAAGGTAAAACAGTAAAGAATGAGGTTTTGTTGAACTCTTAAAAAAAAAAAGATGCAAAGGTCCTATGACACATGAGGGGACAGATTTAGGAGTCACTGGGGAGGAAAAAGTAATCAGTGGCTGGCATGTGACCTTGGAGGAGAAAGAGATGTCAAGGAGAAGTCTCAGGTTAGAACTGCAGAGCTGATCCAAGCATCTCTGAGCTTCCACTGTTCTCTACCCCAGTCCCTGTCTCCCACAATCAATGTGCAAAGTACAGAAGACTCCACAAAAATAGACCACACAGAGTGGACTCTGGCCAGTGCACACAGTGCAGGGAAGATCCCGGGAAGCTGAAGGATTTGTGTTCCTAGCAGGGCACAGAAAAATCCTCCCTCAAGCCTGTGTTCCAGAAATAGAAGGAATTAAAAAGTCACAGTGTAGTGACAACAAGATTTGGAAGAGATTCATAAGTGTGTAGCGGATGCAGGTCTACTGAAAGCCTCTTAGCATCTGGCCCTTGTTTGAATGTTGTATAAATTTGAAATGTGTCAATGGCTTGGCCTTTGAGGGTTATGTTTTTGTAGATGACTGCATATGTGGGTAGCATTTCAAAACCACAGGACTGTGCATAGATCACTACTTTCATGCCCTGCTCTTAGCATTTATTTGTAGGTTAGTAGGACAGGTTTTATAAGAGAGTAGACTGGGTCAGCTGTCCTGAGGGACCCATGGTGGGCAATCCACTGGCTGAGGCCAACCTGGATGCCTTTGGCTCATATGCTGTGCCCAGCAAGCTCTTGCTCATACCATTTTGGAATTTCTGAGAGAGGTTAAATTAGGCTTTTTCATTCTCAAGGAATAACCACCTTGAGCTATCTTAGGTCAAAGGGGAAATTTGAATCTCAGAATCTAAGAACATGTCTGATAAAGGACCAAAACCCTGCATATAGCAACCAAGATGACCTTTCTTTGGGCATCTCATTTATTCTCTTTTATCTTAGTGACATTGCCGGGTATAAAATATGACACTATTGCTTCCATTCAAGAGACTCTCCAAGATTGGCTGGGAATTTGAGCACAACCCTGGTTCTCCCAGAACCAGACCCTGACCTGCCCAGCTCAGTGGGTCCTAAGAACCAGGAGTATGGAGATTATCATGAAATAAAAACATGAAGCTGTTAAGCTCCGCTCATGGGTTTTAGTGGTTGTTATGGGCCAGTGGCAAGCTGTGCAAACATCCCAACAGGCACCTACAGCATTACCCCCACCCTTGGAATGAAGGGTCAGAACTGAATGATTAATAGAAGCAGGGTAGGAAACTTCAAGTGAGGACCACACTTTCATATTACACACCATCTGGTTTGTTTTATTGTACACCTTGGGCACATTATCTATGGTACAAGACTGGAAGTCCTTGCGGTGAGAAACAACATCATCTGTTGTTCTGACAAATGCTAAATATTCTACTGGGGCTCAAGAATAAGTAACAATGACATCACTGCCATGGCGTTTTCATTACTGACACTAGTGTGGAAGCTATATTCTTTGTGTTTTATGTAATCCCCCAATAATCAAAACAAGGTACAATCTAGCTGGAAAGCCATTTGTTTTGCTGCTGGGGAATATGCTGCAATATGGAGAAATGAGGCATAGTCAGAGTGACTCATGTGAGTGCTTTTTACAAGCAGAGAACAGTCTGCCTCCTCCATTCCTCTTTCTGTTTTTGATGCCTGTAAATTAGAGTCTATGCACAGAACAGAGGTTATTGCACCTGCATCCCTTCAGTGAAAGTGACCTTCAGTCCTTAACCCAGAGAAGTAACAGGGAGCTATCAGGAGTCTAAACAAAGTCTGAATTATCAACACCTTAAAGATATGGCATCAGAACACAGTGAGGCTGAGACTCAGATATTTTCTATCACATGCAGAAGGTAAAGAGAATAAAGGAATTTAAAAAGAGGGATCTCATGAAAAAAGAAGGAAGATTAGTGGAGTAGAAGGGGCCAAGGTAGAGGGAGAGAAGAGGGAAAGGGGAAGTACTAGGGAATGAAGTTGACCAAATTATACTAGGTGCACGCACAGATATACCACAATGCATTCCAATTTTATATATAACTATAATGCATCACATAAAAAATAAATACATAGAGGGAAGACCAACAGAGTTGAGGAAGGGATCAGGGGAGGAAGAAGGAGAGGAAAGAGGATAGTGTGGGGGACTGAAATGGAGAAAACTACGTAACATTCATTTATGAATATGTCATAATTAACTCCACTATTATGTATATCCATAATGCAATAAAACGATTAAAAAGGAAGAACTTGTCAAGGCTGGTAATGAAGCTTAAAACTGAAGGGAAGAGGGGGATGTCATGCCAAGGTATGGACTATGATCTCTACCCATACATACAGACCTCCTTTGTTCCAATGACAGTCCCTCTAGGTCAGCATGCAACTGATGTTGGGAAGCAGCAGGGAATCAATGGACCATTTAATATAAGATGTCCTAAAATAGGTATATTTCTTGCAGTGGTGTGAGAAGAGAATTTAACAAAATGCAAACCAGAGGTAGAATGTTGATATTTTGTTTTTAAAAATATATATATTTTCAACTTAAGCCTCTCAACAACAACAACAACAAAAAAAAAAAGAAAGAAAAAAAAAAAAAAAAACAGGCAAGGTTTACTTTTTCCCTGAACCAGAGAGCCTTCTGGTGAGACTCAGGAGAGCAGAGGGAGCCAGGCTGAATCCTTAGATGAACAGGAAGGGGCCAAGCTGTGGAGTTGTATTCCTGAGGCTTATTAGGGAGGAACCATGTTTCCTGAAACAGCTGCCTCCAAGATGACCCAGAGGAAAAGGATATGATCAATATCCTCTTTGACAAGGATGGGACCCTTCCCTCCACTCACACCCATTTTTCAAGCTCAGTGAGAAAGAGTGGATAGTTCAGCCTCTCCTGGCAATCTGAGCTAAAGTATCAGCAAAGGGAAACAAAGACTAGTTTGTTAGTTTACATATTACCTTTACAGAGAAATGTGGGATTTACAAAGGAGGAGTTCAAAATTATATCTTAGGCAAATGTATTCTGATTCTGATGTTCTTCATGAGTAAATTTAGAGATTTCCCTCAATTCTTCTTCACTCCTGAGACAAATATACTATAGAAAAAGCATAGCAGAAAGGTAAAGAGGTGGGTGACAGGTCCAGATTACCACTGAAGGAATATGAGTCCATTATTTCTTTGGATTCACATTGATAATTCAGGATTGATAATGTTCCAATGTTTTCTTCATTTCTTCAACAGCTGTTGGTCATTGGCAAGTAGCAAATTAACAGTGTTTGCTAAAATTATTTGTCCTTCCTAAAAGGTTTAAACCCTGTTCTTTTGGGGGATAACCCATCTAAAGAGTACTAATGAACCAGGAAATTAGCTTTGGGCATATGATTATTTTTCAAATGTCCATTTATCCATGCTCCCATAAGGCCTCACTCTCTGATTTCTAGTATGCATTTTCTAATGAGCACCAAACCCATCAATTAGGCCAGCGCCAGAGCCCTGGAGAGCCAGTGGTCCTACTGGACATTGGCCTGTAGATAGATATTTGCCATAGTGTAGACTTGCATCAATTTCAGCAACCTGGGTTGGCCTCACTAATTTCCTTTAGGTCAATTATACTCCAATTTTCAACTTCGCTGTAGGAACTTATAACCTTGAGTTGGAAACAGCTTCATCTATGACTATAAATATCCTAACCCCTGGGATTTCTAAGGAAATACACATCCATGCAGAAGGCCCCAAATCTGAATTGCCCCTAAGGGACATGGAACCACAGCCCTGCCTTCAAACATTGTAATAATAATAATAACCCTTCCTGGAATCTGAGATGTCAGACCCCAGCAATGCCTATTCCTGAAAAGTCAAAGACCTAGAGAGACACTGCTGTTGAGACAGGCCCTCTCGACTCCATGGCTCCAAGTTCCTTTTCCACAATTCAGTTTCCTGACGCCTGCATGAAGTCTAGACACAAAAATGGATATTGTTCCCTTCTAATTAGACAAAATCCCAGACATGAATAGATCTTGGAAAATGAAATTCTGCTCTGTTTTTGTCCAGTTCCGACACAAGGATCCTTCCTATAATACTAAGGTGAGGAAAAAACAAGTCATATGTTCTTTACCTTGGAATATTGTGAAATAGTAAAACTTTAAATAGGGCATTGTTGAGCTTATACTACGGAAAGAAAATGATTATGTTTCCCAAATACTGATACACACCCTTATTTCCCCACCACACACGCATTCCTCGTGTTCCCCAGGTTGGGATGCATCTCACAGAGTTTGCACCTAAATTCATGATCCTTCCTCTGGAAATTCTTTATCTGCCCTATGACAGTTTCTGAACCGGGAAAATGTACCATGTGTTTTCACTGTGAAATTAAACATTCTTGTGTTCAGTGACTAAAAAGTCATTCTAATGGGTTCTGTCATAGGCCTTCAGTTCTTCCTAGACAAGGGAATGTTTCTGTCCTTGTTCAGTCTGTCTTTTCCTTAGTTTTGTTTTTGTTTTTCCTCTTCTAAGAAGCCCATATATTTCTTAGCTTACCTTGAAATTAATTATGTGGTTTTCTCACTGTTTCAAGGTCCTTGTTATAATTTGCAAAAAAGTCCTTATTCTTTGGAGGAGAATTTACTTTCTCCCAATGCTTTGCAAAATACCAGTTGCCTGTGAATATATCTAGAATTGATTTCCTGGACCTGAAGGCCCTAGACTTTTGAAATTATTTTATCATGATTCTATGAATGAAGCATTTTGATATCTTTTGACAGAAAGAGGCCCAAAACGGCTGGACTCTGGGCAGGAATAAGCATGTCATGTTATTCCTTATGTAAATCCATCTACTACTTCTTCTTTGCCTTTCTGTGGCCCCAAACCACCCCTGGGATGTACAGCTGCTCTGGAGATGTTGTATGCACTCATTTTTCTTTAAGGGGATTAGTCACTTGACAACACACCCATTTTTTTTTTGCATTTATATAAAATTACCTATGTTTGCCAATGTGCTCGATGGACACCACAAAGATCATCAGGATCATCAATGACATAAGGTCTTGATCTGTTTTTGTTTGTTTGTTTGTTTGCTTGTCTTGATCAGGTATTAGGGCTCTGATTTCATGGGTCATTTATTCCCAAAGAGCATGTTACATGCACAACAGTACTCAGGTGTGAAAGTTGTCAGTACCAAAATGGAACCACTCTCATCAGACTCCAGAAAAACGGAGCCAAGAGGTCATGAAGGGATAATGTTCATGGGTAATGCTCCCGATAACAAGAACTATCACAAATGACTCTGCCAGTCCTGACTACAACTTTGCAAATATACTTGCTACACCACAACTTTTGAGCCAAGGTTTTTCTGTGAATCCATCTCCCTAGTAACAGCCAGTCCAGCCAACAGCACCTGCAGACTCTTGCAATGAGCTTCTGTGACCAAAACTTTTTGTTTCAAAACAGCTTATGTGGAGTTCTCCCTTTTGCCTCTAAGTGCTTCCCCTTTGATAACCTCCTTAGAGATGCTCATGATCTATCACAGCATGCATATCCCAGGTTTTTAAATCTTAATGCATTCCCAAATAAACTCATTATTCTTTACAGAATTCTCTTAAGTTCTTAGGTTAGTATAGGGCATAATAGAAAAACAAAGGAAGAAGCTGTGGTTCCCCTAACACTAACTGGTGCCTTGTCCTTTGCTAAACCAGTTACTCATCCCTAGCTGCTGGGTGTGTTGGCAGTTAATAGCTTACAGCTGCCTACTTTTCCAGAGAACTGCCTTTGGTCTATGACTACCCCTCATCCTGAAATACCTGGTGAGTTACATAGTCAGTGAGTATCTGAGACAGAAACGAAGGTCTGGTTCCCTCTCCTGGAGGTGGTTCAACCCTCCAGTGTCATCATGCTCCCTGTGGGAGCAGACTGAGACTAGACCCCAGCCAATACCTCATCTTCACCTGGATTTTCCCCTGCCCTGCCTCATTTCTTTTCTGTCACTTCTCCTAAGAACACGCCTTCAATAATAACTTAGGGAAGAATTCTTACCTCGGGCTCTGCATTTAGGCAAGTAGCTTATGAAAACTGCTTTATCACCTTAACAGTGATAAGGAAAACAGTGATGGCTAATTGTGGGTGTCAACCTGACTGGATTGAGAGATGCCTAGAGAACTGGTAAAGCTCACTTCTGGATGTGGCCATGAGGGTATTTCCAGAGAAGATTGGCATGTGGGTTGATGAACTGAGTAGGAAGATGTGCCCTGATGGCACCGTTCAGGGATTGAGGGGTGGCAGGGGAACAAAAAGCACCAGAAGAGGGAAACTCATTTTCTTTCCCTTGCTCTCTCCAGGTCTTCCTTCCCAATCAGGTGTGTTTCCTGCTCTAGCTGATGCCCTGAGACCTTGGACTAGAAGTTCTTCAACCTTAGGACTCAGACTTGCACCAGTGGTTGGGCCTGGAGATTCTTGTTCCAAAGCTTCCAACTTCTGAACTGAGCCGCTACTGTATTGTTTGGCTCGGTAGCCTGTAGATGACCATTGTGGAACTTCTCAGCTTCCATGATTTTGTGACCCAATCTAATAACTCTCTTATATGAATATATATTTATTGGTTTGGTCTCTCTGAAAAACCCTGGCTAATAAAATTGCCCTTTAGGCAAGGATATAAGGAACAAAAAGCAGGATTGTGTTCTAAGCATTCTTATGGAAAAGAAACAAAAATACAAATAGTATATTTGCCTCATAGGGAAAGCGTTCCTGAAAGTGAAACCAACATAGTTAAAAAACAGAGATGAGAGAGTGGGGTACTGAGACATCCCAGGTACTACTGAATGCATTGTAATATAGAGGCAACAAATTTAAACCAAAGGTCATATATCAGAGTTTGGGAATGCCCAATATGTCTGCTGGGTACGTACCTGGAAATCTGTCTACCTAGGTCAAAAGATTTTATTTTCCACTGTCTTTGGCCTCTATGTGTCAAATTGAGGGAATTGAATTTGATTTTGCAGTGTTATAGATAGAAACCACTGTCTACTGCATGCAAGGTTAGAAGGAGTTGAATTTAATATTTGAAATGGTATGTAGTCTTTTTGAATTGAGTTTTATTTACTATTCTCTCATTATTCTTTTAAAATTTAGGTTTGCATTCTGATTTAATTTTATTATAAATTGATACATTCTGCAGCCAATTTTCTTAATCAGTAGAATAATCCTTCTGGTCTGACATGTGAAGATCTTGTAAGTCATCACTCCTTTTCTCACCACAAGAAGGAAAGTTGAACAAACTAAAAATCAACTCCCTTCTTAGATTCATCTGAGCATGAATGTCACAGAACTGCTGCCCCCAAAACGTCGAGACAAGCAGACCCAAAGAATCAGAGCTTTCTAGGCAAAGAAACCACTGCTGGAGCCAGGGACGGGTCAGAAACCATGAAGGGCAATTAACTAATTGCTGTAGAGAGTTTTTTTTTCCCAGAGGTCCACTCTTCATGGGACCCACATTTCCATGGTTGTACCTCCAGCAGCCCCACAGGTTCTCAGGATGGAGATCATAGAAACTTTCCTATGTTTCTATAAGGGGGATAGAAAAAGTAACCCCCTTGAAATAAGCCCAGAGCATTATTTTCTCCTTAACAAAGTCCTCCCCTGCAAGGAAAATTATTTTACCAGATTCTTATTCAACATGGGTTAAGGGGAATACCCAACTTCAGCCTCTTCTAGACTCACTGTCTTACCGGAGTGGAGGAGGTTTTGAGAAGTATTTGTGCAGGTCACAACCCAGGGACATAGACCCATTAAAAACTTTGATCTCATTGTAGGATAACAGCTGCTTCCTCTCCCCTGACAGTTGAGTATCCCGACAGTGGGGCTGTAGCATGGTAAATGGAGTATACAACTGAAAGAACTGTACCTATGAGAACATGCTTTCAAAAAACATCTTTAGGGGGAACTAAAGAGAACAGGGAGATAAAAACAGTCTTAACAGGGTATTTTAACTTCTGACACCTATGACTGCAGCGAACACAAATATATCCTAACTTATAGCCAGACAAATAAGCAACAAAACAAATAAAATACCACATTAAACTGAAGAGTGAAGTTGACCAAATTATGCTATGTGCACGTACGAATGTATCACAATGCATTCCACTTTGTGTGCATGTATCACAATGCATTCCACTTTGTGTATATATACATATATATGTGTATATACATATATAATGCACTAATTAAAAATAAATTAATAAACAGAAGGAAGGTCAATAAAATAAAAAAGGGTCATGGAGAACAGGAAGGAAAGGGAAATAGTGGGGACTGAAATGAAGCACACTATCTTATGAACTTGCTAATATGTCAAAATAAGCACCACTATTATGTAAAACTACAATGAAATAATAAAAATTTTTAAAATAAAATATTATACTAAAGACCTATTTCTTTCCATTCCTTTTATATAATGCATCATGTTCACTCTTAATTACAAGGCATACTAAAAGACAAAACAAAGCATCACTGAAGTGACAGACAAGAATCAGAATCAGACTCTGATATAGCAGAAATTTAAGAACTATAAGACCTAGAATTTAAAATACTATGATAATACTTTCAGGGATGAACAGCATGCAGAAAAATTGGGTAATATAAGCAGAAAGAAGGAAAGTCTAAGAGAGTAGGGAGGCTGAGGCAGGAGGATTGCAAGCTCAAATCCAGCCTCAGCATCTTAGTGAAGCCCTAAGTGACCCAGCGAGGAGAGACCTTGTTTCTAAATAAAGTACCAAAAGGACTGGGGATGTGGCTCAGTGGTTAAGTGCATCTGTGTACAATCCCCAGTACTAAATAAACAAACAAATAAATAAATAAATAAATAAATAAATAAAAACAAAGAAAGAATAAGTTTGTTGATATCCATCAAGCACTTTTCTGGGAGTTTGATTTATATTGTATCAAAACTATAATTCGATTTGGGAGGCAAAGCATCTAAACAATATTGAGGTTTTCTACCTATGAACATGAACTATCTCCTTATTTATTTAGCTCTCCTTTGATTTATTTCATCAGCATTTTGTGGTTTTCTATATGTAGACCTTTTACATATGCACAGTGCTTTAGTATGGGTGAAATATTTACGAAGGAAATATTGGAAATTATAGAGTGAAAATCTTCCATGGAATTTTCTTTTAAAAAAGCTGAATTTCCTGGGCTGGGGCTGTATCTCAGTAGTAGAACATTTACCTCACATGCATGAGGTTCTGGGTTCAATCTCTTGCACCATACAACCACAAAGTAAATTTCCTAAAGAGTAAATTGAAATGAAAGCAAGGGTCAATAAATGGGATGGATTCAAACTAAAAACCTTTTTCTCAGCAAAGAATACAATCAATAATGTGAAAAGGGAGCCTACAGAGTGGGAGAAAATCTTTACTCATGTACTTCAGATAGACCACTAATCTCCAAAATTTATAAAGAATTTATAAAACTTTACACCAAAAATACAAAGAACCCAATCAATAAATGGGCTAAGGAACTGGGCGGACACTTACTTTACAGAAAAAGATATACAGGTGATTAACAAATACATGAAAAAATGTTCAACATCTCTAGTAATTAAAGAAATGCAAATTTAAACCACCCTAAGATTTCTTTTTACTCCATTTACAATGACTATTATCAAGCACACAGGTAATAATAAGTGTTGGTATGGATGTGGGGAAAAAGGAACACTCATACATTGCTGGTGGAGTTTCAAATTGGTATAGCCACTCTGAAAAGCAGCATGGAGATTCCTTAGAAAACTTGGAATGGACCCACCTTTTGACCCAGTTATCCCACTCCTCAGTTTATATCCAAAGGACTTAAAATCAGCATACTACAGTGATGCACCATGTCAATGTTTATAGCAGCTCAATTCACAATAGCTAGATCGTGGAACCAACCTACATGCCCTTCAATAGATGAGTGAATAACGAAACTGTGGTATATATACACAATGGAATATTATTCAGCCATAAAGAAGAAAAAAATTATGGCATCTGCAGGTAAATGGATGGAATTGGAGGCTATCATGCTAAGTGAAATAAGCCAATCCCAAAAAACCAAAGGCCAAATGTTTTCTCTGATAAGTGGATGATGACACATAATGGGGGTGGGGGCTGGAGGTTAGAGAAGAATTTAGGAACTTTGGATTATGTAGAGGAAAATGAGAGGGGGAGGGGATAGGGGCATGAAAGACAGTGGAATGAGACAGACATCATTACCCTATGTACATGTATGATTACATGAATGGTGTGAATCTACATCATGTTCAACCATAGAAAGAAGAAATTGTACCCCATTTGTGTGTAATGGATCAAAACACAGTCAGTAAAAATTAAAAAATAAATAAATAGATTCACCTTTTTTTTAAAAAAGTAAACTTTCAAGAGGGTTGGAGAGGTAAACAGGTAAATAGGTGGACCTTGGGGAATTTTTAAAGCAGTATACAATCATGGTGGAGGCATAATATGGATCTTGCAAAACCCTTAGGACAATAAAACACAAAGAATAAATCATAATGTAAACCAGGTACTTTATTTAATGCTAAAGTATTAACTCATCAATTTTAACAGCTAAATGTCACACTAATGCAAAAAATCATTGTGTAAAAAATCACAGAAATTGTGGAGGAGAGAGCATATAGGGAGGGATTTTCTGTCCTTTCTGCTCATTTTCTTGTAAACTTAAAATGTTTTTAGAATTAGAATTTAAAATTTTTTAAATTATCCTATCTTTTTTTAATAGCTTCATTTGAAAATTGGATTTTATCCTGAAGTTATTTAAATTTTGACCCCACTTCTACACACTTCTTCGTTAAGATCACTTCTTGTCTCATAAATTGCAATAACAAAACAACAACTCATGAGAGTCAAATGAGAAAAATTAGAGATCAACTCTCACTTTTCAGGTTAACTCCCATCAAACAAATGTAACAGAGAATGAGTATCATTTATGCAGCCGCTTATGTGAGTCATAACTCTAAATCCACAGACAACTCGACTTGCTGTTTAAGTCAATATGAGCCTCAGAATCTGTGCACTGAATTTAAACTGCTGTCCTATTTATTATTGCTTTAAATCTGGTTCAGTATATTTTCTTACAGAGATGCCTTTCAAGAATCAACACTCTTCTCCCGTCACACCACCCACTCCGACACCCGAGTCATGCATCCTGAGTGGTTACAGCTATCAACAGTGTGAGAAGTGGGAATGTCTAATCATAGCCCCAGAACCTTGTTAGCCATGGAGCTATAGTAGGCACTCACCGTGGCTCTGGTGCTACAAGAACACTCAAAGCCGACACCAGTGTTATTTACCTGTGTACTCAAGTTCAAGACAGAGCAAAGGAAGGAATTACCACTACTGAAGCAGGGAAGAAGCAGTGTGAATGTCTCTTAAGCTTTTCTTCCACACACCCTCCCAAAGTCCCAGAAAGAGTTGAACTGATCAGAATGCTCAGGTCATTGAGTGTCATTGTTGGTCCATGCAATGCCCTTGTCTTGCTTCTATTGATTGATGGATTCATTCTTTCATGTATTGTTTTGCACCTTACCCTTGTAGTCACTAACATGCCCCTTTCCCAACAGGCATACATACTAGCATGTTTAATACATGTCCTTGTCCATGTACATATGCTTGAACAGAGTGTTTCCCCCTTTTTAATTTTAGAATAGCTTCAGATTTACAGAAAATCTATAAAGACAATAGAGAGTACTCAAACATTCTGCAGACTGCTTCCTCTCTTCTTAACACCTTACATTAGAAGAGTACATTTCTCACAACTCCTGAATCAATATCAATACATTATTGTTCATGAAACTCCATATTCCTGCAGATATCATTGGTTGCCAATTCTGTCCCAGAATTCCATCTAGGCATCGTGCTATTTTAAAATAATCCTCTTTCCTTCACTTCCTCTGTTTGGTGGCGGTTTCTCAGAATTTCCTTGTTCATATTGACCTTGATGTAGGGTCAAGCATTTTGTAGAAAGTTCCTGAATTTGGGTTTATCTAATATTTTTGTCATGGTTGGACAGGGGTTGTGAGTTCAGGGGAAGAAGCAAGGGATGGCAGCAGGAATTGATCTTTCAACAGTCTACTCATAAAAATTCTTGTTTCACTCCACAAAATTTGTACCAATTGTCTTAGAGATCTGAATCTCCCGAGGAAAGAATACTCTAACCAGGACACACAGGGCCCTATTGAATTGGAAGTTGATATGTAGGTCTCTTTTATTTAAACTAGTGGTTCTTTTTACTGGCTGACATGAGGCGCCAAGTTATCAACAGGAATAGAGTCTCTGTTTATTTTCATGATTCCTCCATAATGAACAGTGGAAACGGAATCTCCAGGATAGGATGTAAGTTGTCCTCATATTGATCATGAGGGACACAGGAGAGTGACACTGACCTTTTCCAGAAAAGTCTAAGAGGAGATAATTATCTTAAATCAAGTACTTGTAAGAACACATTGAAGAGATACTAATTAAGAACATAATCTCTAATCCAACAGCACCATGAATTCTCCCACTGACTGTTTATAGCCATAAAAGTGCTAAAGTAGATTATTACATTTCATCTTGATTTCAGGATACCTTAGACTGATTACTAAGGGCTAGTATCTTTATACTTGAGGAATGTCCTTGACTGGAGAGAACAGAGGCACAAATTGCCTTCATTTCACTGTTGGGTTTGTCAATTTACAAAGAAACCTTGAGGTAAAGGACAAGGTTAATGAGGATGTGAAATATATAGCAGCATTTGTTTATTTAGATGAGGTAATTGTTTTCAGCAGTACCAGAAGAACAGACGCAAGGTCCTTTGGATATCTGGTTCTCCAGGGGGAATAGTTTATAGTTGTCCTTGGACACGTGTCAAGTCCTCTGAACCTCTGTTAATAGAGTGGACACACAAGTTTCCTGCCTGAAGAGATGATTGACCTTGAAATTCTATCCACCTCCAACAAACATCTCAAGCTACAACTGGTGAATTGTCAGAAATAAAAAATACCTAGGGGTTTTATAGATTTTCAGATGAGTTTTCCTAAATTACTAAACTTATAACATCATAAATCAGGACTTCTTTTGGAATCTTGACCACTTCTAATAAGCAAGAAAAAGGTCACAAGAAAAGCAATGCAGGTTATCATCAAGTGACCTCAATCCATCAATTACAAAGGAAGTCACAAGGATGGATATAATATAATACATCTGAAGATGAGTATTTCCAGGTTGGTAAACCGCACAACTATTTTAAGTGGTTTTCATATGAAATCTTTCAACAAGGAGAAGGGCAACAAGCTCCAGGGGTCCCAGGGACTCTAGGACTAGATCTCCTTGCAGTCACTCAAAGTTTTAGCACAATGTCCAGTATAGACTTGTCTTGGCATTTAATGACCCCACCATGGTTTTCTTTACCTTTGTGAAAGACTTGTGAATCTAGAAAGAGATAATGACTATCAAAAGCGAATGTCAGGCAGAACTGATCTGAGCATGAGGCTATGGCATACATAGAATTTAGAAGTTCTGGGTATTGGTGGTCAGTTCCAAGAGCAGGTATTGGAGTAACTCTTGAGTTACAGACTGGCCACAATACACATTCCTATAGTGTGTGCTCCTCAGCTTGCCAGTGCTCAGCCACCTACAACCACCACTGGTGAGTTACTGCATCGACTGATCTTCTGTTCAATGGTCTTCGGAGACCGGTTTTCACAATGGTAGACATCACTGCACTTTTGGAGAAACCCACCTTCATGATAGAGCCTCTTGGAGATTTCAAAGAATTTCTTTTGTGGAGACAAAAGGTCTTACAGGGCAAGGGAAATGTAATGGGGTGACATTGATGTGCTCTCTCATGACCCTGCAATCAATTCTTTCACTTCTACTCCAAGAGTCTCCTCATTCCTTCCCACTCCCAGTATACACATGTGCACACTCACACACACTACATGCATACATCTATGGATCCATATGTAAATTACTGACTGGATATAAAAAAACAAGTGACCCTTGACTCTGAAGTTGAAATTCTCACTCTGGGCTGAGGAAGCAGGAACATAGCCAAACTCTTTAAACCTGTGCCCCAGAGAACATCCTAATGTCTCCATGTCCACAACATCTGAGTCCTCAGAGAGTTTTGAGGCCCCCACCATCTGGCTACTCCCACCTATACCTTGTTGAGTGCTTTTCCTTCCCTTCACATTTTCTTTTGCCTCACGTCTCTCCCAAATGAACCCCCAAAGTGAAGCCTCCCACCTCCAGCCCTTTAAGCACTCCTGCTCCTCAGCCTCACAATCTAACAATGCAGCTCTGCTTTCCCTTTTGCTTCTGCCTTGTCCTCAGCTCACCTCCCCCTGCACATTAAAAATCATTTGACCAAAAAACCAGTAAAGTGTCCTGACTTACTTCCATAGACACAGGCGGTCACAATACACTTCTGAGCTTAGCTGGTCATTTGTAATGTTATACCCATGACTCCCAAGGAGGGACATTAGCATCCAAGACTGCTGAATATGAGAAGTGAAATGATTTCATTCTGTCACTTTGCCAGATGAGAAGCTAAAATACCACTTCCCAGTTGCTTTCCCTCTAAGCAAACCGGACAAAACTTTCTGGGGTCTGGGATAAGAGAGCTGGACAGTCCATTTTAAGTGGCATCCATAGGCAAATTTGAAAGGGGCCCTGATGGCACCAAGCAGCAACAACCAAGTCATTCCCATTATGGGGAAGCCAGCTCTGACCCAGACATCACACCCTTCAACCTTATTCCATCACATGAGCAGCATGCAATGGAATGCATAACACAACAGCTCCTTGTTCCTCTGGGAAGACTGAAATCGAGTGTGAAACAGTAATACCAAGCATAGAGGCTAGATCCTAGGAGAAAGCAAATTTCTACCTCCAGAGACTGCCACTCATTTCCCCTACCCTCCATTGCACTCCATGAAACAAAACAAAACATGGTGAATAATAGACTTTTCTAAACTCCCAGGTTTAAAATACTTACACTTCTTCGCAGCAGTAACAGATCTGAAGCCTCAGAAACTTCAGGGATCACCTCCTTTGACAGGCAGCCCTGGATGTTAGAAGCCCCCTTAGTGCTAAACTCACCCCTGCACTGCTTCCTGGTTTGATCTTGTTTGTATGCTGAAGCTGCACGGAGTCCACAGACAACCTTTGGTACATGAGAGCCTTTCCAATAACTGAATTTTTTATAATTCCCATAAATATTACCTTTTCTGAGAAAAAGAATTCTCTTTTCCTTGGTCATTATTTGTAGGATCTGCTTCTTAAATTTGTCCCTTCCTTATTTGGTCAACCTGCTTCTCAAATGCTGCCCCTCACCCCATCCCTGATTTTTATCTCTGCCTGAGCAAGATAAAACCATGTGGACTTTCCCAGGCTGGACTTGAACTAATTTTCCTGCATTTCTTTCATTGGTGCATTATAGTTGTGCATACTGATGGGATTTGTTGTTACGTATTTGTGCATGCACACAATACACACTATAATATAATTTGGTCAGTATCACTCCCCAGAACTTTCCCTCCATTCCCAACATCCACACCTTGTTCCCTTTCTTCTCCTCTCCCTTTGATTTTCATGAGATTCTCCCCGTCTTTCCTTTTTCCTCTCCAGTTTCTGCATATGAGAGAAAAATGTAGAAAAGTTAACCTTCTGAGTTTATTTCGCTTAACATAGCGGTCTCTAGTTCTACCCACTTTCCTACATATGACCAGTTTCATATTTCTTTTATTGGCCTTGAACTTTTGATCCTCTGCATCAGCCTCCTGGTTGCTGGGATTACAGGTGTGTACCACCATGCCTGGCTCACATTTTTAAAGTAACGGCTTCAACAGATATTTATAAAGTCCACAGCATTGAGTTAGGGTTGACTATACTCAATAAAAACAGCTAGATTGTAAGCTCAAGGTCAGGGACAAGTAAGGACCACATTCTATATTTGGTGGACAGCTTCCCATTTCAGAATATTATTACTAGTATTTCATTGCTTAAATATGTGAGAATTTTACCAGTACCCTACTGATGAAAATTTGGAATGTGGAAATATGCCAGAGAATAAACCTGAAAAGATTTATTTAACCAAAACACTGTAATAACTACCCTTACACATCTTTCTTTCCTAAAACAGCTTTACTCAAAGAATATGCGTGTTTAAAATTTGGATAAAGCATTGCCAATTTGCTAATTACAAAAGGATGTGAGATTGCGTATCTATTATTTGAAGTTTCCCCTAACTTTGCCAAACTGGTTAAGGGATTCCCACTGCAGTGTTTACTTTTCTTATAAGTGCTACAAAAACTTTAAAAAAAGTTTTTATGTAGGCAAATTATGAACCTTTCCCTTTGCGGTTTCACTTAGACTCTTCTAATGATTTTGCTGCTTTGTCTTTTTTTGTTTAAATCTAAATAATCTGAAATTTATTTTTATTGTAAAGTTACTTTCTCTGGATCTTAATTGGTTCTACAAATGATAAAGATGAAATGTTGGACATCCTGAGTTCAGGCTAGACTTTTTGAAATTAATGGTTATTTCTGTTTTTTAATCTTAATTCAAATTGACAGAAAATATGTCTAACTCTCATGCACATGTTTTGATACATGCACACATCATGGAATGGCTAAACTGCACTAATTAACAATAGGTAAGACCTCACATGACACTTTGTGTGTCTGCCTTTTCAGATACAAGTCCTGGTTGAGACTGACCACTTCAAGGTTGCCGTCAATGACGCTCACTTGGTATTACAGGAATGTGCCATCACACCTGGCCAAAGCCACCATTAATGTGAGAAATTGTACTAATCCATTTTTCTTTATTATTAAAAAAAACTTTCAGAGGTTGGGTAATTTGCAAAAATAAATTTTTAATTTAAATTAATAAATTAATTAAATTAATTATTAATTAAATTATATTAAAAGAAGTTTACTTATTTCATAGTTTTGAAAGTCCAGAGAACATAGTGCTGGCTCTTGTGAGAGCTCTGGTAACGATCACCTTATAGCTGATGATATCATGCAGAGAAAGCATGTAATAGGGAGCAGCCAAGTAGGGAGACAGTAAGACAGAGAGAGACTAAGGTCCCACAAGAACTACATCAATCCCTTCCAAGTCAGCCTGCCTAATAGCACTGGGCCCTACCTCTTAAAGGTCACGCTACCTCTTAGCATCACCATCCTGGTGAGCAAGCTTCTAATACATGAACCTTTGGAGGAGACAGTTAAACCATATCCAATTTTCCAACTGAAGTTCCACTTCTGAGTTACCTAGGATGATATTCAAAGAAAGCCATCTAAGTAGATGTGCGGCCTTACTCTTTTGACTGCAACAGTGTTATGGTTTGGATATGAGGTGTCCTCCCAAAGCTCCTGTACTAATGAGAGAATATTCAGAGGTAAAGTGACTAGATTGTGAAGGCTATAACCTAATCTGCTCTTCCTACTTTAAACTGACTGACTGGATAGTAACTATAAGCAGAAGGAGCATGGGTAGAGGCGGTGGGTCACTTGGACGTGTGCCCTGGAAGGGTGTTCTTCCCACTTACTCCTTCCTCTCTCACTCTGCTTCTTTGCTACCATGAAGGAAGCAGCTTACTTCTTCTGTGCTCTTCCGCCATGACATTCTACTTCATCTTGAGCCTAGAGCAATGGAGTCTGCCATCTATGGACTGAACCTCTAATACCTCCCTCCTCTAATTCGTTCTTGTTGAGTATTTTGGTCACAAAATACTCTACTTCATCCATTTACGTTGAAATACTAGATGTATGAATGGAACCCCAAACAGCTCTACAGTATAGACATTACTGTACAGTTATAGAAACAGAGTTATTTTTGTCCTTCCTTTTCTCAACACACTAAAGGACATCTTGAATGGAATGAACATAAACTACTACATCAATGCAGGTGTCAATGACATGGACTCAGGCCATGAGGGCATGAGCTGATCCATACACACCCCAACCTCTTTGTCCCTTAATGAGACCACCCACATTTCTACATCATTTTCCCTAATGTCACTGAGCCCAGGTGTCTAAACTCACAACTGACTAGTAACACTGACTTCTGTCCCTGTCTGATTCCCCACTCCACTCCCAGTACTCCCTGAGGCCACAGGCATCTCCTTCCCCATCTCAGGGATGACTTCTAAATTGAGAACTAGATATTAAGTGGGTATAGGGATACAAGAATGATGCCACTGAATGTCAGGACATTCCAAAAAAAGTGGACTCCTAATATCTAGAAATGTATTGTAGGACTATCACAGAAAATTCTCCCTGTGAATCATTGATTTAACTTAGTGGAAAGTTTGAGTCACAAAATTTATCTCGGGAGATGTAGCCTCACTGCTCTTGGGTATATAGAGCTTCTGGGACTCCATAACACAGCAACAATAATCCTCTAAGGGAACATTCACAGGTGGGTAAGAATAATCAGCAAACTAAATTGTCTATAAATCATGCATCTCCAATGCCTGAAAGATGGTTGCTTTCTAATGTCAGTTTTGCAGTCTCCTTAAATTAATCCACATGCTTTCTCACTTAGATAAATTGAATCCAAGCTTTCTCCATAATATCAAAAATTTAACTGTGATGTCTGATGTATGGATGTTTTTCTCTGTTAGTATCTGGACCAGAGCCAGCATGGCAGTACTGAAGCTGAGTCAAGTTTAGTGGCTTCCATTAGAGTTATATTAACATTCACTGCTAAAGAAATTGAGGTCCACAAATGCCCTGAGATCCTTGCCTGAATTGGGCTGGCTGGTGTGGGGATAGTGACGCCGACAGGGAGCAGCATTCCTCATGTCACTCCATGGACAAAAGTTGAGCTGGCTGCTTTTTGGTATCAGTGAACATCAGACCTGCATGTTTCACAGCCCTCCAGGTCTGTCAGCACCTCATTAGTAGTTTTCTCCTGAAACATTCCCTTTTCTGAATAGCACAGATTCCTCTCGACATTCTGCAGTTCAATAATACTTGACTTTAACTCCTATTCCTAAGCAGTTAGATTTTTTTTTTTTTTTTGGATGGTCCTGGATGAGTTGTGATGGCTTTAACATTGTTCTCATTTCCCAGGCCTCTAGAATTTTGTGTTAAATATTAATCTGAAAATATCCTGGTGAGGAGCATGATTACTTGACCTTTTAGATTTTGTCCTAACTCCAACTAGGACACACTGGGGAACACGAAGATGAACAATAACAGGAGAGGAAGAACTGCTTGGTATTCCTTCTTGCTTTTCCATTTTAAGTATTGAAAGGTAAGATTTAAATGTAGGGGAAATTTTGTATTCAGGTCTTTTTTCTTTTTAATCAGGACCGATTGCTCAAGAGATTTAAGGGGAAAGATGTTCATCTCTAAAAGACATGTGACTCACAAGTTGATCAAGCTCAGTCTGGATGCACTAGAAGTAGGGAACTTTCTCTAGAACAGGAAATAAATTAGTTTAGCCTTTTTTTTGTGGTGGGGATGTGATACATTTCTTTTGTAATTAAATATCATCAAGCCATGATTTAAATAATATCATTATTGTCAACTGTAGAAAAGATTAATAATGCCCCAAATGGCTTCCATTTTTCTTGTCTTGACTTTGCCACTCCATTAACCTGTGTTATGGCCCAGGACACCTCTTCCTGGTCAGTAGTAGTACTATTGAAGTCCCTGCACAGCTTTTTCTATTATGTTGAAGTTCCTCTAAGTGGGAGAGAGAGACCATCAAGCCTCACCCACTCAGCTCTGACTGTTCAGTGTCTGGTCTGCAGAAGTCTGCCATTTTTCTATCTTTACATGTGTTTGCTATATGGTCCAAGAATATTCAGCTCTGCTCTAGAAAATAAGACAGATGATCCAATGAGAATGAGAGACAAACCTAAGTGCAGAAGCCTGTGGCCTATGCATCACAATCTACCAGTTGGGTTGAGCATGTGCACTGCTCTACATGGGTAGGAAGGGATGGAAGACCCAAAGAGGCACAAAGTCATTCGTGAGAGCTGCAAATGGCCACCCACTGGTGCTACCTCCTGTTCCTCACTAAACACAAAGGGGATTGTGGCTGGTTACACCTACTGGTCAGACACAAGTGTCCCAGCATCCCTCAGATAGAGAAACTGGGTGTCAGGTCCAGGCACCTCCATGTGCTGAAACTCAACTCTGGTTCTCATCACCACTTCATCAGTAGGGAAGGAAAGCTGCCGCGGACATTACAAACACAGGATGAAGGAGTGGGGTCCTCCAGGCCACTGGCACTCTATAGGCACATAACTGACCCCATATTTGTCCCCATTCCTTCTTACTGTTTTAAAGTCCATTCAGGAGCCGGGAGCGGAGCTGCTTGCCGGCTCCAGCGGGGAATTTGGGCCCAGTCGGCGCCATTCTACAGCTTCCCTGGCGGAGAGACGCCATCTTCAGCTGTCTGAGCCCTCAGACCTAAGCCCAGCCCTTCCCACGGGGACACGGCGCTGCGGCTCCAGGGCCACAGTGCTGCGTCTCCTGGTTGCCTCTGCCCAGAAGCATTGATCATTCCCAACCTGGAAGTTGTGAGACAGCAGCTATCTTGGGTCACCACTTGATCAAGCACCTCTCAAACATCTGGTGAGTTACTGGAAATCTGCAGGGACACCCTAAGTCTTCACAGGGAAATTGCAATCCCTCTGATTCGCACTACTAGAGGGGAAGATACATGAGCAGCATGAGAAAACACGGGAAGAAAGTGTCCCAAACAAACCTAGATGATACATCAAGAGAACCCAAAGACAGCATGGTAGAAGGAATGACAGAAATGGAGTTCAGAATGTTCATGATTAAAATGATCCGAGAAGAGAATGAGGTGACGAGAGTGCAGATTCAGGCTATGAATAACCAGCTAATAGAGCAATTTCAGGAAGCAAAAAATCATTTCAATAAAGAGATAGAAGTTCTGAGAAAAAAACAAACAGAAATCCTTGAAGGAAACAAGGAAATGAAGGAAACAATCAACCAAGTTAAAAACTCAATAGAAAGCATAATCAACAGAATAGATCACTTGGAAGACAGAACCTCAGACAATGAAGACAAAATATTTAATCTTGAAAACAAGGTCGAACAAACAGAGAAGATGGTTAGGAATCATGAACGAAACCTCCAAGAAATATGGGACATCATGAAAAGACCAAATTTAAGAGTTATTGGGATTGAGAAAGGCACAGAGATACAAACCAAGGGAATGAACAATCTGTTCAATGAAATAATATCAGAAAATTTCCCAAATATGATGAATGAGATGGAAAATCAATTACAAGAGGCCTACAGGACACCAAACACACAGAATTTCAACAGATCCACACCAAGGCACATTATAATGAAAATACCTAACATACAAAACAAAGATAGAATTTTAAAGGCTGTGAGAGAAAAGCAGCAGATTACCTACAGGGGGAAACCAATACGGATATCAGCAGATTTCTCAGCCCAGACCCTAAAATCAAAAAGGGCCTGGAACAACATATTTCAAGCTCTGAAAGAAAACAGATGCCAACCATGAATCTTATACCCAGCAAAACTTACCTTCAGATTTGATGGCAAAATAAAATTCTTCCATGATAAACAAAAACTTAAAGAATTCACAAAGAGAAAGCCTGCCCTACAGAACATTCTCAAAAAATATTCGAAGAGGAAGAAATGAAAAATAACAATCTCAGTCACCACTGGGGAGGAACTACCCTAAAGAAAGAGTCAATCAAAGGAGAAACAAAGTTAAGCTAAAAACCCCAAAAAAGCTAAAATGACGGGAAATACAAGTCATAGCTCAATAAGAACCCTGAATGTAAACGGCCTAAACTCATCAATCAAAAGACATAGACTGGCAAACTGGATTAAAAAGAAAGACCCAACAATATGCTGCCTTCAAGAGACTCATCTCATAGAAAAACATGCCCACAGACTAAAGGTGAAAGGTTGGGAAAAAGCATACCATGCACATGCACTGAGTAAAAAAGCAGGGGTTTCCATCCTCATTTCAGATAAAGGAGACTTCA